>OY856413.1:419957378-420557378 GCA_963693085.1 Alisma plantago-aquatica
ATATATATATGTATATGGATATATATATATGTGTATATATATGTGTGTGTATATATATATATATATATATATATATGTGTGTGTGTGTGTGTGTGTGTGTGTGTGTTTGTGTGTGTGTGTGTGTGTTTAAACTTGTAAAAAGACAATGAGATTTGGAGAGCTTAGGGTTGCACAATATGTGCACCCTTATATTTATAGTAATGTGACAATTACAGAGAGGTCCAAATATAATGTAAAATAACAGAATAGAAATAACAGAACATATATATTAACACTCCCCCTCAAGTTGGAGCATAGATGTCAATCATGCCCAACATGCCCACAAGTGTGCAGAAATGCTTCTTAGCCAGTAGCTTGGTGAAGATATCAGCAACTTGGTCTTCAGAGTGAGTAAAAGGAGTGCAAATCTTGCCAGTCAGGATAAACTCCCAAATGAAATGACAGTCAACCTCGATATGCTTGGTGCGCTCATGTTAAATAGGATTGTTTGCAATGAAGATGGCAGCTTTATTATCGTAGTGCATGGGTATAGCAGAAGAGGACTCAACCCGTCTTTTAGGAGAGAACGCACCCATAGGAGCTCACAGGAAGTATGGGCCATGACCCTATATTCAGCTTCAACACTAGATCTGGCAACCACATTTTCACTACTGCAAAAAATGGTTTTTACAACAGTTCATTTTTCCATTTTACAATGGGTGTCAACTATTGTATTAGATAGCGTGATCTTATGGGGGGGTTCTTTGTACAACGGGTGTTTCACATGTTGTAATATATGTATTTTATACAACAGTTAATGCATGTTGTAGTACATTGAACACACCTGTTGTAATAAAGGTGTTGTATATAACATGTTGAGGCAAAAGGAAAATACATCTAGACACAAGGTTTCGAACTTGAGACCACTTGAAAGTAAGGCACATCTCAAACCGCTGAACCAGTTTCATTTAATGCAACACATATATACTTTGTTGTACATATACAACAAATGACGTTCAAACCTGTTGTGTGATTATGGTCTATTATAACGGGAAACTATTACAATAGGTGAAAGCCTATTGTGTAATTATAGTATACTACAATGGGTTATAGTATGTTGTGTAATGATGGTCTATTACAATAGGTCAACATATGTGACTATTACAGTGGGTAGAGCATGTTGTGTAATTATGATCTTTTACAACAGGTTAGAGTATGTTATGTAATGATGGTCTATTACAACGGGTTAACATACATGACTATTATAATGGGTTAGAGCATGTTGTGTAATTATGATCTTTTACAACGGTTTAGAGTATTCTTTGTAATGATGATCTATTACAACAAGTTAGCATATGTGATTATTACAACGGGTTAGAGCATGTTGTGTAATTATGGTCTTTTACAATGGGTTTGAGTTTGTTGTGATATTACAGTCTATTACAACAATTTAGCACATGTTGTAGTATCACATATACTACAACGAGTTTGTCCCATTGTATATAACTTGTGTTGTATAAAATATATAATTCACAACACATAAATATACTTGTTGTAAAAGATATGTTAACTACAACACAACCAACAGAACTGTTGTGTTTTTCCCGTTGTAAAAAACATTTTCTGTAGTAGTGTTTGTTTCTTTCTTCTCCATGTGACCAGATTACCTCCAACATAGGTACAATATCCAGAAGTGGATTTCCTATCAATTTTGCTCCCTGCATAGTCATAATCAGAATAACCCTCAAGAGAAAAGTGTCCATTTTTCCTGTAGTGAAGTCCCTTGCCAGGAGACTTTTACAGATATCGTAGAATATGACAGAGTGCATCCCAGTGATGCTATCTGGGTTTATCTAAATACCTGCTAAGAAGACCCACAACAGTAGATATGTCAGCTCTAGTCACAGTCAGATATATCATTTTACCAATCAACCTCCTGTATTTTTTATTATCAGCAAAGAGTGGAGAAGAATCATCATCCCAAATGACATTGGGATCCAGAGGAGTGTCAGTAGGTCTAGATCCAAGCATACCAGTCTCCTGTAGAAGATCTAAGACATATTTTCTCTGAGATAGCATGAGAGCATTAGAAGTTCTAGATACCTCTATGCCCCGAAAATACCGTAGTTTACCCAAATCTTTAGTAGCAAAGTGTTTGCAGAGATGGGCTTTAGTAGCCTAAATAGCAATAGAGTCACTGCCATTAAGTATAATATCATCCACATATACAATCTTAATCACCATTCCAGCAGATTTCTTCTTAGTAAAGATAGAACGATCCAACTGAGATCTCAGAAAACCAAAATCAATCAGAATATTGCTCAATTTATCAAACCAGGCATGAGGACTCTATTTGAGCCCATAAATAGACTTCTTCAGCCTGTAGACTTTATGTGACTCCCCTTGAGCAATAAACCCCGGAGGTTGCTCCATATAGACCTCCTCTTCCATATCACCATATAAGAAAGCATTTTTAACATCCTGTTGTACTAGAGGCTAGTCAAGATTAACAACAATAGATAAGAGAACTCTGACAGAATTAAGACGGGCAACATGTGAAAAAGTTTTAAAGTAGTCAATACCATAGGTTTGTGTATAACCTTTAGCAACAAGATGTGCCTTCAGACGTTCTATAGTACCATCTGGTTGATATTTGACAACATACACCCATCTGCAGCTTACAATCTTACACTGTGGAGGTGGATCCACAAACTCCCATGTTTGTCTGTCTGAAAGAAGAAGCATTTCCTCCTTCATAGTAGTCGTCCAAGCTGTACTTTACAAGGCATCCTGTACAATCTTTGGGATGGAAACAACAGATAAAGCAGTGACAAAGTTGCTAACATGAACACTTAAATTATCAGTCGATACATAGTTAGCAATATTGTGGATAGTGCAGGAACAAGTGCCCTTCCTAAGAGAAATAGGCACATCAAGATTAGAGATTACCTCAGGTGACATAGAACCTTTTGGAGGAGAAGATTGGCTTGGTTGGGGGGGTCTTGTGTAGGTCGAGCTCTGTTCCTGCACTGATAAATAATAAGAGGAGGTGTCGGTTGTATAGAAGTAGTGGAATTAGAAACACAGTCACTAGTAACAGGTAGTGGAGAAGTAATAAGCTCGTACTGAAGACTATATCCTTGAGTAGAGTAGTATGGTGTACCCTCAAAAAATAAAACATCAATGCTAGTGAACCATCTCTTGGTAGTTGGGATGTATCATCTGTACCCTTTCTGTGTACGAGAATACCCCAAAAAAGTACATTTTTCAGCACGTGGAGATAGTTTATCATGCATTGGTCCAAGCAACTTTACAAAGCATGTGGAGCCAAAAATGTGAGGGAGTATAGTAAATAAAGGTTTATCAGGATTCAGAATTTGCACAGGTATTTTATTTCTAATTACCGAAGAAGGCATCTGATTTATTAGAAAATAGGCAATCAAGATGGCTTCTGGCCAGAATCCCCGACGTACATTAGCATGCAACATAATAGTTATGGCAACCTCTAGTAAGTGTCTATTCTTTCTTTCTGCAATGCCATTCTGCGAGGTGTGTATGCACACGAAGTCTGGTGTATAGTGCCAACGGATTTATAGAACAACTCAACATCTTTTTGAACAAATTTAAGTGCATTATCCATTCTAAAAAATTTAACAATCATAGAATATTGTGTTTTCATCTCAGCAAAAAAGAATTTAATAGTGGACAATACTTCAGATCTACTTTTTAGAAGAAATAACCATGTGGCCCGAGAAAATCATCAATGAACAGAATAAAATATTTGTTTCCAGATAGACTAGGGACATGATAAGGGCCCCATACATCAGCATGAACAAGATCAAAAACATTTTTAATACTAATTTGAGAACGTTTAGGATAAAAAGCCCTAGTTTTTTTCCCTAACTGACATGATTCACATTGAAACACATTTGTTCCTACATCAGGTACAATATGGCACAATTTCTCAAATGATGGGTGCCCGAGTCTGTAATGCCACTGTAGAGCCGATACTGACGAAGATACTACAGAAGCCAGAGCCACATTGTCCACTCTTTTCGGATAGTCCTAGTAGTACAAGCCATCAGATCCTTCATGCCTCCCACCAATCTTCATCCTCGTGCGAAGGTCCTAAAAAACATATGAACCAGGTATCAAAGTGAGGCTACAGTTCAAGCTTCACAAAGTTTTTCCAACAGATAATAAATTCAACCAAAAATGAGGCACAAATAGAGCAGATTTCAACACAAGATCAGACACAATGTCTTCAATCCCCAAAATGGTAGACTTGCAGCCATCATAAAGCATAAAGAAGAATTAGTAGTCAGTCTAGATAAATTTTTGAACAACTACCGATTCCCAGAAATATGAGAAGACACGCCTGAATCTATGACCCATTTCATATTACTAGTAGTAGAGGATGGTGCAGTAAGGAAGGTAGTGTCACAACCAGAGTATGTCACAGCATGTGCTCCAGTAGTGGTGGCAGTAGACGATGAGCCAGTACGCTCCAGTAACAGGCACTCGACCTCAGCATGAATGAAGTCAGCAGTAGAAGTATATGGGGCATCAGGCTGGGTAGACATCTCGAAAGATGTAGTAGCTTCAGTAGCCACATTGGACCAAGCTAGTTTCCCATATTATTCCCAACACTTGTCTTCAACATGATTAGACCGGCCACAGAAGTTGCAGAAGCGCCGACCAGTCTGAGGACAAGCAATAGCAGTAGTAGGTCCAGAGGATGCTCCACAACCTGAAGAGTTCCTCCCCCTACCAGCACCAAGAGGAGGACGAGCATCATGTGAGAGACCACGTCCATGGCCACAGCCACGACCAGACATCACAGAAAAAGTAGTAATATCTCCTGTATCAGTACGAGTCTCAGATGACGATGCAGGCAAGGGATGTAGTCTCTGAAAGGCAGTTTGTAGAGTAGGCAGCGG
Organism: Alisma plantago-aquatica; assembly: GCA_963693085.1. Taxonomy (NCBI): domain Eukaryota; kingdom Viridiplantae; phylum Streptophyta; class Magnoliopsida; order Alismatales; family Alismataceae; genus Alisma; species Alisma plantago-aquatica. The sequence goes on from OY856413.1 coordinate 419,962,298, forward strand.
ATCACTAGCGAGAATCTGATCCACCACCCTGGCATAGGAATCTGGTAGGCCACAAAGGAACTTGACTACTTGCAACTCCTGTCGCTGTCGTTGCATAGTAGCCAAATCAGTAGACAAGGGATGGTAGGCTTCCAATTCCCCCCACAGTCCCTTGAAACCAGTGAAGTAATATGTCAAATCGGATCTAGAGAAACATAGGTGGCTAAGGTGCTTGTTGATATCCAACACCTTCTTGGGATTCTGACTGTGTGAATAAGTGCTGGCAAGCTGATCCCACATCTCCTTCACCGTTTGAAAGTATAATAGTGTGACGCTAATCTTGGTCTCACTACTATTCAGAATCCATGTCATGACTGTGGAGTCGTCTTTCACCCAATCATCATAAGGTTTCACATCCTTTGAATCAGCTATTGCAGGATGCACATGTGGTGGATCTCGTGTCAGGTGCAAAATTTTTCCTTATGATTTAACATATATATGTATAGAGCACACCCAATGTTGGTAGTTTCGCCCGTCCAGCTTCACAGTTGTCACCTGGCGGTACAGATCTTTATGGGTAGACGCCATCAGGAAGGGACAGATGCAAACATAAAGTTATAGGAAGGCTGCAGCAGTCAGGCACAGGCAGGTGAAGGTTACCTACGTCTCCAACTAAACTGTAGTAGGCACAGATCTACGGATCGGAAGGACCTCTTCACATACGGGTGATGTTGGAGTGCACCAAGGGACCCGGTGGCTTACACAGCCAACACGGGCAGGAAGAAAATGTGGTCAAAAAAAATTTCAGCACACGTAGGCAGCAACACAGATGTCCACAGAGGGGACTATATCATTCCAGAAGGGCCCAAAGGAGAATGGACCGGTAGCCGAACAACTTGAGGCAACCACGGTGCTCGGCTACGGAAGCTGCACCGCAGCACCCCGCTACTGCGGCAGCTGCGGTGGCACCCGGCGGCTGCGACACACATGGAGGACGGGCGGGGGCAGTTCCGCGAAGGAGAGGGATGGAAGAGAGAGAGAGGCGGTGGACGGTGATGGAGGGAGGAGAGAGAGAGGCGGCGGGCGGTGGCTAGACCAACCTGGCTCTAATACCAATGAAACGACAATGAGATTTGGAGAGCTTAGGTTTGCACAATGTGTGCACCCTTATATTTATAGTAATGTGACAATTATAGAGAGGTCCAAATATAATGTAAAATAATATAATATAAATAACAGAACATATATATTAACAAAACCCACACACACATATATATGTATGCATATATATATATATATATATATATATATATATATATATATATATATATATATATATATATATATATATATATATATATATATATATATATATATATATATATATATATATATATATATATATGGGCCCATCTTTATTGCCCGCGCGGGTAGCTACCCGCCCACCCTTCCGATCACTTTTTTTCAAAAAAAATTTCGAAATTGTAGAAGACTATTTTTTCTAGTTCTCCAAAAAATTTGAGCCAAAAATAATATCATTTGCCCCTCCAAAATCAAAAAACCCGTCCTTATATATATCTGATGTATATTTTGTACATAGTTACTTTTTTGGCCAGCAGAGTTACTTTTTTGACACCATAGTTACTTTTTTTACAACAGAGTTACTTTCTTAGCTAGGAGAGTTACTTTTTTGGCTGCAGGGTAGTGAAAATCCATGCTACCCGCACGGGCAATGAATGAACACCCTATATATATATATATATATATATATATATATATATACATATATATGGTCAGACATGGGTAAATAGACTACAATAGAGCACAAATAGAACACAATAATATAGTCAGATTAGGCTAAATCAACTATATATAGATTCCAAATCTAGGATCTTATTCTACACCTTATGAGTTATCTATAAACTAATTTTTAGCTCATCTAGATATTTTAGGTCATCCATCTAATGTGGTCAACAATAAAAAAAATTTAATTAGGTTTAGTCATTCAATTTTTCCATGTTAAGATGCAAGGTCTATATGTATCCGAATGACATCAAATTTTTAGAGTGTCTACTTCATTAGCATAGATCAATGTTTTAGATCCGCTTTTCTCAATGAAGTTTTATTTTGATAATCATAGACATTAAAAAAATTGATTCTACAAATAATCAATTATATTCTAGTTTTACTCATATATATATGTATGTATATATTTAGAGGAATTTGGTAAATTTATTCCAAAACCCTAACAAAGTTAGGGGTGAATTACAATGTAGTACAACACCCTACATCACTCACCCAATCAAAGAGAAAAAATAATCCCTATACATTGAAGTTTGAAAACTTTAAAAAAATCCCATGTATGTTCTACGTCACTTTTTCTATATGTATGTTTCCTAAAATTCCTCTCTTTCCAAGTATAGAATATACTATAGAAAGAATCATTCACAAGTTTTTCTTTTGTTTGTCTGAGTTCATGATGAGACTAGTGAACTTCTCCGTCTTACCTCACTTCCTAGGAACATTAAATTCTAGCCCCCCTTAGACTAACTTCCAAAACGTTGACAAACCTACAATCTTGGACTAGGTGCATATGTGATTTAGGTTTGTCACCACACATAAGGTGGGTATTATTCACTCCCATGTACCATCTATATACCCTGTTAAGAGTGGGTAGGGATTCATTTGTAGCTCGATATAGACACATGATCCATTTTGGGTGTTCATATTCGGTCCACATCTATATTTATACAAATATGTATGTATGTATATCTCTCTATATATGTGTATATTTTTGTGTGTGTATATATATATATAGATATATATATGAGGTTAGAAAGTGTATTGGTACATGTAACTTATGTGTACCAGCCATTAAAATGGTACTTGTGGAATATGTGCATAAAATCCAACCATATGGATGATTCAATATCATATCGATTATATGTGTTGAAAAAATCATAACCATATCTCATATAGATCATGAGATATAACAATATATCATCCAACAGTTTTTGCAATTTCTGGAAGTTACCGTTGATTAGATGACACACAATTTCTTCCATTGGATGATTTATAAGTACCAAATTTTGGTGATTTTTGATACACGTCTTATCTAAATGGTATACATCACATCCATAAGGTTGGAAAGGTGGATAGTTTAATTTAATTTTATAATCATACAAAATGAAGGTGGGTACATGCAATCTATATGTACTTAGGTACACAATTCTTTATATATATATATATATCTGTGTGTGTGTGTGTGTGTGTGTGTGTGTGTATATATGTATTTTTATACATATATATATATATATTTATATATATACAGACATATATATGTATATATATACAAACATATATATATATATATATATATATATATATATATATATATATATAAATATGTATATATATACATATATATAGGTTGTTTCTTTAATACCCACGCGGGTAGCCTAGATTTTCACTACCCGTCAGTCCTGAATGTAACTATATGGCAAAAAAAGTAACTGGAAGGATAAAAAAGTACTATATTTCTAACAAAGTAACTATACGACTAAAAGAATAAAACCAGGCAGAATACACAACAGATATATATGTAATCTTATTTTGAAATCTATTATTACAAATGTAACTATCTATGCATGAAACTTAGAAGTTTGCAAGGTAAAGTAACCGTCTATATATATGTATATGTATATATATATGTATATTATATATATATGTATATATATACATATATATATATATATATATATATATATATATATATATATATATATATATATATATATATATATGAAGATGTTAGGTATTGTGTACCAGCCGTTATATGTAAGTTACGTGTACCACCATTCAAATGGCACCTACATAATCTTTACCTTGAATCTAACCATATGGATTGATTTAACAATGTATAGGTTAGACACATTTAGAATATCGTAATCATATCTCATATATTCATTAGACATAGCTATATACCATCATCCAATTTCTACAATATTTTCAACTTACAAATGATTAAGAAATGCACATATTTTTTCATTGAATGATTTATGAATAATCGATTGTAGTCATTTTATATACATATCTTATCTAAGGGGCATACATCACATCAATAAGGTTGGATTTTTCATTGAATGTTTATAATCATTATAAATTAAGATGGGTACATGTACTCAGGTACATAATTCATTAACCATAAAGAAATATATATCTATATACAAGTACGCATATGAATTTATATGCAAACATAAATTCTAGTATGTAAATTTGATGTTGAGATTAATTTTTACCTTTGTATTTAGGATATGCCAAAACATCCATGAATTTTTGAATTTGACTAAATTTTAGCAGATCACTGATATTAATTAAGAGAAGTGGAGACTTTTGTGTCCTCATACTTTACCATGGACACTACTAGGAATTGAGGTATATCTAAACACAATGAAAGATCAATGTTTAATATAAGAAAAATTATTGGGAGGATTATCTATATATATGTCATATTGTTAGATAGGTGAAATCAGTATGCATCATTTTAAAGTCAATTTATGATTAATTGACACACACAACAATGTATAAACAATAGTAATAATCAAGCTATCAATATCTAACAAAACTAGAAAAAATGAGAGAAGTTGAGGTTATTGAGTTTATTTTTTGAATGTGTATACAATAAGATTTATAGATATGAATGAAGGTGTATAATAATTCTTAATCTCTAACTAGGTTTGGGAAAAGTTAGCAGTTGATTTAATAGACACTCTTAGTATTGATGTATTTTTAAACAGTTTATCATTATGTATAGTTATTCTTAGAGAGATTAATGACTCATTATTTGACTTGAGGGTTTTAGAATTCCCATCAAGTAATAAGTATCATCTTAATGTTGCATAAATTTGAATTTTTAAGTATAGGATAAATATGAAATGAATGGCCTCATAAGTTAATTCTACAATGGGAGTTCAGCATATACATTAAAAATATACTAGCTGTATCTAGAATCTTACTCAAACTATAAATACTGAGAATAATTTTGTTCTATCCATGTCAGACGTTTTAGTCATAAAAAACTTACAACCAAAACACAAAGATATTAACAAGAATAAGTCAAATACAAAAAATAATATGTTTGATAAAAAATGCTACACTATAAATTTTATATACTACCACATGTAAATATAATATTTTGGTACTTAACATGTACATTTCAATTCATGTTTCAATTTCTAAACTTCCACATTGGTCTTCCATGAAAATGAGTTTCTCTAACGGCTTGCACTTGCAAAATCACTACATCGAGGATTTAAATTTCGACATTCCCTACATCTAGTTTTAGAAATCCCTTTTCTTGCCCTTTCATTTCATATCATAGGAACAAACATGTTTAGCTTTTTCTTGCTACATATTATTGTCATATCCTACCAAAAACCTATGTAATCATCTCTTATAATAATACAAGGAGCTTTATATCATGCTTTCTCTATATCATGTTGTCACATCTCTTTCAAAATTATTACTAACGATTTGTTTTATGCATACAAGGCATTAGTTTCATTCCCTAATGTGTTAGGTTAAGTAGTTCCATTGTCTTCTATAAATAATGTTTCTTAAATTGGAGAATTCATTGTGATGTTTTTCTTAAATGGAGTCTATTTCTATGCAAACTATGCCATAATTTTATTTAGTCATCTAAATTTTACGCCATATAACTACTCATATGGGTAATATTTTTTACAAGAAATGATGTTTTAGAAAATATGAATAACAACATAAATAGTTTGCACTTATGATATTTAAACAATGATACATTTTTTATTCTTTAAATCATAATGAAATTAATATAAATAACATGCATAAAGTCATATTTGAATGTTCTTCATATCTAGATTCCATTCTATGACTAATGTTGGCCATTAAATGGTGTTTGAACTCTCATAGTTACCCCAATATATATAGAGAGAGATATCTTTATGTGAATTTTTATTTATTTAACATTAATTTAAAAATAATAAAGATTCTATTTTTTAACAACTATGAATATTTCATTAAATGTTCGTATGCAAATACTTTTTGTATGGTTATTTTTGTACTATTTTAGAAAATATTAAATCATATCAATTATTTATGTGAGAAGGACATAAAAATAATTTACTTCTAGAATACCATGAAGACAATTTCTCTGGACCATATCGACAACTCCTTTTTGGTTTCCCAGAGCATATACCATGTCAAATCCTGGTCACTTGAGCAATATCAAGAAGTAGCAAAACATTAAAATTTCTAAAAATATACAACAGCTGATTAGAAATTATTGGATCCACATACTCACCTACCTTGATAGTATATATATGTATGTATATATATATATATATATATATATATATATATATATATATATATATATAAACACTTGGGAAACAAACTAGTAAATTTGTCCCTTAGTAAAGTAAGAAAATAAGTTAACTAATATTATCAAATCAACATTCACATAATTTATCCCAATAAAACCAGAAAGACATATTTCACCGCAATGTCTCTTAGATTTTGTGAGTTTTGATGCATGTGTTCAGAGGTCCTTACTACAATGATAGAGAAATATTTGTGTCACATGGAAAGGAAAACTAGTTGCATCCTTTGACTAATGGAAAGGTTCTTTTAGTTCAAGAATTTAGTTTTTTGGAATATTTATCTATGAAATTATCGATAATAGCCTCTCTTGAAACCATATAAAAAAAATCAATCAGATATGTCGTTCTATTCTCACACGAATACAATGGAATACCCAAAAATATTTTTGTGAGGACTATAAAATATATATCACAATTCATAGTAAACAGATATCAAAGACGGTGAAGAGTAGGACGGAAATGACATTCATTCTCATTACTCACCGGTCTAATGCTTGTAGTTGACCACTTTTCTCCTTACAACCTACTATTGTATTGTTAAGGTTCTTAAAGAAAACCTTAAAATATTTATTGTCTTATATATTATCATAAATAAATGAGGAAGGATATATCAAAATACTTGTTCAAAAAAATAAAATTGGTTAGTTGGTAGGAGGAATTAAGAGAGTTGTAGACTACATATTTCTTTACTATCAAAAGAGATAATGGGAATGGAGTAGTTATTATACTCTTATTTATTCTTATATGGTATAAATAAGAAAACCACAACACAATCATTGGCTTCCTTATAAATCAAAATATCAAGTTGAACCTTGTAGTGCATGACTTCAGGGGATGGTTCTCAAGTTTGTTTAGGCTTTTACTAGCTCTGAAAAAGTGAGATGGGATTATACACTAGGGTTGGTATGTTAAGGTATTGTTTAGTGAGTTGGTAATCACATTAATGATATTCAACATAAAAGTGACATCCTACATTGGTTTGATTCCAGACAGCTATACCAGTGACACAATAGGCCAAAACTTACCTCATTTATTTGTGACATAATCAAGGAAACAATTACTTGTGCCTATTAATTCTTTACATGTTGGTTTATTGAGAAGCATTTATCCCATAAAATACTATGAATTCCATGTCATATGGTACACATTATTCGTTAACTAGGAGTTTTTTTTAGAATAATGGTTTCCTTCTCCTTTTAGTTTATGTCCTAATTTTTTTGTATCGAGAAAGAAAAGTTGATTCTTTGAATTTCCATTGTGGTGGAATATATATATCAATGAAAGATGTCTCACCACCAATATAAAGTATGTCGATTTCAACCCATTTATCCAAATAAAATTTCATATGTCATATTATTTTTATTCACACAAATTATGTATTCTACGACTACTAGAACTATCTAGTGAACCATCAGGGATCAAGAAAAAACTAAAATTTCCTCTATCATAACATAGAAAAGATGACTGACAAGGAGTGGCTCAAGTAGTCAAGCACGTCATCTCCTATCAAAGGGACTCAGGTTCGAATCCTAGTTGTTGACTTGATTTACAACCCTCTCGGGCGTTCGGCCTCCTCCACAGGCGTGGGAAAGGGGGGAGAAATATTTCTCTCTTAATCCCAACATAGCAAAGATGGCCCACAAGCCCGCCTTGAGGTCCTTCCATAAAGTGACTACAGCTTGATCCTTGTAAATAATCTTTCATTAATTTGTTTTAAAAGTTAAATGCGTCAATGAATATGATGAATATTCTTGCATAGTAATACACTTTTCTTTGATACTTTGTGCCATTCACTTTTCATACACAAAAACTACCAAATACGAAATTAGTGTATTCCATTTTGGTTTTAAGATTATTCCTTAAACTAAGAGATTTAAAGAGAGAGTACAACAATATGAAGTACAATTAGCAAGATGAAACATTTTTAGTTGTCTTAGTTGATTCATTGAATTGCTTTCAATTTCAGGCTCTCATGTATATACATAAAATGTGATACTTTTAGATAAGATCTCACCACACTAACCCAGTTTTTAATTAGGCCATATAACCTCTGTATATCTGGTCCTTCTTCTTGAATATCCACTATAGTTGGTATATATATCTTTATGGAAATCCTTGTAGTTTTTAAGCTCATTTAATAATTAATTTTCCAATGATGATTTTATTGTAGCAACTTCAATGCAAGCGCCATGGATCTCTTGAATTGGATTATTGGAGCTCTTCTTTGTGCCAGATATCTTGTGCGACTAATGAAATCAAGTTGTGCAGTTTCTCAGTACCCCAAAAAATCAACGATTGTGGATTTCTCAAATTCTTCTATGAAAGAGGGACCGAAGTTGTCATTTCTGAACCTGTAAAGATTAATTTCGATAATCATTTTTTATCACTTAGCATAAGCTTTTCGTGAGGAAAATGAAGGTTCTTGACTTTTTGTTAACGTGATACATACATAAAAAGTTATGAACTTGATGTATTTACTCATTGTCTAGAATGTGAGCATGGGTGACATATTATTTAATTTGTCATATCATTACATAAATTTCGTATGTTAATATGCGTACACATTATGATGTCTTATTTTGTGAACTAGGATCACTAAATAACGATAAAGTAATCCCTTGGTTAATTTTCCTAGTTATGTTCTTTTAAAGTAAAAATAGCCAGAACATAGTTAGGATTTGATGGGAGTAAGATGTGATGTTCTTAGTACTATTTTATTTCGTACAAAGATATACGAGATATGCATATGTATTTAAGCATCAGTTTAGTATAATAATGGAACATGAGAAAATTGGGTATATGTATCTGAAGACAACACTATTTCAACTCATACCAACTAATTGTTAGGGTCAGAATATAGTTCTCAAGCTTAAAAATAATATATAATACATGGGTCCACTTTTCAAGGCTCTAGTAGAGTTGTAAGAATGATGACTGACCCCACATACCACCACTAGTTTTAACTGTGTGCTTTGTTCTCACTCACGCGTAAGCCAGGATCAACTTCCCGACTAGTCACTCATCCAAGTACTACTCCAAGCTAAGAACGCTTAACTATATAGTTCTTTAGTGATGAGCTCCCTGAAAAGGAGGTACACCTTGGTGATATGGCTAGTTCAATCATTACTTTTAAGATCATTTTATCGAAAGCCTCAAGTTCTGGGATGTGACAATCTCCTTCACTTAGACTCTTGACGTCCTTGTCAAGGCGCACCTATATGGCCTCATAATATTTCCCCATTTCAGTGTAAACCTAGAATGGCCATGTCCCATGGACACCAATGCAAAGGCGGCTCCATCTCGTCTCCGGGGATAGCCCTTTTCAACTTGTCTAGACCACATGACTTAAGAATGGCATGCCACATGCCCATGTGGCCCCCACCTACTGGAGGGAAACTTGACTCTGATACCATTTGTAATGACGAGCCCACTTCCCAAGGCTCTAGTCAAATTTCAAGAATGACGACTGAACCCACAGACTTCCACTAGCCTTAATTACACACTTTTTCCTCACTCTTACACAAGTCATGATCAAATTCTCACCTGGTCACCCATCCTAGTACTACTACAAGTTGAGCATGCTTAACTACAAAGTTCTTTAGTGATGGGATTCTTGAAAAGGAGGTGCACCTTGGTGATACAGGTAGTCCAATCATTCCTTTTAAGATCATTTTATCCTTGGCCTCAATCCTCGTACATTACATAATGGTAGTATGATGAGGTTATAGTTAGAATAAAACAATTTTTTGTAAGTAATTAGACTTGTTTTAAGAATGTTTCCAATAAATAAAACATAGGCATCGGTGCTATTATTTGGCATGATGTTTGACTTTTACTAGTTTTTTTTTCTATATTGCAAGGTAGTGTATCTCTGTAGTGTGAATGGAAGAGAAATATTCTTAATCATTGTCATACTATTGTTAATGGTGACATTTAGCCTTCTAGAACTTTGTTTTACTTTTAGAAGTTGCACTCACCTTTTAATTAGGAAAAAATAATGTCAACTACATGGCTAAAAGAACATGTGTCAAACAAAGTCAAAGCTTGGTTAATCTAGAGAAATTGACACCTTCATCACCGACAAAGGGACACCAAAAGTAAAGGATTTGACCTTCCTACACCAAGGCACATCATGTGACCATCAATTCATAGTGTGCCCATGTGTAGATGCACACTCAAATCTCCTAGTCTCGATCAAGACATGTCATATTGTAAAATCCTTAAAATCTAATATCTCATAAAATACTTACATCTAAGTACGACAAAAATAACCATGTTCTTGGATATCAATACATATGACCCCCCAATAGATATTGTTTTCTTTACATGTTTTGGAAAACTAATAAAAGACAAATAAAGCGACACATAAGGGTTATAATTGAAAAGTACCTATTAAATTTTCATTAACCCACAGGTCCCAGGATCGAAACATGGCTCGGATACCACTAATTGTAATGACAAACACCATTATTAAGATAACAAGTATCATTAACAATAATAAACATGTGAAAGAGATCATCAACAATGGATTACTGAAAATCACTAAAAATTAAAACCTTTTGCAAATAGATCCAATCATAGGAAAACTCTTTCAACAAGAACCAATGTATAACATTTACAACCTGGTTCATAAGTACATTCCTTGTACCATCTTTTCTCGAGGATTACAAACATTAACTGCCCTGTTAGAACTGTACACAAGCAATATAAGAACCTTGAGGCATCAAGCCAAAATCTCAGAATGATACATTAAAAACACTAACTACTAACTCTAAGGACCTGAGAGTACAGAGACGACACATAGGACTTCTATCTACAAGACACGACAGATAGTACACTCAACCTGAGCTGTCACTGCTGCTGCTGATGTTATTCCTCTACAAAAAGTACTCAATCTCCTCCATGCCTGTCCACCTAAAAATGTTGGATCACATGGCGGTGAGACAATTGTAATTGCCCCAGTGAGAGATATAACTCTTCGCAAAAAACATTATTATTGCAGTTTAATGATATAAAACTGAGCAGAGGATAAGCAATTTAGAACAATCTTATCTTTTAAAGCATTGCAACTATTTGTGATAGAATAGTAAATCATATATTCTCTTTATAAGGTATAGAAAGAACATGTATATGATTTATTCATCATATTATTTCAACATATCCATATGTCAAACTTCTCTTGTAATAATCATTATTCTGATACGTCACCCACAGAATAATTCAATATGTTGGTCTCAGCCAATCTGGTTTACAGATATTGAATTACACCAGTCATATAAGTGTACATCATCATATATTTCTCAGGCATTGGACTATACCCAATGCAGTACTTATATTCTAGGCATTGGGCTATACCAATCCTGTGTAATTCATTAAAGGTGTTGGATTATAAAATTCTTCTATTCCAGGCATTGGGCTATACCAATTATGTGCAACTCATTATAGGTATTGGATTATGCCAATACAGTACTTCTATTCCAAGCATTGGGCTATACCAATCCTGTGATATTATTCCAGGTATTGGGTTATTACCAATCCTATGCATTCCAGGTATTGAACTATGTCAATCCTGTGATATTATTCCAGGTATTGGGTTATTACCAATCATGTGCATTCCAGGTATTGAACTATGTCAATCCTGTGATATTATTCCAGGTATTGGGTTATTACCAATCCTATTCATTCCAGGTATTGAACTATGTCAATCCTGTGATATTATTCCAGGTATTGAACTATGTAATCATGTGCATCTATTCCAGGAATTGAACTATGACAATCTTGTGCAACTATTCCAGGCATTGGATTATACCAATCATGTGCATCTTATCACAGATTACCACATCTTGTCACTTCATACAAGGAAATAATCATTCTCACGGCTCATACAACACATTTAATATCTTGTCACCTCTTACTAGGTAACAATTAACATCATGACTCACAAGGCCCATAAAACATCTTGTTACCTCTCACTAGGTAACCTTTAACATCATTCTTAAAGACTTGGATGTGATATCTATGATGTCTTGAAGCATTACTTCCCTCATTGCTTTTAACTTACTTAAGCTTATCAACTTATATTGTATAAAGGTATTTCCCATCTTAATACTTTATCCACTAACCTATCACCTTTATGATAAAGTGCATAGGTCATAAAACACACATTAGAATTGTCCAACTATCTTCAATGATAAGGACTCATCACAGGTTAATGCATTGCTTGTTATAAAGTTGCCTGTAATCAATCACTTGAAAATTTTCACCTTTATAGGGTATTACCCACTACTTCATCATTAGGGTTTTCTCATACCTTCACCCAGTTTTAGGGATAGGATTTTATTTAGCTTTACATAGCATTACCCTAGATTAGGGTTTCACATGTCATTATCCTCAATTAGGATTACACATGGATTCGTCCTCAATTAGGATTACACATGGAATCATCATCAATTAGGTTTTCTCATGGCATTACCCTTAATTAGGGTTTACTATTCATCCCAATTAGGGTTTCATGTTCAATTACCCTCAATTAGGGTTTACTATTCATCCCAATTATTATTCATATATGAATATCTTTCTCTTATCCTCTTCTAGGATGTTCACTACTCAATTCTTTGTTAAATTGAGTATATTCTTTATGCCAATTCATGCATTTAGAATTAGCATGATGTATTGGATCCATGCATTATATGCATCGTGGATTAGTCCCACTAAAGGTGTACTTACCTAATTTCATTAAGTGTCCAAATAGTTTGATCAATTGAACCTTCATTTACATAACTGGGTTGATCAATTTGAACCTTCAATTGTATTAGGTTTCCAATTACATTGATCAATTGAACCTTCACTTGCACTAGGTATCTAATTGGATTGACCAATTGAACCTTCAATTACATTAGGTATCTAATTGGATAGACCAATTGAACCTTCAATTACATTAGGTATCTAATTGAATTGACCAATTGAACCTTCAATTACATAAGGTATCCAATTGGATTAACCAATTGAACCTTCAATTGCAATAGGAATGCAATTTGGATTGACCATGTTGAACCTCAAACGGTTTGAAACAATTTAAGCAAAAGTATTGAAACCGCATGGACTTGAAACTGCATGGGTCTCAAATGTTTTGAGACCGTTTGGGACCAAACGAACCAAACGGTTTCAAACCATTTGAGACCCATGCGATTTCAAGTCCATGCTGTTTCAATACTTTTGCTTAAACGGTTTCATACCATTTGCGGTTCAACATGGTCAATCCAAATTGGATTCCTATCGCAATTGAAGGTTCAATTGGTTAATACAATTGGATACCTTATGTAATTGAAGGTTCAATTAGTCAATCCAATTAGATACCTAATGTAATTGAAGGTTCAATTGGTCAATCCAATTAGATACCTAATGTAATTGAAGGTTCAATTGGTCAATCCAATTAGATACCTAGTGCAAGTGAAGGTTCAATTGATCAATGTAATTGGAAACCTAATACAATTGAAGGTTCAAATTGATCAACCCAGTTATGCAATTGAAGGTTCAATTGATCAAACCATTTGGACACGTAATGAAATTAGGTAAGTACACCTTTAGTGGGACTAATCCATGATGCATATAATGCATGGATCCAATACATCATGCTAATTGTAAATGCATGAATTTGCATAAAGAATATACTCAATTTAACAAAGAATTGAGTAGTGAACATTCTAGAAGAGGATAAGAGAAAGATATTCATATATAAATAATAATTGGGATGAATAGTAAACCCTAATTGAGGGTAATTGAACATGAAACCCTAATTGAGATGAATAGTAAACCCTAATTAAGGGTAATGCCATGAAAACCCTAATTGAGGATGATTTCATGTGTAATCCTAATTGAGGATGATCCATGTGTAATTCTAATTGAGGATAATGACATGTGAAACCCTAATCCGGGGTAATGCTATGTAAAGCTAAATAAAATCCTATCCCTAAAACTGGGTGAAGGTATGAGAAAACCCTAATGATGAAGTAGTGGGTAATACCCTATAAAGGTGAAATATTTCAAGTGATTGATTACAGGAAACTTTATAACAAACAATGCCTTAACCTGAGATGAGTCCTTATCATTGAAGATAGTTGGACAATTCTAATGTGTGTTTTATGACCTATGCACTTTATCATAAAGGTGATAGATTAGCGGATAAAAGTATTAAGATGGGAAATACCTTAATACAATATAAGTTGATAAGCTTAAGTAAGTTAAAAGCAATGAGGGAAGCAATGTTTCAAGACATCATAGATATCACATCCAAGTCTTTAAGAATGATGTTAAAGGTTACCTAGTGAGAGGTAACAAGATGTTTTATGGGCCTTGTGAGTCATGATGTTAATTGTTACCTAGTAAGAGGTGACAAGATATTAAATGTGTTGTATGAGTCGTGAGAATGATTATTGCCTAGTATGAAGTGATAAGATGTGGTAATCTGTGATAAGATGCACATGATTGGTATAGTCCAATGTCTGGAATAGTTGCACAAGATTGGCATAGTTCAATACCTGGAATAGATGCATAGGATTGCATAGTTCAATACCTGGAATAATATCAAAGGATTGACATAGTTCAATACCTGGAATAATATCAAAGGATTGACATAGTTCAATACCTGGAATGCATAGGATTGGTAATAACCCAATACCTGGAATAATATCACAGGATCGACATAGTTCAATACCTGGAATGCACATGATTGGTAATAGCCCAATACCTGGAATAATATCACAGGATTGACATAGTTCAATACATGGAATGCAAAGGATTGGTAATAACCCAATACCTGGAATAATATCACAAGATTGGTATAGCCCAATGCCTGGAATAGAAGTAATATATTGGTATAATACAGTACCTATAATGAGTTGCACATGATTGGTATAGCCCAATGCCATGAATAGAAGAATTGTCATTACAATTAGTCATATGTGCTAATAAAAGTGACATGAGTTGAATACAACAATAATTCATTCATAAATATGTCAACCTCTTAACTTATTCAAATTATTCAAAGTAATTCAATCAAAGATTCATCTTAAAAGTCTTAACTTAGATAATTATGAGTCTTGAGAATAAAATATAAGTTGATAATGGGAACAATCTACTTAAATAAGTTAACTTATCAATTTCATTTGAAACTGGATAAACCTAGTTATCCTAAACAAATATATAGAAGAATAGAAACATCATCCATAACCCTAGTTTCCTAAGAAATCCTTTTTATTTTCCTTTGTTATCAAGAGAGAACACCCATTCTGGGTTGGCAGAGTCAACCACAACCCTTGAGTCATCTTCCATGCCCAATAGGACTACTTTTCCACCCAACATTGCATAGGATGGTGTCCTCTCCAAATTTCTCTTAGTTATGGATAAAAATCACAAAACATGATGCCTCCTTCTTTGAATCATCTTGTCAGTTTGAAGAATACAAAACTCTGACATGGATTTGATCATTTGAGAACTATGCAGTACGTCTAATGTGAGATCTTGAATTCCCTTCTCGGTACCCATATCTATAAAATAAACCTTCTAAAAATCATCATTAGATCATCATATACTCATTGCAATACCAAGGAAACCCCCATGCATCTCTAACTTATCTTACTATCCTTCCATCACCCACTAGCAACTAGAGGTTCATGACACTAACTCATTTCATTTTGACACTCTCTATGTAAAAAGATCGTCTCCATTGTCCTTGAGGAACCCCATCATCATTAGGAGGGATATAAAATCAGTATGTTTCAAATCCCTCTTTCTATTCTAACATTACTATTTGGTTAGAATTTGAATATTATATACGACCATGAGTCATGGCTTCGGTAGGGTTTGGCGGCCGTGGTGGCGGCTGTGGAGGGAGGGGAACACTGCACCATGAGCGACCGCCAGACCTCGAAAACACTGTTAGTCATATTCAAGCCCATGGCGTCGAGCATCAAACCAAAGAAAGTGTCACCTCTATGTAAGTGGATGAAGTAGATAAGGGGGAAAACCCTAAAGTTTCGTACAAGAACAAACTCTGTGGCAGTCTTACGTATCTGAACCCGATTTCTCCTGACCTTCTCCAAAGCTCTGATATATCGGTAGACTCAGAGAGCGCCATGCCCTCCATCACAGTCAGGAATGTTGCGATCCAGCCTCTTTTAGAACTGTGGAAACATGCCGTCATCGTCAAGCCTATCAGGATAAACCTGGGATTTCAAGTCCTCGTCCAAAAGATTCAGACTTTATGGCAACCTAAGGAACAGTTTTGAGTTATCGATCTAGACCAGGGTTACTATATCATCCAGCTCTTCTCCCAGGAGGACTATCGCATGACAATGACAGGAGGGCCATGGACGGTGTTCGGTAACTACTTATCTGTTCAATCTTGGTCTCCATCTTTCATACCTTCGGATCCTATTCCACGGAAACTGGTGGTATGGTTACGTATCCTAGAACTCCCGATTTTTCTATACCAGAATCTTCTCCTTACCAGCATCGGGGACCTGGTAGGGAAGACGATCAGTATCGATACTCACACCTCTCAGGGCTACAGAGGCAAGTTTGCTAGGGTAGCGGTGGAAGTTGATACATAAAAACCACTTCTTCCAGCAGTTCTCATCAACGACAAACTATATCATCTCCAATATGAGAATCTTCTGACCATCTGCATGATGTGTGGACGGCTAGGTCACAGTTATTCCGAATGCGAGTTTTTCAACCCCCCTCAACCGGATGCGGAATCCTCTTCCCGCACACTTCCTTCCCCGAGTGTCCCCTATACTATGGCGATCCACACCCAAAAGCAAGAGCGGTGCAAATCGGTTAAGAAAGATAACCCCCCTGCAACTAAATCCAGAGGCACAACTAAGAATACAGAAGAAGGTGTTACTGTCACCATTACGGACGACAAATCTCCTACATCCGAGGAGGAGGGGGACGATTGGGAAGCAGTGGTTAGCAAGAAGAAGAAACGTGTAGCAGAGAACAAAAAGGCCATCGCCGGAAAAGAAAAATAAGACGACAACAAGAAATCAATCCAGACCCCATCCGCCAACACTACAGTCTTACTGCGTGATGACCAAGTTAGTGACGGGAGGATCCAGCAACCCCCTCCTGAAGCCAATTTCTAGTTCAAAGCAAACCATATCGTTAACCCATATCAGTCTTGACCCCCCTTGAGATGACATAGCCAAGGCGGTCCAAATAGTAAGGGATACGTGATGCTATGCAACAGGAAGATAGTATATCAAACTGTTGTTCAATTCCCAAAAAGGGTAAGAAAGAAAGGCCGTGCTGAGACTCAACCTGATGGTGAGGAGACCCCTCCAGACCCCAGTACTGTTACTCAATCCTTATCGTTTCAGGAGGAGGCTCCACCTGACCTAAGCAATGCCAATATGATAGTCAATGAAGAAGAAGGCGACGAGCAGTCGGTTGGACTGCGAGCCACTTTTCACTAAATCCTTTCCAACCCCCTTAATCTTTGTCTTAATGAAGTTGTGTTGCTGGAATATCAATGGTGCCTGCTCAAAAGACAAGATTAATCTCATGAGAGATCTCAAATCTACGCATAACCTTCAAATTCTCGCCATTGTGGAGCCGCGATGTAGTGGGAAATTTGCAGACAAGGTAATCCGCAGAATTGGTTTTAATAATTCTCACAGAGTAGAAGCTATAGGTTTTTCTGGTGGGATTTGGATCATGTGGGACAACCACAAATGTCATATTGACATCATCATAAATCACAGACAATTCATCCATTGCAAGGTGAACGATTCATGGTTCTTGACAGTGGTTTATGCTAGTCTGAACCCAATGAAGCGTCGTCTTCTCTGGAGCCGACTAACAGATCTTTCTGCAACCATTTCTGTAGCCTGGGCTGTCATCGACGACTTCAAAATGTTGTTGAGCGTATCCGAAAAATATGGTAGCAATTATTTCAACAAAGATGCAAGTCGTCGATTCAGTAGTTGTCTTATGCACTGCGGTCTCCTTGATATGCAAAGCAAGGGCCACCCCTTTACCTTCCGCCGTGGAAACCTTCAAGAAAAGCTCGATCGCCTGGTAGCAAATGAAGATTGGTTGGATATTCACCCCGAAGCCACCATCTTCACCCTCCCCAAGATAGATTCAGACCATCATCCGATCCTCCTTAATACTGATTGCAAAAAGACAAAATCTCAACGTCAGTTCAAAACCAAAGCCAGCTGGAAGACGATGCCCAATTTCCATACCGATCTCCTTCCAAGATGGAATAAAAATGATGATTTCCTTACTGCCATCTTGGCGTTTAGTCCTCTCGCATAGAAATGGGACACTAAACACATGCAACAACAAAATAAAGAGAAAAGGAACATTCTCAAGCGAATTGAGCATTGTCAGGTATCAACCATAAACTCATATGGCGAGGTTTACACTGACCCTTCTTCTGTTCTCTAGGAAAAGTACTCGACTATTCTTCAATGGGAGGAAGCCGACTGGAAACAGAAGGCTCACATAGATTGGCTAAAATATGGGGATAACAACACCCAATTCTTCCAATCCTATGTGAAAGCCAGACATTTCTTCAATAAAATCACCAAGTTGAAAAACTCTTCTGGCGATTGGTTGAGCACCCCATCTGATATCATGAACTTAGTCCATCAATTTTTTGCAAACTTGCTAACCACACCTACTACTAGTTGTCAGCTGTCCATCAACAATTTTGCAGGCTCATTTCCTCCTCTTTCGCAAGATTATTATCAATTTCTACAAAGCACACCCTCCATTGAAGAAGTACACCGGACTCTATTCAAGATGGCCCCCTCCAAGGCCCCTAGTCCAGATGGGGTATACACTGAATTTCTGCAATCAAACTGGACTATTGTGAATACATCAGTGATGAAAACTGTTAGAGAGGTATTCCTGTCCAAACATATCCCTTCCAAGCTTGCTAACACACACATGGTGCTTATACCAAAAGTGAAGATGCCTCAGAATTGCGGTGATCTCCGGCCAATTTCCTTATCAAACAACTACCTCAAGTTGATTTCTAAAGTCTTAGAAGAACGCATCAAACCAATTCTCAATGAGTGGATATCCCCGACACAATCAAGCTTCATTCCGAGAAGGCAAATCTGTGATAACATCCTTCTAGTACAGGAAGTCATCCATTCCATGCGTATGAAATCTTCTAGAAAGCATTTTTTATGTATTAAATTGGACTTGTCCAAAGCGTTCGACCGCATGAGCTGGAACTTCATCAGCGATACCCTAAGGCGAACTGGTATGCCGCCAAAGATTTGTAACATTATAATGCAGATCATCACGCAGGGATCTACTTCAATTCTCTTGGAAGGTACTCCTCTTCAGTCGTTTAAAGCCACACAAGGGGTTAGACAAGGGGACCCCATCAGCCCGTATGTGTTTGTGCTTTGTATGGAACGTCTCAGTCAAGAAATCATCAAGGAAGTTAATAACAGTTCTTGGAAACCTATTATCCTTTCTAGAGGCGGAACCCCTCTCAGCCATGTCTTCTTCACTGATGATATCCTACTTATGGGGGAAGCTACTCTCTCCCAGGCTTGCGTCATGAAGAAGGTACTCAAAAGATTCACCATCGCATCAGGGTAAATCATATCTAAAGAAAAATCTAGATGTTACTTCAGGACCAATACTCAGAGACAGGTAATCTGGGCCATCAGTAGGCAGCTTGGAATCGCTTGGACTACCGATCTGGGAAAATATCTCAGAGTGTCGATCCTGCATCATCAAATCAATAAGGATACTCATTCCAGCATTTTGAATAACATTAAGGATCATATGAGCAACTGGACTATGAGACATCTGTCCCTTGTTGGTCGTATCACCCTCACTCAATCAACTTTACAAGCCCTGCCTGCATATAAAATGCAATTAGTTTGTCTCTCTCCTTCCCTATGTGATGATCTTCATAGACATATTCGTCGCTTCATCTGGTCAGGAAATTGGGAACATAGGAAGCTATCCCTTGTTTTGTGGAACAAGGTCACTGCCAGCAAATCTACAGGAGGCCTTGGCATAAAGGATGCCCGAGATCAGAATCATGCTCTTATGCTGAAGAATGCATGGAGGTTTATTAACAACCCCAACATCTTATGGGTCAAGATCATGTCAGAGAAGTATGTTCGAGGGGACATCATCTCCAAGAAACCATGCTCCTCAGCATGGAGTTTCATCAAAAAGAAAATCCTAGTTCTCAAACACATGGGTCATCGCGTATTCAATAATGGTGAACTGACCAACGTATGGACTGACAAATGGATACTCAGAAGCTCTGTACAGGACCTTGTCCCTTCCTTCTAAATCCCCGAGGGTCTCCAAACCCTGAAGGTTAGCTCTATGCTCTCAGCCTCATTTACATGGGATTGGGACTTTATCCATCACTTCCTCCCTGCCCAGACGTGGTCTGCTATCCAAGCATGTACGCCCCCTGATAGTGATGCAGGTCCTAATCAATGGAGCTGGCTGCTAGAGGCATCTGGGGAGTTTACATCAAAGTCTGCTTACAACTGGATAAGTAATAGCAATGTGTACCATATTGATGGTGTCTGGTCTCAGATCTGGAAATCCTACCTGCTAGCCTGCATCAAAACCTTTATGTGGCTTCTATTGCATCATGCCCTCCTAAAAAATGTTGAGAAGTGCCCCCGCCAATCGATATTGAGGAGATCTGCTCCTTATGCCAAAATGATAGGGACACATTACTCCACGCTCTCAGAGACTGCCCATTAAGTAGGAAAGTCTGGGCAGCCCTCGACATGGCCTCTCTCCACTTGCATATGCCGGAAGACACCTGGATCTCCTTTATCATCTCTGGGGCAACTAAAACCTCTGTTGACTCCTTAATCTGGCCTGTAGCCTGTTGGCACATTTGGACTTTTCGAAATGAAAGTATACATCAAGGCATTTCTAAAGACATTGGGGCCGTTATATCCTTCATCAAAGGACGAGCGTCCAACATTGCTAACCTTCCCAGGGAAAGCGTTAATGGCAGGGTGATTCAAGTTGGCAGTCAGACCTCTGCCTCGTATCACAGTGACCGGTTCATCTTCACAGATGCTTCTTATATCAATCCTACCACACCCTCTGGAGTAGGCATTCATGTCATTGACCCCAGGGGGATATGTTGTAGTGGTTTAGGGGAGCAATCTGCAACAACATGTGCGCTTAAAGCTGAGTTGCATGCCATCTTCATAGCAATGTCCTTAGTTAGAAGAGAGAACTGGAGCAGCTACCATCTTCTCTCGGACTCACAACAAGCTGTTCAGCTGCTGGAGTTAGGAACAACTCCACCTCTCAAACTGAAACCTCACATTGCCAGGTTGAAAAGGCTCCTGAACAATGGACCAAGGCTAAGAGTGAGCTTCATCCCTAGAAACGTGAATAATGTTGCAGATGCCTTGGCTAAGCATGCTGCACAATCTATTTTGCCATTTTTCTTTTATAGAAATAAGCCTGGTTGGCTCAATATCGATATTGATGTATCCATGAACTCAATTTTAACCTGCATCAGTGAGCAGGATAAATAATAATCTCTCTGTTTTCTAAAAAAAAAAGAATATGATATACGACCATGATCATATTTGGCCCTAGATTCATCCATTATGTCCTTCCTAAAGTTTGTATGTCATTTTTGAGACTCTATAGCTCAACTTATTTTGGTATTTTCTCAACCTCCCTCTTCTCATTCTTATTGTAGAAAACCATGGTGAAATACTTGCTTGGCCATCTGTGGCATCCCATAACCTCAAAACTATGACGACTTCTATCAAATTGACAGCCAAATCGCACAGTTTTTATGCGGAATAACCATTAATAGTAGATTAACAAAAATCACTAAAATTTTAAAATCATTTTGTAAAGAGATCCATTGCCAGAAAACTCGTAAAGAAAGAACCAAAGCAATATATACATCATGGTTCACATTGTACATACATTGTACCATCTCATCTCGAGGATATCATATACAAGTTGCTTTGCCCAAACATATGCATAAGCAACATAAAACCATGATGCATACAAGCCAAAATCTCAAATTGTTTATAAAACCATTATGTACTAACTATCGAGGACCTGAGAGTATAGAGATGACACGTAGGACTTCTATCTACAAGACAAGATAGACATCACACTCAACCTAAGCTATTACTACTGTCCCTGTTACTGTTGTCCTCCCTCAGCAGTACGGTCTCTGCCTCCTTGTCCACATCCACCTAAAAATGTTGGGACCAACGGGGGGAGATAAAAGTCCCAGCGAGAGATATAACTCTCCACCAACAACATTATTATCACAGGTAAATAATATAAAACATAGTAGAGGATCTTTTATATTAATAATCCAGATTACGCACTATTTATAAGCAGAACAGAGCAATATCATCTTTTAAAGCAATGCAGCTTTCTATGATAGAGAAATAAATCATCTATTCACTTTATAAGGAATGCAGAGAACACATATAACATCTATCCATTTAAGATGTATAAAAGTAATGCAACATCATCCAATGCTTCTATATTGAATCCTTAAGAAAATACACTACACTGCTGATTAGATATTTACAATCACACTTATGCCCTGTGGAGATGAGGTATACTGCTCATTCTCCAACCGACCATGGATACATAAAGCATCGATACCATACAAGGTCAAAAGAAGATCCAACTTTCAAGACCTCACCTATCTCGATCCGTACGAGACCATTGGCAGTGACATCACGTGTCAAATAACAATTAGCTTTCCAGGGTATAGTGGCATCTTCTCTATAGAGTTAAAGCCACATCATCCACTCTCTTTAGGGAGATCACATAGTAACCTCGTTATATTAATATTGAGTCATGGCATATAGCCATACTCTTATGATGATGAGGGAGATAACATAGCAATCCCTATTTGGACGTAAGGATATTTTTGCCCATTACCCCCACATATTCAAAAATATACTCTCTGAGTTAAACTCATTTCGCCATTCAACAAATTTTGAGACTGAATGGATCTATGGCCAGGGAAAATACATGATAAGGTTCTAATTGATTAATTAGGTGCACTACAGTATCTTTTGGCATCAACCAAGTTACAAGCATGAATTATAATAGATGCTACGAAGAAAGGTGTAATACATTTATCAAGTACTTTGATATCATTGGGACACATTGAATGCATAACACTCAGGATCTCATTCCCTTATCACATTATTGGGGATTCTCATCCCTTAACATTATCATCATCATGATTACTAAATCTGATATTCAAACCCTTAGTTCATCATTGAACATTGTCACCTCTTATCATGAAACTATTACCTCTAGGTTCTCAGACCTAGGTATATCTTATACTTGTTGCACAAGTATTTCACATGTCTCACAAGGCCCATTAAATCTGTATCATACAAAACATCATAGCTGATACCTGGCTATGCTCATCATCTCATGATACTTACATGGTTAGTATTTCATGATAAAACAATATCAAGTACATATCATCACCATGTAATACAAAAGAAATACAACCTTCCCATTATTAGGGTTATGGTTTTCCTTTTTAGCCGATTAGGAATTCAAGTTCATATTATCAAGAATCGAAACCCTAATTCATAGATCCACACATATAGGAGCATACATCTTACTTGCTTATTTTCATCATTTATCATTAAATGATTATCACAAAAAGTATGAATTTCTCTCTCATCCTCACTAGAATATTGATGACATCATACTTTATTAAATTGGCTCAACCCTTTTCTCAAGGTACATTGGCCTACACTTATCAAAATGCATTAAACACTTTACATCTTATTGTATCATTTGACATAACACACTTCATGTGTTACTCAATCAAGTATCTCGAATTTGAGGTGCTTATCTCCATATTGGTTTTGAGGTGCTTCCACTATATCGGGCTAGAGGTGTATGCTTACTGTCATATCGGGCTAGAGGTGTATGCTTACCACCATATCATCCAAGAGGTGTGTGCTTATGACCATATCGTCCAAGAGGTGTGAGCTTACCACCATATCGTCCAAGAGGTGTGTGCTTATCACCATATTGTCCAAGAGGTGTGTGCTTATCACAATATCGTCCAAGAGGTGTGTGCTTACCACCATATCGTCCAAGAGGTGTGTGCTTACCACCATATCATCCAAGAGGTGTGTGCGTACCACTATTTCATCCAAGAGGTGTTTTCTTACCATCATATCGTCCAAGAGGTGTGTGCTTACCACCATATCGTCCAAGAGGTGTGTTCTTATCACTATATCATCCAAGAGGTGTGTTCTTACCACCATATCGTCCAAGAGGTGTGTTCTTATCACCATATCATCCAAGAGGTGTGTTCTTATCACCATATCGTCCAAGAGGTGTGTGCTCACCACCATGTGTTGTTACCACCATATCGTCTAAGAGGTGTGTGCTTATCACCATATCGTCTAGGAGGTGTGTGCTTACCACCATATCGTCCAACAGGTGTGTGACTGCACCATATCATCCAAGAGGCATGTGCTTATCACCATATCATCCAAGAGGTGTGTGCTTACCACCATATCATCCAAGATTTGTGTGTGTGTCACTTATATCGGATTACTCAGGTGTAGGGTTTTGCATATCAGTTTAAACCCTGATGCTTATACCTTTTCAAACCTTCAAAGTATCAACCTACCATGTGTTGAGTGACATCCTAGACAACCGGTTAGTCCTTTTTCAACAAACCCAAATATACAAAATGATAGGGGTGTGGGGTTCCAAGGTATAACATATTTCATATCATCATATTGGGTTTTATTACCATATCGGGTTAGAGGTGATTCAACCTGATATCAGTTTGTTTCTATGATGATGTCATCATCATAAATCTCTAGACTTTCATCCCTTACTATTCTAGTTCATGGAAAATAGTCCTATGCAACTATTAGAACTCATATATTCATAAATTATTCAAGAAAAATCGAAATTGAATGTAGATGAACAAGCATAGCAAGATTGAAGGTGAATAATAACATGATTGGGTTCAAGTTGTATAACTTGCCTTAAGAACAACTTCAAATCTCCAAGATCCAAAGCTTCACATTCCCAATGTTGAAGATGAACTTATCAAATATCCAAGACTTGTTCACAACTCCTCTATATGTAAAGAATCACCATAGATAAGAACTTGGTGAAGAAGAAAAGAAAGGAAGAATCACAACCTAAGATTCATGCTTCAACCAAGGTTGAAGATGACCATGGATTCACCTTAAGATTAAGGCTCGAGCTCCTCCTTACTACTCAATTACTATGAATGATATCTAAGAGAAATAGAGTTGTAGGATTTGAAAAGTTTCACTAGAAGGTGAAAGGTGTGGTATATATAATTGAGGCTCATGAGAGAGAGTGTATAAGAGGTGTCATTACCTTATATTACTAGGTGACACATGTCCATGCATGGGTTGACACATTTCCATGCATACACACATATTTATGTTAACATGCACAACTCTTGGGGATAATCTAGGGATAATATTTCAGCCATTAGTTATCTTTTTGAACAAGATATTTCAACCCAACATCACTTTATTCACAAACCGATACAACGTTTCCAAGGAAAGTTATAAACTGATATCCATCACCTTCTTAAGATGCTTAACTCATCATGGCCTTTTTAAAGAGTTGAAAAAATGATATGGTGCCTCCTATATGTCTTCTCATCCAATAGGCACTCCCATATAAGCTCTACAACTCAATACAACTCAATGCAACTCATTTTAGGGTTTCAACTATATAACTCTTCTTGGTCTTTTCATCACCAAAAATACCATCACTGAAATATGATTCAAACATGGTGCCTCTTTATTTATTTATCCTCTATATGATTCTAAGATAGAGTAAGGACACTCTATAGGTGGTAATTTGCATATCAACCCTACATTTTCGGTAAATTGCAATTTGCACCAAAATTGGTACACAAGGCACAAGCATTATTCAAACAAGATCCAACTTGGAATTTAGGCTTTCCACAAGCCACCTATTATCATCATTATATCTCTTATGATTATAAAGCACATGAGGAACGTTCAAAATGTGACATATTGAAATATAACCTCTCATTTTGGGTAAATTACATTTACACCCAAACTACCATATAATGCGCAAACAATTAGCAAATAAGCTCAAACTTGAAAATTAAACTCTCCTTGAGTCTTAATTACATTTCAAAAGATTAAAACAAGTTTATAAATAACTTACTTAAGAAAAACTTCTAGGGTTATGGAATAACCCAGGTTAGGGATGTTAAAAAAATAGAGGTCTCTTTGAATACTTTTGTGTGAGAAATTCAATGTGACTGATTTCAGAACACATTTTAACAACATTGTGATTTTGATCTTTATGTTGATGGAACCACTTCTCTATTTGTGATATGAATCAGATCAACAATATATTATTGGCTACTTGGTTTCTCCAGATGATGTTTTCAATAGCGCATCATTTTCAGTAGGGAAATATCCTTCCATTTTAGTCTATGACCACTGCATTCTCTGCGGCATCCATGCCACTATCTTAGTGGTAGTTTTCATAGGGACACCTCATTGTAGGGTTCACACTGTATAATACCTAGTAAAATGGTTAACTGATTTACTAGTTTTTTTATAAGCTAGAAGTCATAAATTTACAACAAATTAGCCAATGAATCAAAAAATAAGTACAAACATGTTGAGGAAAGGACTTTTCATGGGAACCTAGTTGTATGGTGTTCAGACCAAAATAATAATGGGTTAAGGGTTTATTTCTATGCTTAATTGTAAGTATGTAACATATAAGAATGATAATTACTATTGTCTTAATGTAATTCATGAAAAAATCATATATTTATGCTTTCAAGATTTCATGTTGTAAGAAAATTAAATATCACAAAGCATGTTAAGAGATTGATGATAAACAAACATGTTTAGGAAAGGATTTTTCATGGGAACCTAGTTATATGGTGTCCAAGCCTAAAATTTTACTTCAACGGACTGTAATAATATAAGAACTCAAGTTTAGGGATAGGTAAGTACTAATATAGAAATTGATGAGAGTAATTTTATATTTAGGAGATGTAGTGTTGAAGTAGGACCAATATGTTTAAGTTTATGAATCACCATCAAGATCAAGATTTTTAATAGAAATATCATCCTCATACTCTAGGTAAGTAGTTCTACACATTAAGCATAATAATGGGTCAAGGGTTTCTTTCTACTCTTAATTGTAATTATTTAACATGTAAGAATTATAATTAATATTGTCTTAATATAATTCATGAAAAAATCATATCTTTATGCTTTCAAGATTTTGTTTTGCAAGAAAATTAAATATCACAAATCATGTTAGGAGATTTATGATGAATAAACCTTCCATTATTTGTCAAGAATGATATTCATGTTCATGTCCAATAGGGGTGGTCACATATATTCAAGAGGGAGAAATCCCACCATGTTTTTTAGTTAAAGTTAAATTAAAAAAAGTCAAGGTCAATAAATTGAATTGAAATTATTGTTGTATGATTCCCGATCACATTACTTTAAGGATTTCTTAGTAGTCAATGGTTTTCCTAGAATCATGTGCTCTTAAATGAATAATTATATGGGGAGGTTCATAAAACTAGAGTTTTAATTAAATTATGAAATTTGTTATGTAATGTGTTCATGA
This sequence comes from Alisma plantago-aquatica, assembly GCA_963693085.1. Classification (NCBI taxonomy): domain Eukaryota; kingdom Viridiplantae; phylum Streptophyta; class Magnoliopsida; order Alismatales; family Alismataceae; genus Alisma; species Alisma plantago-aquatica. The sequence goes on from OY856413.1 coordinate 419,990,383, forward strand.
AATCATTCTATAAAGTATGCAGTAAATGTTATTTAAAGTTGTTTCCAAATTATAGTTTATTTCCAAATATAACTACTTGTTGCACTTACTTACATGTTTTCCATGTTTCTTTGCATCCCTATGGATTTTTTGTCCATCGATGAGGAGATCGAGATGGATTAGGATTACGAAGACATTAACTTAAGGATAAATACAATGCATATGTGGTGAGGTTCCTTCTATCAACAAGACTATGTTTATAATTGACACTATCATTTATATTTTAGATATAATAAACATGTATCCAACATTGATGTCAGCTTCCTTCATGTACAACTTTTGAGAAATGAGAAAGTTCTATTACTATGTTGATTTAAATTCAATTATATTATTGCAATGTTTCCAATAAATGTGGCATGCCCATATATAGTGTGAATGGGCATTCCTTCCTCTATGTACATGTAGTTCCAAAATTTTGGGTTTTTACAACTTGATATTAAAGCGATAAGATAGTTGGACATCGAGCATTATTATCAATTCTCATATATTTTTAAATACCTTAGGTCCATTGATCTAAGATTCATATGTTATTCAAGGTAGCCCCTAGGACAATGATATAAATGTTGGTATGTATGCCCATAGATCCAATCATATGACCATGGAGATGACATATCATATAAGAGATTTGATTAATAATAAAGGCAATCTTCCAATTTGTTCAGTTTCAATAATTTATGCGATAATGATGAAACATAATAGATGTCTAAAGAATGACATATTGGATGACATATGTCTTTTGGTTGATGACATGAACAATGAGATCATATAGATGTAAAGAGTATGCACATTCTTGTTATGTCCCTAGTTAGACATCATTATCAAATGTTGATAGATAGAGATGACACTCAATACTAGAATGTGGGATGGTTGAGGACAGAGTCTCATCAGTCATAATAAATGAGATATCAAACCAAACACATAGATACTTGTTGGAGAATAGTGTATCAGACAGACCCACCTTGAGAGTGGCACATAGAACCCATAATTGGTGGTCATAATCATCTCTCATAGTGAAGGTGGTGATTGTGATTCTTATACCTGAAACCACTACACTCATCACATGTCATTCAATGTACTTTGACATCATCCACTGTGACCTTGAATAAGGGTTTCCATAAAGGTGATGATAAAAAAAATATGACACATGGGGATGACTATGAGTGATGTAGATGAGATTTGTCTCTCCTATAGGAATTTGATATCTAGGCCACTTGATAAGTGAAACTGATAAAAGAAAGCATATGCACATGCACATGTGAATCCATATATATGATATTGAGGTCACATATATATTAGACAATCTACTCTTGATCAAGGAACATGGATTGAACATTAGAAGGATGATGATTCCATGCCTCCATTCAATTTGGATATTTATAAAAAGGAATCGGATCTTGAGGAAAATATATATAAAATATATACCAATAAGTTAAAACTTAGTCACTAAAACAAAACTTATCTTTAGCATTGTCGTCTAGGGTACATAAAGGAGAAGTGTGTATCTAAACTCCACAAAAATGATTATCTAGACTCTATTAATTTTGAATCAATCCAGACATGTGAATCTTGTTTACGGGAAAGATGACAACATCACCTTTCACTGGTAACTATGAGAGAGGAAGTGACTAATTAAGGCTCATACATACTAATGTATGTTGACCTTTTAGCACAAGTGCTAGAAATGAGTATAAGTACTTCATTACTTTTACATATGACTTTAGTCGATTCAGATATGTGTATCTTTTGAAATATAAATCAAAATGTATTCAAAAGTTCATGGAATTCATTAATGAAGTACAAAACTAACATGGAAATATAATTAATGCACTTCAATAACATTGAGGTGGTGAATATATTAGCCAAGAATTTGAAGTCCTTTTGAGGGATTGTGGTATTGTAACACAATGGACTCCACATGTAATGCCATAACATAATGGTGTATTAGAAAGAAGGAATCACACCTTATTGGACATGGTATGATCAATGATGAGTTTAGTTGATCTTCCGCTTACCTTTTGGGGACATGCTCTTCAAACCTCCATGTTAACACTTAAGTAAGTACCTCCTAGATCTATTGAAAATACATCATATGAGATATGGAATGGGAAACATCCCAATATGTCTTTCATGAAAGTTTGGCGATATGAAGCTTATGTCAAGAAGCAGTTCTATGAAAAGCTTGGAATTAAATCATATATATGTAACTTTGTTGGGTACCCTAATGAAACGAAGGGCTACTACTTATGTATTCCATATGACAACAAAGTGTTTGTTTCAAGAGATGTTTTATTCCTCAAAAAGGAATTTATTTCCAAGGGAACCAATTGGAGGAAAATAGAGCTTAATGAAGTTCAAGATCAACAAGATAGAATTGAAGATATGGAGGTAAATAAAATAACAAGATGAACCTCAAACTATTATGGAACTCAAGCCCTTATCACTGCATAGAAACCTTGAAGTTCTAGTAGGGCACGTCTTGATCCATAGAGATTTGTATTTCTCATGACTTAGGAAGAGGATGCATTGGACATTGAGGATGATGAGCCAACAACCTACAATGTGGATTTTGAGGAATGAGACTCTGAGAAATGGCTTAAGTGATGATATCTGAGATGGACTCCATGTATATCAACAAGGTAAGGACCTTGGTGGATCCACCTGAAGGTGTAAAACCCATAGGGTGCAAATAGGTATTAAAAAAATACAAACATGGATGATAAGGTACAAACCTACAAAGGTAAACTGATTGTCAAAGGTTCCAAACAAGATCAAGGTGTTGACTACAATGAAAATTTTCATCAATTGCAATGGATACATCCATCTAGATCATCCTTCCCATTATAGCTTAACATGACTATGAGATTTGGCTAATGCGCATTAAAACTACATCCTTATGGGGAACGTTCTTCAGGATGTGCACAAGACACAACATTAAGGTTTTATTACTCTAAATGAAGCCCATAAGGTCTGTAAACTACAAAGTTCAATCTATACTTTGAAGCATGCTTCTCATAGTTGGAATCTTCATTTTGATGAGGTTGTCAAATAGTTTGGCTTTTCAACATGAATATGAACCTTGTGTCTGCAAGAAGGTTAGTGGGAGCATGATTTGTTGGATTTTGCACAGGTGACAAGTGCAGTGGAAGCAATAAAAAATTAATTTAGTTCACATACCCTACAAGAAGATCTCATTCATAACAACATATTTGAAAAGAGAGTGAATAGGATATACCTCATTCTGAATAAATTCCTACAATGTTCCTTCACACGATGATGTGTCACTCCTCGTGTGCACCAATAGTACTCGTTTGTACTTTGAACTCAGGAAACTTAGGGTCTACATCTATACTTTGTCCATATGGATGGATTGGAACTCCATGTTGTGATTCGTAAGTCAGTGCGAAGGAGTATCCTTCTACTTTATGATATGCTAGCATCCGTTTCTATCCTTCTCCCTCACTTAGGGATGATGATGGGCGTAACCTCCATATGATATCTAAATCTAGCCATCATGCCCCTATAAATAGCAGAGGAAAGGAAGCAGGGTTTACTAAAAACTCAGGTAAACAAAAGGCCGCAACTGCATTTAAAATGAGCCTCTTGTGGACCATTAAAAGAATATTTTGGAATCAATTACTTAACAAAATATTTTTTTAAAACACTTAAAAAATAATCATATTAATTAATGAACTAATTTAATCATCTGGATCTACTCATTCTGTGGGAATTGCCAGCCGGTTTAAAAATTAAGTCTAATTAATTTGGTTTAACACTTCAACCAATTAACTCAGATTATATTCAGATATGATTGTAGTAGATTACCTAAACATTTTAGTAATCAATTTGATTCAGAACATTTCCAATCACTTCCACAATTATACTCCTATTCTAGTTCATCCTATGGGCGTGACCCGGTAGGCTCCAAATTACATTGGTTGTGATATTCATAATCGTATTATGATTTCACAAGAAATGATTGGTATCTAGCATGATTTCATTGCTACTAAAGTAATTGATGAAGTTGGAGAACAACTTAACCTAAATTCTATGGTTGGTGTTGCAATGATTGTATAGTTTCTATGTCTCTAATATCCAAATTGAACTTGAGGCATAGATTTGTCATCCTCTACAACACTCAATCCATGTTTCTTGAACAAGAACAGACTTCTTGAGATACATGTAAGCTCAATATCACATATTGAGTTTCACACACACCAGCATGGCCATGCATTTCTCAGTCTCACTTATCAAGTAGCAAGGATAACAAACTCCTATTGGAGGTATAAATCCCATCTACATCACTCACAATCATTTCCATGTGTCACATAGCACCCGAACACCACCTTTATGGCAACCCTTATACATGATCACAACAGATGATGTCAAAGTACACCGAATGACATGTGATGAGTGTAGTGATTTGGGGACTAAGAACCACAATCACCGCCATCACTATGAGATATGACTCTGACTACCAATAATGGTCTCCATGTGTCACTATCAAGGTGGGTCTATCCGATACACTATTCTCTAACAAGTATCTATGTGGTTGGTTTGATATCACATATCATGACTAATGAGATTTTTTTATCAACCAAAACACACTCTAGTCTTAAGTGTTATTTTTGTCTATTATCCTTCCACAATAAAATCTGACTAGGGACATAAAAAGAAAGCATACACTATCACACCCAAATCCCACGATTACCACTAATCATGAGATTAGGGCATAACTTTGAGGATTTTAATTAATACAAAGTTCACTGCTGATTTTTTTATTTTTATTTTAAACTTTTTGTTTTCTCGCATCCAATAACATAAACAAACTTTTCAAGAGAATTATACTTGATCACTCTAATATGATCTCAACATTAATAATATGCATCCATACATTCATTCTATTTATCACACTTCCATGTACATACGACATGATAATCAGATACATTCTCTCTTATTAAGGAAACAAAGATACAAAACATCATTTACAACACTCTCACATCTATACAAGGACCTAGAGTGACAGGAACTGACTGAACCAAACTAATCTCATACTTAACTCGTGTGGTAGATCTACCTTGATTCTTTGACCTTCTTCAAATCCACGTGTTTTCCCTAAAAATTATGAGTAGATGGGTGAGCCTACTCACTCACTGAATTAGTACTTCAAAGAAATAGTCTAAAGAACTAATATAATTAAAAATATACTTTTGAGAAAATGATATCAATTATAACAACAGTAATCATTAAAGAGACTAATTTTTGAAAAGCATAAATATGGCACAATACTCTAGACATCTACAAGAGTGAATCAATATATGAACATGCTTGATTGATCATATATAGGACTATTGATTCAGAAACATACAAAGAATAATTGAATAACTGTGCACATTTGTTTAACCACTCATTCATCTTATTATGCCTTGGACCCACATGAGGTGTACCACAACATGTGAAAGAATCACAGCAAGCTACGATCTCACTATACAAGGCTTAGAAGCATGCCCATGTTCCTATGCCTATCTCTTTAATAAGACCCCGTCTGCATCGGGCCTCGACACGTCTGCCTCTCAACGACTAATGGAAGCGGCCGGATATCTCAAACTCCAGCTCTCAACCTGGGTACTTAGGTGGTGAGTCAAAGCCCTCGGGCTTATAGTGCATTAGTGTACCTACTGACCACTGATCACTCAATATGTAACATAGGTACCACCGACATCCCCGGTTGGTGTTGGGTACCACACAACTGTAAGGAGTCTTCCCTATTGGTCAAGACCCCCGCACCCTACTTGTGCGATCCGGCTTACCTCAATCTGGACTACCTCCAATCAAGAAATTGTTTCCTCCCCACAATGTAGGTCTCATCTAGCGAGGATTCTGCAGTGTTCAGGGCATCTACATGTCTAATTCACTCTTTAAATTCAAAATTTAATCATCACATCAACATATCTTTGTTCAACTTTATAAATCATTCATTTCATAAACCATCTGATAACATTTACCACAATTGAACTATTAAGCATCACCACATCTCAAACTAAGAAACATTGATATCACAATACTTGTTTCACTGAACATCCTATCATGAGGGTTTCATTTACCTAATTCACTTATCACATAACTTGCATAAGGATTGAATACATCATAACATTATGAATAACATTGAATCAAGATGTCTAATTACAAACCTCCAACTTTCCATACATTTAGGGTTTCACCCTCCTTACTAATATATCAAGCAAACATTGATATCATCAAATGAAATCCAAGATGTTAACTGACATATATGTAATATGCATATGCGTACAAATAAAACAATCATTCATAAGTAAGGAGATTCAACTAGACAAACTGCTTTATTCAATTAGACAACAATTTCAGTCATAGTTGAATACCCTAAATTTTAGTTTACTTTTATAACCTCTATAAATACTTCAAGAATTATCATTTATATGGATCGTACTCATTTCTAATATGATTTCATCATCTGAAATTCATCACAACAGATCAATCATCCATTTCAAATCAACTTGTAAAGCTAGATCAAAAAGGACATCTACGATTTGTACATGCATACTGAACAATTGAAAATTATTAATGATTTAACTTATTTTCATGCAATCTACTATTTAAAGGAAGTACCCACTCACCCTAAGGTGTGAAAACACCTTAAAAACATAGTTCATCTATGAAAATCTTGAATCCATATCAAGATCCAAGAAAAATCCGCAGTTTCTTCTTCCTTTCAACCCTAAATGGGTGTCCTGTAGGTGGAAGAAAAAGATCAGAGGTTAAACCAAACCTCAAATTAGTTGGAATAGGGATTTTGATAAATGAGAAGTAAGGAAAATGAGGAATCGACGGTTAAAACTACTTACCAAATCAAATCAATAACAATCCTTTTGGATATCCTCCGTTCTTCACATTATTCCCCAAAAATCACCTCAGAAATTGCCCTCTAGGTCGCCCTCTCATACAAAAAGATATATGAGATGATATAGGATTGAATCTCAGCTCCAACCCACTTCATTTTGATGAAAAAAGAAAAGTATTGCTCGAGATATGATCATTTTATGATTTCATGTGTTGGGGTCGCGGTCCTAGCATCGCAGGTCGCAGTGTCAACACAACATCAGTTGTGGTCCTAGCATCATGGGTCATGATGTCAATGTTGTTTCACGGTCGTGATGTCGACGCAGAGTTGCGGGTCGCGGTGTCAACGCAGCGTCGATCGCGGTGCTCAGTTTATGTTTACTAAAAAGAGCATAACTCTCTCATTTTAACTCTGCTTTGGTTCATTCTTTTTTTTGTTGAATTTTTAATTGAATTCTCTACAATCCTACAACATTATTTTGATAATATTCTCCAATTAATAATCATTTATTAATTATTTTCTCCAATGTCATTAACTCCCTTCTTGCATACATGTATGGGTTAATGCCATATTAACTCCAACTTGGATCTTTATAGTATGCTTAAGTTATGATTATGAGTTGTCCCAAACAAGTATTTAATGTCACTAATATTAAGATAAAGAACAACATAGATTATTACTAAAAAATATGATAAGCATTAATATTATTGTAACATCCCTGACCTGGGTTATGCCTTAACCCTAGGAGTTTTTCTTAAGTAAGTCATTTATATTCTTGTTTTTATCTTTTGAAAAGTAATTAAGACTAAAGGGGAGCTTATGTTTCAATTTTGGTCCTATTTGAATAATGTTGAAGCAATAATTGCTTGTTTTTGGACTAAAGTGCAATTTACCCAATATAAGGGGTTACCTTGCAAAATGTTACATGATAAATGTTCCTCAAGTATTATAGCATCATACGAATGAGAATGATGTTGAGGTATGTCTTCTGGAAGCCTAATTTCCAAGAAGGAGCTTGATAGAATGATACTAGTACATTGAATACTAGTTTTGGTGTAATCTGCAATTTACCCAAAACCATGGGTTGGATATGTAAAATACCACCTCTCGAGAGTCCCTACTATTTCTTGGTATCATTTAGATAAAATAAAAAGAAAGTGGCGTGTTATTTGAACCATATTTGAGAAATGATATTCTTGATAATAAAATAATCAAGAAATATGCATAGTTGAAACCCTAAATTATTTTGTAGCAAAAATATATAAATTAAATCAAGTTCCCATCAACTAAAAATGTTATGGGTAAAATTCTATAATGGAATGACTGCAAAAACACAATGGGGCAGCGAAATTATCTTAAGTAGGTGAAAAATATCTACTACATATTTAATTGAAAAGTAATGTCCACTAAAATGAATAATAGTATTATAATTATTAAGGAGCTTAAATGGTTGCTTTTAATTCAAGGATAATGCAAAGGGAATTGAGGGAAAGGAATATATCTTCGGAAATAAGAAAATGGAGGGGGCATGTGGCAAGCAAAGATGATGACTTCCCTCCTACTTACTCTCTCTTAAGAAATTCAATTACATGTACTCAAATATTCACTTCTTGAAAGATTACTTTTGAAACCCACTTTCACTCCTCTCTTTGGCTGATTACCAAGAAGAATAGGAGTAGGAGGAGAACTTTCCCCAAGATGAAGGTAAGCTCCATGGTCATCTTCAACCTTGGGTTGAAGGTTGAAATCAAATTTCAACACTTCTTTTCTTCTCTCTTCCATCCAATAACTCAACCTTAGCTATCTTTTACATCAAAAGGATTGAGAACGTGCATTGGATAGTTGAAGGAGCTATTCTCACCATTGAAAATGAAAATCTTGGAGATCTGAAGCTACTTTGAAGGTGGGTTATATAACTTGAACCCATGAATATTATTATTGATTTCAATTCTTCAATATATGTTGATCTTTACTTCTTCTCGAATCTTTCTAGAATAATTGATGAATCAATCCATCAGTTGTATGGACAATAGAATCAAAAGTATGAAGCTTGATGATGATGACATCATCCTAGCACACACCTCTAGAATATCAATATCCAATGGTTTCAAATTTTGTATGAGCAAACAGTTTCAAAACCGTTAGAGATAAAACAGTTTCAAAACTGTTAGAAAGCAAACGGTTTCAAAACCATTAGAGATCAACCGGTCTAAAAAATGTTAGAGATCAAATGGTCTCAAAACCGCTACATATCAAATGGTTTCAAAACGTTATAGATCAAATGGTTTCATAAACATTAGGGATCAAATGGTTTCATAAACATTAGAGATCAAACGGTTTCAAACCGTTTGAAGGACAAAGTGGTCTCAAGACCGTTTGAAGGTCAAAAGGACTCTAAACTGTTTAAGGTTCAAATGGTCTCAAAACCGTTTAGAGACCAAACAGTCTCAAAATCATGTATGATCAAATAATCCTATGAGTGTTTATAAAGTATTTCAAGGATGATTAAAATGGAAGTACCTCTAAAGTACTTAGGAGAAAAGTACACTTAGAGTGATTGTCATTTGATGCCTATGAAAGTAGTAAACTCAATGCACTATGATAAGCATAGGTGCATGTACTTTAGTGAAAGGTTGAGACAACTTAATGAAGTATGGATTAATCAACATCCTAGAGAGGATGAGAGAGAAACTCATACTTGTGTAATAAACATGTAATGTGCACACATTGGTATTTTTAATAAGTGTAAAGTATAAATTAGGGTTTGATCTTTGATAATGAGATCATGAAACCCTAATTGATAAAGAATGGGAAACCCTAACCCTAATTTCGGGTAATGGGATGAGAAACCCTAATAAATAAGAAATGGGGAAACCCTAACCCTAATTTTGGGATATGGAATGAGAAAGCCCTAATCGATAAGAATGGGAAACCCTAACCCGAATGAGGGTATAGTGGTGTTACCTTTTTATGGCATGGTGTTGATATGTAATTGTTAAGGCTATTATCATGTATACTAACCATGCAGGTATCATGAGATGATGAGCATATCCAGGTATGAGCTATGATGTTTATTTGATAAAAATGCTTAATGGGCCTTGTGAGCCATGTGAGATGTTGGTGTAACAAGTATCATGTATACCTTGGTCAGATGACCTGGAGGTAATAGTTACCTAATAAGTGATAATAATGTTCAGTGATGAACTAAGGGTTTGAATACCCAGATCCAGTAAACATGATGATGATATTGTTAAGGGATGAGAATTCCCAGTAATGAGATAAGGGATTGAGATCCCAATGTTTTATAAAGTTTTGAAAAGTACTTGATAGAAGTATTACATGTTTCTTTGTAGCATTTGTCATAATAATTCATGTTTGAAAACTTGACTGATGCTAAAAGAATATGGTAATGTACTTAAATAATCAAGTGGAATCTTATCATGTAGAGCCCTAGTCATAGATCCATCATCGTCAGTAGCTGGTGATGGTGAAACGGGTTCTCCTACGGGTTAATTCTGAGTGTATATTGTTGAATATGAGGGGTTTTTCCTATCTGAAAATAGGAGGATTAGAGTGCAACTTCAGTTGTAGACTCAAGATGTGTATAAGATCATGGTGAACAGGCCCATGGCTTAGTGTGATAGAGCATGAATGCGTTCAAGGCTCAGGGAGCACGGTGAACTGGCTCTTGGCTCAGATATACTAGCGTCGGGACATGTACCAAGGCAGGCTAGAGAAAGGGTAGCCTATGGGAGCTAACCATGTGAATGAGATCACTTAAGCAAGATACCGCGGTCCTTCTTGTGGTCTCACACTGACCGAGATGGATGAGATCATGGAGTCTGGCTCTTCCATTGATCTTGTATGGCACCGACTTTGGGTTTCACAACCAAAGGTTGGATTTGAGCAGTATGACTGACTTCCTCAGGGCTTAAGTGTGATTGTAAAATGTAATCAGCCATGTAGCGTATTAGCCTAAGGATGAAATACGAAAATTATTGGTTGATGTTACATTTGCGTAATGAATCCTAAATGGATGAGTGTTATACATGTTCTTCATATTTCTTATTTAATATGTGATTTACTGCTTTATCATTCATAGTTGTAATGCTTTAGAATATGATATTGCTCTATTATGCTTAAACAGTGATTCATCTTGCTTATTAATATAAAAGAATCCTCTACTCTGTTTTATACTATTTATCTACAATGATAATGTTTTTGGAGTAGAGTTATATCTCTCACTGGGACATGGGTCTAACTCCGTTGGTCACCAACATTTTTAGGTGGATGCGGTCGAGGAGATAGGGAGCATACACCAGGGGAAGGACAACAACACCAGGGACATCAGTAACATCTCAGGTGGAGATATTGACTGTCGTGTCATGTAGATATGAGTCCTATGTGTCGTCTCTGCACACTCAGGTCCTTGGAGTCAGTAGTAAGTGTTTTTATGATCGATCTGAGATTTTGTCTTGAATTCCTCGAGGTTTTATGTTGCTTATGATTTAACAAAACAACTGTTGTATATATTCCTCGAGAAGAGATGGTACATGGTATGTACAATGTGAACCAGAATGTATATATAATACTTTAGTTCTTGTTCTAAGAGTTTCCTTGTGACGTCCCCAGATTTTGGCTTCTCCATACCCTATTGGGAATGAGAGGTCAGAATCTGAAAACATCATCCAATCATATCAGAGAGCGATGCGGAAGCATAATACGCATACATGAACATACAACCATAACATACTCAACATTCAACATGCATATTATACAATATGAATTATTACAAAATGATTTACAGTTACATATTGAATGAAAATTTACAAGTTTGAACATGTATGCTAATAGGATCTTAGACAATAGGTAAACCTGAACAACTGCTCACTCCCATATTTTCCCTCCCATGCTATCTCTGAACCTAAAACATACGTGAAACAACGAATCAACACACAAGGTGTTGTGCACGTGGGTAGAAAGATACCTACTAATATGTTTGCATAATTGAAATAACTTGAGAAAGAAAGATTAAAAGAAAACATTGTTTAAAGCGATAATAAGGTAAACATTCCTTTTATTACATTCACTTTGATGCGGTTGTACTACACATACTTGCACTTGACTTACATCTAGTGTGGGCAACATAGTATCATCATACATCTAACATGGGCCATGGAATCATACATCCATGTTAGGAAACATACATCCACACCAGGCTATGTGCTCTAGTAGCTACAACCCATCATACTCATTTATGATCTATTAGATTTGGAAAAGTATAACTCATACTAGTTCAACCAAGCAATCATATCCAAATATGAGCATTCAAGATATTACATATCATAGGCAACCAGAAAACTAGTCTTATACTTAATAAATCCCACATAGCTGAGTTCAGAGATTTCTAATCATTCTTGCTCATCTAGATATCTGGTCAATACCTGATGAATAAAAAATTAATCATCATTAATACAAGGTTCACCATTATTAATGGTATTTTACTTCTGTTCAGGATTTTGGTCAAACCTAGGTTCAAACGGACCTAAGATTGTCTTTGATATTTTTCTACTGACCTACATGTCATAATCAGGGTCAGGTTCAATTTTTGTATTTTTTTGATGACCAGTCTATTTTCTAGAATTAAAAAGGGGTTAAACATGTAATTTAGGCATTAATGAGAAAAGGCCTAACATAGATAAGTAAAACCTAGATCAGAGTTCACAATTGAGTTTCTATTGTTATTAGGATTCTACCAGAATTTTCTCAGAATTAATATCACATGGATGTTATGTATTTCATTTAATTAACCCTAAAAAGAGTGTTGTAATCTAGATTAAATATCATAATTCAAAGTCATTCAAGGGGTTGATATAGGAGTCTAGTAATGTAGATGATCTTTTTCTGAGTCTAGGAGTATTTTTGGGGGATTTATAGCACAAAGGAACTATTTTTAATCATTTCTACAAGTTTTGCATACTATCTACTATTTAATGAGGGTAAGTACCTTTTGTGAAATTCCAAGGCCGTTGGATCTTATTCCTAAGGCTGAGATGCGACAAGGGCTTTCCTTGTTGGACCAGGCGGGATGGATCTTTGAGAGGATCTGCCAACTCCTCAATCCGTAGACCTGCCCGTCTCTGCCTTTTGTTCCACGCGACGCCAGTGCCTTCTCGCAGTACACCGCTACCCGTGATCTTTTGCAAGTTCCGGTCGTACGTCGCCGAGGCAAGTGATCATAGCACGACACTTGGTGAATCTCCATTACGGGATCGTCGTTCACACATCCAGCTACTCCTTCATCGGCAAGGAGGGAGGGACCGGTCACATCGTGGGATCGTTGGTTGAGCGCCGCCATGAGTGGCTTGGTTCTCGGCGAGGAAACCCACCAGTTTCCAGTAGCGAACTCAAGGACTGATGAATTTCTCAACCTCAAGGCCATTCTAAGAAAGCGGTAGAGACCATGGCTCCACAAGCTTCTCTCAGAAACAAACAACTTCATTGCACGAGCATCGTCATGGCCGAGGTTCACGGTGAGGAAGAGAACCATGGTTCGGTCTCCCTCTAGGGATACTCACAAATCCTTGCTTCCCACTGGATTGGATGAATCGACTGCACCCTGCAGCTACTGGACCGACTACTGACTTGTGTCCTGGTTCTCACCTCCACGTGAGGAGTCTCTCCACTCGTCCTCCTTGACGCATCTGCAGATGGCGCGAAGATCTTCTGCCGCTAGGATCTGATGAATCATTGATCACACACTCTTGTAGAGAAGAAGCTAGGGCCGTCGGTGTTTATAGGTCCACCATTTTCCACCTTCTTGGATGCCATGGAAGAGTTGCTGGTGCTGGAAGAAGAGGGGGCTCTTTTCACAGTGCTTGCCTTGAGTCTGAGATACCTCAAGGAGATCCGCAGCCTCGTTTCTACTTGGAAGAGGTCTTAACAGGTGGCGGGGTTGTGAAACAGACCTGAGGTTCACCTTCCTATCGATGGAGATCGGGCTCGTTGATCTAGGCTAAAGAGTCCTTCTCTAAGGTTATTCGCTGCTTGCAGCTTTGGAAAGAGACGAGGGAGATTGAGGCCCTCATGTCACCTTCATTTCTCGCGCAATCCAGGGTCAGTTTCTTACAACTCATTGATCCAAAATATGTGGATGCTGAAGATACGAATCAGTAGTCCGAGTGAACCCAACCAACGCCGAACATTTTATGGAATGATGTGTTGGTAGATCCTGAGAAGATGGAGGTGGAAGACCAAATCTTCATTACCCAGTCTAGACCCTACAACTAATAGGAATCCGCCCAAACAAAAGGGCCATGTGACAAATTTTCAACCAACCGCCTAAGTCATTCCATCATCCAGAATTTACCATGTATAAAATCCTACATAATTAATAGTGTTGTTATATCAAACTCAATATCTCTTGAATTGTATCTCCTGAATGGTAAATCAACATACCACGAATATGATACCTTAACTACACAATATGTAATTTAACATAAAGTCAAATTTGATATTGGAACCTCAACATATGATCATCTAGATATATTTGTCAAGTAACCTCATAATTAAGTATATAAACCTTGAATACAAGTCAATTCATCATCAACTCTTGATCAAAAAGTGCAACTTTCACTATATGACCACATTACACCTCTAGGTACATCATTAAAATATTTTACCACAACATGATTTCAAATATTATATTGAGTATCAGAATCCTAAATTCTGGGTCATCACATTCACCCCACCTTATATGGAATTTCGTCCTCGAAATTCAAGTGGTTTCATCCTTAAGCTAATATTCAGGAGTTGTTGATGTCTCTAAACCACCACTCTAAGCTCCAGATTATCATTATCTTTATTCATCCTAGGTTGTCATCTTAGGAGGTTTAAGCATGTAGGGTGTACCCACCCCACCTTATATAGGTTGAAGCATCACTTAATGTCTTAGCCATAACATGACATTATGATATCTTAGGGTTACATCACCTCTAAGGGTACATGTTTTGTTCATACTTTTAATGTTCAGGAGGAAATTCGTTTATATGCCATGATATTCAGATCGTTGAAATCTAACATCATTAATATGTCTTATGATCAACATCTTACAATGATTTCAGCATTAGAGGAGATTTATTTTCATCCTTGATATAAGGATTTTTCTACATAAGAAGGGCTTACATAACATGCTTGACCATTAGGGTTTCACCCTATGGTGTGATATTCATACCCAACTTAGAAGCATACATTGAGAAGGATCAAGTTATGAACTATATTTCTGATCATATATCATATGATCGAAAAATATCTTTATATCAAGTTCATGAGTTCAACTTTTTATGTCTTACATGTATAATGTGAAGGGAAAAAGATAATATACTAAGTTTATCCCATGATCTCAGCATCATATCTTTCATGTTTCATATGAAGGGGAAGAGAATATTTTAAAGTCAAACTTATCATGATTTCAATCTTGGGTGCTACATGTATGATATAGGGGGGAAAAATATAGAATTGGCCAAGCCTATACGAGTGACTCCTCATATATAAATCATCTATATAGCTCAAGTGAGGTTTCTATGATTGTATATTAAGAAAGAGAAGAAGAAGGGAGAACATGTATTTTGAGTATCGTTTGCACAACACATCATACTCTCATAACTAGAGTTCATATATTACCTCACTAGCAACTAATGATGAGATTCACAAAATATGTCACTCCATCTAGGACCTAACTCAGCCAAAGGATTGAATTTATCATATGGGTCATCTACCCAATTCTCACATATAGATTTGAATCATGCATAAGGACTCAACTCAACACTCAAGAGTAATCTAGTGTAGGACACATTTTTTTTTTGCACATATCTCATATATTAGAGGCTAGGTCCTATGACCTTCTCCCTGTGGGTCTTACTCTCTCTAGAGTTCACCACATATCTCATCCTACCACTAGACATCCTCCTTGTATAAGAGCTTGAGGTTGATGCACACTCATCTCTATCTTAACTTAGCTTATCCTAAGTAGGAAAAGGGAATGTACTTTCATCATCATGACTTAGCATAGATCCTCTAAGAGTGGATTCAGCTCTTATACAACTCAAATCTTAATAAGGAAACTTATACCATCATAGTTCAAAGTTAGATACGATTCTATATGCTAATTTCCTTCATCTTTATTTTGTCTATCTATCTATCACATAATCTTATGAGGCTCTAGACTTCTAATCTAGATCTATTTTCGCTTGTAGACTGATGTCACCCCCTTTCACTTAGATTGCATGAACACCCACTACTCTCCTGTGTGATGGACACATTTTTATATTTACATATATCTAATAAAATATTATATAGTTTTTCTCTAAGAAAGAAGGCATCAGAGAAAACTGTCAAGGTGCGATCCGATTGGGAAACAAAACCAAACCATCAAACTCGAGTGTCCAACACATAGTAGATAGTTTGGTGACATGTAACCTAGTCAAATCGTGAGAACATGGTATAGACTAGTGTAGCTACCCAATACATATGAGCTCTATATGCAAAGGGTTTCAGACACTTGTCTAAACCTAGTTCTCGAACATCTATGTTCTAACCTAGAGGATAAGTCAAACCTTATTCCTACATAACAACTTACTAAGTTTCTAGGGTTTAAGGTGAAAGGTGAGGATTTTGTTATATATATATATATATATATATATATATATATATATATATATATATATATATATATATATATATATATATATATATATATATATATATATATATATATATAATGGTGAGCAATTGTTAGGTGTAGCTATTGTTCATGCTCTGATACCAACTGTGACGTCCCCGGATTTTGTCTTCTCCATACCTTATTGGGAATGAGAGGTCAGAATCAGAAAACATCATCCAATCATATCAGAGAGCGATGCGGAAGCATAATACGCATACATGAACATACAACCATAACATACTCAACATTCAACATGCATATTATAAAATATGAATTATTACAAAATGATTTACAGTTACATATTGAATGAAAATTTTACACGTCTGAACATGTATGCTAACAGGATCTTAGACAATAGGTAAACCTGAACAACTGCTCACTCCCATCTTTTCCCTCCAATGCTATCTCTGAACCTAAAACATACGTGAAACAACGAATCAACACACAAGGTGTTGTGCACGTGGGTCGAAAGATACCTACTAATATGTTTGCATAATTGAAATAACTTGAGAAAGAAATATTAAAAGAAATCATTGTTTAAAGCGATAATTAGGTAAACATTCCTTTTATTACATTCACTTTGATGCAGTTTTACTACACATACTTGCACTTGACTTACATCTAGTGTGGGCAATATAGTATCATCATACATCTAACATGGGCCAAGGATTCATACATCCATGTTAGGCAACATACATCCACACCAGGCTATGTGCTCTAGTAGCTACAACCCATCATACTCATTTATGATCTATTAGATTTGGAAAAGTATAACTCATACTAGTTCAACCAAGCAATCATATCCAAATATGAGCATTCAAAATATTACATATCATAGGCAACCAGAAAACTAGTCTTATACTTCCCACGTACCTGAGTTCAGAGATTTCTAATCATTCTTGCTCATCTAGATATCTGGTCAATACTTGATGAATAACAAATTAGTCATCATTAATACAAGGTTCACCATTATTAATGGTATTTAAGTTATGTTCAGGATTTTGGTCAAACCTAGGTTCAAACGGACCTAAGATTGTCTTTGATATTTTTCTACTGACCTACATGTCATAATCAGGGTCAGGTTCAATTTTCGTATTTTTTTGATGACCAGTCTATTTTCTAGAATTAAAAAGGGGTTAAACATGTAATTTAGGCATTAATGAGAAAAGGCCTAACATAGATAAGTAAAACCTAGATCAGAGTTCACAATTGAGTTTCTATTGTTATTAGGATTCTACCAGAATTTTTTCAGAATTAATATCATATGGATGTTATGTATTTCATTTAATTAACCCTAAAAAGAGTGTTGTAATCTAGATTAAATATCATAATTCAAAGTCGTTCAAGGGGTTGATATAGGAGTCTAGTAATGTAGATGATCTTTTTCTGAGTCTAGGAGTATTTTTGGGGGATTTATAGCACAAAGGAACTATTTTTAATCATTTCTACAAGTTTTGCATACTGCCTACTATTTAATGAGGGTAAGTACCTTTTTTGAAATTCCAGGGCCGTTGGATCTTATTCCTAAGGCCAAGATGTGACAAGGGCTTTCCTTGTTGGACCAGGTGGGATGGATCTTTGAGATTATCTGCCAACTCCTCAATCCGTAGACCTGCCCATCTCTGCCTTTTGTTCCACACGACGCGAGTGCCTTCTCGCGGCACGCCGCTACCCGTGATCTTTTGCAGGTTCCGGTCGTGCGTCACTGAGGCAAGTGATCATAGTACGATACTTGGTGAATCTCCATTACTGGACCGCCGTTCACACATCCAGCTACTCCTTCATCAGCAAGGAGGGAGGGACCGGTCACATCGTGGGATTGTTGGTTGAGCGCCGCCAAGAGCGGCATGGTTCTCGGCGAGGAAACCCACCAGTTTCCAGTAGCGAACTCAAGGACTGATGAATTTCTCAACCTCACGGCCATTCTAAGAAAGCGGCTTAGACCATGGCTCCACAAGCTTCTCTCATAAACAAACGAATTCATTGCACGAGCACCGTCATGGCCGAGGTTCACAGTGAGGAAGAGAACCATGGTCCGGTCTCCCTCTAGTGATACTCACAAATCCTTGCTTCACACTGGATTGGATGAATCGATTGCACCCTGCAGCTACTGGACCGGCTACAGACTTGCATCCTGGTTCTCACCTCCATGCGAGGCATCTCTGCACTCGTCCTCCTTGACGCATCTACAGATGGTGCGAAGCTCTTCTGCCACAAGGATTTGATGAATCATTGATCACACACTCTTGTAGAGAAGAAGCTAGGGCCGTCGGTGTTTATAGGTCCACCATTTTCCACCTTCTTGGATGCCATGGTAGAGTTTCTGGCGCTGGAAGAAGAGGGGGCTCTTTTCATAGTGCTTGCCTTGAGTCTGAGATACTTCAAGGAGATCCACGGCCTCGTTTCTGCTTGGAAGAGGCCTTAGAAGGTGGCGGGGTTGTGCAACAGACCTGAGGTTCACCTTCCTATCGATGGAGATCAGGCTCGTTGATCTAGGCTAAAGAGTCCTTCTCTAAGGTTATTCACTCCTTGCAGCTTTGGAGAGAGACGAGGGAGATCGAGGCCCTCATGTCACCTTCATATCCCGCGCAAGCCAGGGTCAGTTTCTTACACCTCATTGATCCAAAATATTTGGATGCTAAAGATACGAATCAGTAGTCTGAGTGAACCCAACCAACGATGAATGTTTTATGGAATGAGGTTTTTGGTAGATCCTGAGAAGATGGAGGTGGAAGACCAAGTCTTCACCACCCAGTCTAGACCCTACGACTAATAGGAATCTGCACAAACAAAAGGGCCATGCGACAAATTTTCAACCAACCGCCTAAGTCATTCCATCATCCAGAATTTACCATGCATAAAATCCTACATAATTAATAGTGTTGTTATATCAAACTCAGTATCTCTTGAATTGTATCTCCTGAATGGTAAATCAACATACCACGAATATGATACCTTAACTCCACAATATGTAATTTAACATAAAGTCAATTTTGATATTGGAACCTCAACATATGATCATCTAGATATATTCGTCAAGTACCCTCATAATTAAGTATATAAACCTTGAATACAAGTCAATTCATCATCAACTCTTGATCGAAAAGTGCAACTTTCATTATATGACCACATTACACCTCTAGGTACATTATTAAAATATTTTACCCCAACACGATTTCAAATATTATATTGAGTATCAGAATCCTAAATTATGGATCATCACATTCCTGGAAATCGATCTCTTTGCAATTGGTTTTACTTTTTAGTTGTTTTCAGTAACCCACTGCTAATATTTTCTTCCGCATTAATCATCACTGTGACGGTCTGATTTGTGGTCGGGTCATCTCAAGTTTAGTGGTATCAGTGCTTAAGGTTCACTGAGTCTACAAAGACATAGGATTAAGGTCGTTGAGTCTGTTCTAGTATCTTCCAGTTTATCTGATAGTGACTTCTACTCAGAGGAGAAGAAGTAATGCTTGAAGATAGCTGGATCACACGAAGAACATGCTGTTGAAAGCAGTGTTGCTGCACCAGGAGGAGGTGCAAGGGTTCAAGCTAGAGAGGAACTAGTACCTGAGAATCCCCAGCTTGACCAAGCTTCGCTATAAAACCCATCTTTCCATGCACTGTTTGGGCAGTTCATGGTGATAATGACACATATGGCAGATTGGATGCCACCACCTGCACCTAGGGCACCAGTCCCCGATGAGATACATGGAGTTGTTAAGACTTTTGAACGGCTTCGACGCGTAGGAGCCACTAAATATGCGGGTACAACTGACCCAACAGACGCAGACTTGTGGCTGACTGAATTGGAAAAGGCCTTCAAAATTCTTAATCCCAGAAGATGAGAAGGTTAGGCATGCAGTGTACCTGTTGAAAGGGAGTACTGGACATTGGTGGGCTATAGAAGAAGGCAAAAGGCCAGGTGTTGAAGTCATATGGGAAGAGTTCCGACGAGAGTTTGTTAGTAGATATTTTCCCAAAACTTACCTAGATGAGAAAATCTCTCAGTTTGAGCAGATAAGGCAAGGACCAATGAACATTAGTGAGTATGAAGCTATGTTTATGGAGGTTCTAAGGTTTTGTCCACACATGGATACTATAGATGAGGAGAGGATTCGGCATTTTGAAAAGGGTTTGAATGCTGATTTGACCACACCTGCATCTGCTCTAGAGAATAGAGAGAGATTTTCCACCTTTGTGGAGTTAGTTAGGCAGATAGAAAGGTCCATGACTGAGAAACGTCAAGTCATGAGTAAGAAAGTATATACACAGTTCCAAGGATGGAGGTATGAAAGTTTTAAGAAACAAAGGTTTTCTGCACCAACAACACCACCGAGTTTCAATACCCAGACGCAGTGGACATCCAACAAGGGTAGAGGTCATTGTTTACCACCAGAGGGAGCCCACAGCTCAGCATCAATGTCAGTAATAGGACCATGTAGGCCACAGTGGGAGAACTAAAGCTGTTATAAATGTGGGACGATGGGACATCTGATGAAAGATTGCCTAGTTAGAGACGTGAGTGTAACCCAACCACCGAGGCAGAGTCAACAAGGCTCTCAGAGGCGATAGTTTAGCAGTGGCACACAAGGATGTGGACAGGCATCCCAAGTTGGTTCATCTGCACCCAACAACATGGCGAGTGGTCGACAACCAGCAATGGCAAGATTTTATGCAATGAATCAGCCTGAGGTAGTTGTCAATTCACGAGTTGTGATAGGTCAGATGAAATTATTTCATTCTGATATGTCTTCATCCTACTTCGTATCTGTTTTGATTGATTTCGGTGTTATGCATTCCTTTATCACTCGAGAAGTGATTCATGATTGCAATATGACCGTCAGTCATAGAGTAGATAACTTGTTATTTGAAACTCCGTTAGTTGGATCTACAATGTTGTGGGAGGTATGTTCTCCCTGCATTCTTTCCTTTTATGATCACCACATTCAGGTGGATCTTATACCACTTGAGATTCATGGGTTCGACATAATCCTTGGGATGGACACCCTAGAAAAGTATAAGGTTGTCTTGGATTGTGGTTCCAAGCAAGCTATGTTCACAGACAATGGTGATACATGGATCTTTCAGGGGGACAGAAAGATTCTTCCAACTTGTCTAGTGTCAACAATGGTAGTTGAGAAACTGATGCGACAAGGATGTGAAACATTCTTGGAACATGTGGTAGATACCAGAGCATAGAGTCCTAGTCTTTCTGAAGTTCCATTTGTTAGGGAGTTTGAGGATGTGTTTGCTGAGGAACTTCTAGGTGTTCCTCCACCCCGAGAGATTGATTTCAAGATTAATCTTATTCTGGGTGCACAACCAATAGCTCAGACACCTTATAGGATGGCACCTGCTGAGATGGAAGAACTCAAGAAACAATTACAGGAGTTTCTTGAAAAGGGTTTTATTCGACCGAGTACTTCACCGTGGGGTTCTCTGGTTCTCTTTGTGAAAAAGAAGGTTGTGTGGTGAAACTATATTCTCTAAAATAGATCTAAGGTCATGATACCATCAGTTACGTATCAAGGAGAGTGACATACCTAAATCATCCTTTAGAACAAGGTATGGTCATTATGAGTTTGTAGTTATGTCGTTTGGACTAACTAATGCACCAACTACATTCATGGAACTCATGAACAGAATCTTCCGGCCATTCCTTGATCAATTCATAGTAGTCTTTATAGACGACATCCTGATTTACAGTAGAGATGCTCAACAACATGAGCAACACATTCGTCAGGCCCTGACTTTACTGAGAGAGAACAAGCTATACGCCAAGTTTAGCAAATGTGAGTTCTGGTTATCAGAAATTTCTTTCCTAGGACACGTAATATCTGCCTTAGGTATCTATCTTGATCCTAAAAAAGTAGAATCTATCTTGGAGAGGGAACAACCAAAGACACCAATGAAGATACATAGTTTTCTAGGACTGGCAGGCTACTATAAAAGGTTCATTAAGAACTTCATTTCTGTAGCATTACCCCTAACTAGGTTAACTAGGAAGTAGGTTCCTTTTGTCTGGAATGACAAGTGTCAACGTTCTTTCCAATTGTTGAAAGAAAGGTTAACAAGTGTGCATGTGCTAGTGTTACCTGAGCAGGGAAAAGGATACATTGTTTTCTATGATGCTTCTAAGAACGGTCTAGGATTTGTGTTGATGCAAGATTAACAAGTGTTTTTTTTTCTTCTCGATAGCTTAAGAAACACGAGGAAAATTATCTGACACATGATCTAGAATTAGCTGCAGTGGTTCATGCGTTGAAGATCTGGATACATTATCTCTATGGAGAGACATTCCAGATTTTCACGGACCATAAGAACTTAAAATACATCTTTTCACATCACGAGTTGAACATGAGACAATGCCACTGGATGGAGTTAATCAAGGACTATGATTGTACAATTGATTATTGTGATAACCCGGATTTTAGGGTTTTGACACCACACATAGAATTAGAAGATCGTGAATGATTATTAGATATAATTTAGTTCAATTACAATGAATATCTTTTTATTCACCGATTTGGGTACTTATGATGCCAAAAGTTCTAGTTAGTATTCACGGCAAACCCATGTGGCCAATTAATGAGCCTTGAGGTATGATAGTATCGTAGCAAGTGTTTTAGACGTGTAAGATCAAGGTTTGATGATTATATGAATTGAGTTCAAGCTTTATACACCTATTCATGGGTTGTTTGAAGAATTCTGTTACATGACCAAACAATGGATCCTGAGCCCCAAAACTTGGAATAATATGACTTGGAATATTGCAAGCTTACCTCTAAAATTTCAGGACGTTTGGAGATTGCAACAAGGAGATATAGTCAATTGAAATTGAGGACATTGATGATATTAATGTGTCAAACTTTGCCGTTTGGTTATTTAGTAGTTATGCATGCGAAAAATATTTGTCACGCTGCCTAGCGCTAGCGGACACCAAGGATCAGTGATGTAGATGCTTAAACCCTTAGATGATCGTCCTGTTGCTCCTAGATCAACTCCCACCTCCGAAAAGGATGGAACAGAAAACTTGACTTGGTCGTAGATCACCCCACCGATCCTAGAGGGATCGCAAGCTAGAGTGGGATCTCCAGCCTGGGCTAGATCCACGATATCTGGCGCCTCTATCCCCAAGACACCTCCTTTCCTCGCCAGAGCTCTCCGCCATGGCTCCCAGATGGAGTCGTCCTTGAGCCTTGGATCCCTCTTTAGCTGCTGAGACCTTGCTCCAATCTGCGTCCAGGACTGAGTCCCGCATCGGGTTCCAGGGCGTGAGGGAGATCATTACCCTCGACCACCTCTTCCTCCTCCTTTATCCCTTGCCGCCAGCAAAGCTACAACTTGGCGATGGAGGCCTGATGATAGAAGAAGGAGGAGACCATGGACGACTTGCCGATAGGCCGATCTCAGCGGAGGAGGTGATCGTCAGGCGGAAGCAACTGGGGATCGGTGATGCAGATGAGGCATCACAGCGGCCTGAAGCATGAGCAAAGGGAGACCAAGCATCCTTCAATAATCCTGATCGATCCAAAGAAGCCATCTTGATTGTGCGGCTCTTAAGAATCTAGGACGACACCCTAGACTGGGAGGATGCAAGCCGCTCACAGAGGTGTCGAATGGAGAATGGGCAGGCGGCGGTTTCACGCCCAGGTCGGGGCGCACACGGCAGAGCTCGCGAGCAGACGGCTGCAGGATCCCTACATATTTGAGATGGTCGGGGTAGGGATAGATCCGCTGTGGATAAGCCTCTAGAGAGAACGAGTAGAAGGGAAGCCATTGATTTCTCCTAGTAGCTGGGTGAAGGACCTTGGAGCTATGACCCTTTCCTGACAGACATGAGGACCTCGCAGCGGCGGGTGTGTGAAACGCGATCGGGGGATCGCACACAGGGAGAAGGCGATTCAGGTTGAGAAAGAAGCAGAACAAAGAATGAACCAGGTCGAGAACCCTGAACCGGCCATAAACCACCCGTAAACCAGCTTGAACCGGCCCACATCCAGCAAAGGGAAGCGCCGACCCCACTGGACACGTGGTGGAGGCCAATTGGCCGGAAAAAGGTATTTCCTTCAAAATTGTTAGATCTTGCAAAATTCCTAGTAATTAGCTCCGTTTTCAGAAAAATACAAATAATATACCAAAATTCTCAGAAAAATGCGTAGAACAACCTAGAACTATAATATTAGGCTTTTGATGCTCAAATCTCAGTGATATCATGAAATATGTGTAATGCTTGTTTAGTGGATAATAAATATCAAATGATGATATAAAATTATGGAAAAATGTCAATATGTCTATAATCGTGTTTATAGTTCATATGATGTCAGATATGGTCATGTTGTTGCAAGAAAACCTATAATTTGATTAATATGGATAATTAGGGCTAATAACACTCAAGATAATGCAATTAATGCATACATGCTCAATAAATGATGTGATTTACAGAAAACCCTCATATCTGTAACTGGAACATAATATATAAATATTAGATCAGTTATATGCATAGAATTCATGTTATATGAAGATAACCCTTAATACATGGGTTGTAACCCTAAATTGAATAATATATATAAACTAGGGTTAATATGTGCACAAAAAGGATATGGAACCTAATGTTTAGATAATGGATCAAAATCTGGAAAATGACATCAGTAAGATAAATATAAGACAATAATGCAAGTAAACGTTGGAATATCCTAATGAGATAATATAAACCCTAATGAAAACGACTAGGGTTAAGATGATTAGAAACTGATGATAGTATATGATCTTGTCTTGATCAGGTTATGACCAGATTATCTAGACGACCATGGATGTATCAGAAATCTCTGAACTCAGGTACGTGGATATAATTATATGACTAGATTTGCTGGATGTTAAATATATGTACTTGCTTGCTTGTACTTGAAATACATTGTTGGATGTAGATCTATATGTATTGACATTTCCGCCTTGAACAATAAGAACACTAAAGAAAGAAAATGGAATGTAGTTACTGATGGTTCATTAATCTCCCTATTAGAGAGGGAAAGTATTAATGTTGACTAGCACCTCCCTAATGGTACAAGGTACGTGGGGAGATCCCTAATGGTACAAGGTATGCAGGGATAGGGCCCAATATTTATGTTTGTGCTAAGTCCACCATAGTAATACATGTCCATTGAAATATGATTAATAACTTGGGATTACCTGATTTTCCACCTTTAAATAACGTTTCTTTTCTCTTTCTTCAATTTTGAGTATTTTATATGCCAGCATAGTATAGCTTTTAATTCCACGTACCAACTTTTGTTGATGTTTTTGTTTCTCATATTTTCTAGGTCCAGAGCTGGAATGGGATAAAATAATAAGATGTGAGCAAGTTGTATAGGTTGTACCTATTGTCTAAGATCCTGTTAGCATACATGTTTAGACTTGTAGAATTTTCATTCAATATGTAATTGTAAATCATTGTGTAATAATTCCTATCGTATAAATTTACATGTTGAATGTTGAGAATGTTATGGTTGTATGTTCATGTATGCGTATTATGCTTCCGCATCGCTTTCTGATATGATTGTTTGATGTCTTCGGATTCTGACATCTCATTCCCAATAGGGTTTGGAGAAGGTGAAAATCCGGGGACGTCACAATTATCATCCAGGAAAGGCTAATTTAGTGGTTGATGCACTAAGTATAAAATCATTGTCACCAACCATAGACAAAGTACAGTTGAACTCTTTAGTGTGCTTTAAACGAGACATGCTTGTCTCTTTAAGGAAAAACAATGTACAGCTTAAAGTATCTTTGTTAGCTAGACTGTTAGCTGAAATGCATGTGAAACCTACTCTGAAACAACATATCAAAGAGGCACAATAGGCTGATACTATGATTCAGTAGATTAGGTCATAGTATGGTAGTGAGAAACGGGATGGTTTTCATGAGTCAGATGATGAGGTAGTCTGTTACCATGGTAGGATGGTAGTTGTGATGGAGTGGACTTTTGGAGTCCTTAAGTGGCCAATGCCTTAAGTGAAAACATACGTTTAAGTTAGATTGAGAGTTCCAAACTTTTGACAAACTAGGTGTGTTGATGTGAGGTTCATATCATGATTAAAATCTCTCTCTTTTTATGCCTTTTTGAGGAATTTAATTGGATGATCAAACAGTTGAGTTTTGGCACCAAATTTTAGTATAAGGTAGCTTGAGTAGTAAGGAAGCTATGTTAAAATTTGGTGGCAATTGGATGTTCCTAGAAGGAGATTTTTTTGGTTTTCAGATCGATGATTTTTTGTTGATAAATAAAGTAAATTAGACCAAGATCTTTGATTTGATTAGATTAAGTTTTGATACAGCGCCCCTGAGTTTTTGGGCTTGGATTGTGTGGCTGTCTTTTGGCCTTAGATCTCTGATCTAGCGGCAGTTCTCCTAGAGCAGGAGAGGACACGAATCAACTTTATGTGCACACTGACCCTAACCCTTGGATTGGAGATGAAGGGTCCATGTGTCATCCCCTACCTTGAGGTTATAGCAAGGTAGTGGGGCAAGTAGGCGCCACAACCTTCCCACAACCACAAGTCATGGACATGTTCCGAGGAGATAATCGGAGCGAGTAGTTATCTTCTTGTGGCTTCATTCTCCACATTGACCCTTTATTCGAAGCCTGTGGTGGTAGGAAATGAGAGTTTGAGCCCTCTAGTTCCATGACCTCTCTACTGCACTTTTGCGGGAAGTAGCTAGAAGAAGGGAGACGGAGATAGAAGGTAGAGCAGAGGAAATACAAAAGAGGAAAAGAAAGACCGGACGTAGAGGAAGCAATCCCCATCCTTTAACAGGACCACCGTGATGGCTTTCATGGACGACGAGGTTCAGTTTAATGATGAAGAGGAGCAAGCTCGTCAGAGCTTTTCAGACCTCGCCATCGCAGATAGAGACTATGAGTGAGTCCCTAAAGGCCTTGCGATGCTTGACGATACTTTGGAGAGGAGTTTCAGACCACAAATGAGGTACCCCTTTTGTATCTGCCATGGAAGAAGTTGGGCGGCGACGCCTTTGCAGAGGATGAGACCCACACTCGCGGACGAGGGGGAGAATAGTCGTGGAGGCAGGGGAGGGGTCCTCAAAGCTGATGAAGGCCTGAAGATCTGCTGAGGAGCTCTTTGGTGTGACCGCCTCCTCTTCGGAGATCTCCCAGACGACGTCGGCACCTGTTCACGGGAGAACAGGGTCACGCCTCGTGTGCGTGACAGAAAGGAGGTCGTTGAACCAGACTTGCCCAAACCCAGCCATGAACCGGGTCCAAGTGCCCTTGAACCGGCCGGCTCCACCTGCAAGCAGGAGGAAGGAGCCGCAACCCTAGAGGACACGTGGCATCCTGCGATTGGCCGAATAAGGTAATTTTCCTAGAAATATGCAGTTCTTCATTAAATCGTAGTAATTAGCTCGAGCATCAGAAAAATACATATAATATACCAAAATGTTCAGAAAAATGCGTAGAACATGATGGAAGTATAATATCAGGTTTTTGAGTAACTAATATCTGTGATATCATGAACAATGTGTAATGCTTGTTTAGTGGATAATAAATAGCAAATGATGACATAAAATCATGGAAAAATATTAGTAAGTCCATAATTATGTATAGAATGCATATGATGTCAGATATGGTCATGTTGATGTAGGAAATCGTGTAATTTGATTTATGTTGCCATTTAGAGCTTTTAACACTAAATGAAATGTAATAAATGCATGCATGCTCAATAAATGATAAGATTTACTAAAAACCCTCATATCAGTATCTGGAAGATATTATGTAATTATGAGATCAGTTTTATGCATAAAATCCATGTTATATGAAGATGAATCTTAATGCATGTTATAAAACCCTAATCTAGGTTAATGATGTAACCTAGGGTTAATAAGTGCACAAAAAGGATTTGGAACCTAATGTTCAGATGATGAACTTTGATAATGAGATGTAATCTGGAATATGACATCAGTAAGATAAATCTAAGACAAGAATGCAAGTAATGATGATAATACCCTAAAGAGACTAAGATAAACCCTAACGAACACGATTAGGGTTAAGATGAGATGTAAGATGATGAGAATCTGATGACAGTATATGATCTTGTCTTAATCAGGGTTGACCCGGATATAGATGTCATGAGGAATATGTGATTAGTATATCTCTTCGGAAGGTACACCATTACCTCTTACTTGGCTTATTATACAATATGATTGTGTTATATGAGTAGTAAAATACTTGGCATATGGTATTGGATGAAATGATTGCTCTTGTATGATATGTTTCCTGATTTTTCTGTACTTATGGCTATGAACACTGGAAACATAATATATATGTTCCATTATATGAAAGCACTATATCTCTTTGGTAAGCATAGTGCTAGTGAGTGATCTATCTCTTTGGTAAGTAGATCACATGTATAATGATCTATCTCTTTGGTAAGTAGATCATAAGGCCTGAATGCATCTATCCCATTGGTAGGCAGATGCACGAGCATATAATGGAAAATGAGCTTAAAATATGTGTTCTCTTTTGTTAATGTACATCTTTGTGCAAGTATATGATTTTCTTATATTCCTTCTGTTACTACCAAGTATTAGTTTTATCTTATTGCCAAGATATGATAAGAGGTATATAAAAAGACACGTAGGCATACTCAGTACAATATTCTTGAAATATTGTGCTGACGTGTACCGCATGTAATCTTTTGTTTAGGTTGTGGTTATGCTTTTGAAGATCCAGGATAGTTGTGAGTTGTGTGACGAGCTAATGTACAAGTGGACCTGTTGTCTTAAGATCGTGTTGTTTAGTTGTAGTACATGTATATGTAGAAGTGTGTTGTTCAATATGTAATATCAAATGTTGTAACAATTCATGCTGTAATTATATGTTTAATGGTGAACATGTGTTTATGGTTTTATTATTGTTCATGTACATGTGCTACTGATTGTTTCCTTCTGACTCCCTTGATTTTCTTCTTCTTAGCCTAGTGTGGGATGTTTAAATTGGGATTCTCGCCGAGGTGAGGGTTTCAATTTGGACGTCGCACATCAGATTAAGTTTTAGAAAATCCAGGGACGTCACAGGTGGTATCAGGGCATGAACAATAGTAAAGCCTAACACTTGCTCATTATGCAACTCTAAACTAAAGAATCTTGAACTTAATAATCTTTTAGGATTAGATTAGTCATCTTTTAGAGACTAGATCTGACCTAGTCCCTAGGTTAGCACCTAGATGTCTGAGAACTAGGTCTAGACTGGTGCTTGTTGAGTAGCAAGTCCTTAGATGTCGTTCTTTCCTTGTAGTGTAGCGGTATGGGAGGTTGCACTATTTGGAAATGATGTGCATCAAGGGAAGAGAAACCCTAAACATATTGCGCATATTATCTAGAGTAGCTACACTAGTCTACACCATGTTCTCACCCTTTTCACTAGTTTTCATGGCACTGTACTCTCTACTATGTGTGGGACACTCGTTTCAGGATTTGGTTTTTGATTCCAATTGGATTGAACTGTGATAGTTTTCTCTGACGCTTGTTTTATTGGAGAAAAACTATATAATATTTTATTATGTATATGTATTACAAAAATGTGTCCCCACACATGTACGAGTAGGAGGTGGTCATGCAACCTAAGTGAAAGTGAATGACATCAGTCTAGGAGAGAGAGTAGTTCTAGATTAGATGTCTAGAGCCTTGTTGGAATATATGATAGATGGAATAAATGATATAAGTTTTGATGATGTGATGTAAGTCTTATATAGATGATATAAGACAGTTTATGATGATATATGTTTGTCTTTGAGGACTTAAGCTCAGTTTGAGGATTTGAGATAAGTTTTGATGATGCAAGTAACTAGGCTTTTATGAGATAAGACTTGTTAAGTTAAGACAAGGTTGTGAGTCAGCAAGAGCCTCAAACTCTTTTATAAATGAGGACCTCTAGTGTTAGGACCAGTTTTAGGGTTAACTCCAGAGAGAGTGAGACCCATTGGGAGAAGGTCAGAGAACCTAGACTCCAAGATATGAGAATTTTGAGATATGTGATATGATATGTCCTAAACTAGAATACTCCTGAGTGATTGAGTTGAGTCACTCTATGCATGATTCCTATAGTTTGTTGAACCCTAGATGTCTTTGGGAATGCCAAACCCTAGAGTCAGAGAGAGGCTGGTTATGTATGCATATGTGAATAAGGAAATATGAATGCCTACCATCTGGGTGAGGGAGAGAGTGTCCCAAGACCCTGGAGGAGGTAGCTATGTTAGTTTCTCTGAAGCCTCATGCTCGGGTTGGTGGTTTCCCACATAAGAATCTAGTGGTGTATATATGAGAGTTTTGGGTAAAGATGTTTCATGGGTAGAGATCTATGATAGTATGCCATAGCATGTTTTGGTTTGTTCTTATGTGGCTAGAGCTTGCAAGGCTATCGCTAGTGCCAATGAGGTAATCTAAGAACCCTAGACTGAGAGGAAAGATAAAGTATATGCATATGAGATACTCATAGAGTTGAGTTAGCTCACGAGACTGAGCATGGCATTACTCTCATGATATGGGTTAGGAGAACCTCAGTTGGACTAGATAAAGTTTTGATATATGTTTGACTAGCCACTCACATAAGTTTGTTTAGCACAACCATGCTATAATAATTGTAAGGATGTAATCTAATCTCAAGATGTGATATATGGCATGATGGAAACCTAGAGATGGTTTAATAGATATCAAAGTATAAATGGTTAACCATATACATTAATAATGATGATAATGTGAAACTGTAGGTTAATCTTGTGATGAAATCACCAATAAAGATTACAGTTTATTATGAGCAATGAAATAAGATCATATGAATGAAAACTGTTACCATAAGTGTTAATCTTAGTACTTAATAATGATGAAAATGTAATTTGAAGGTTAGCACAACATAACGTGTATGACACCTTGATATGATCTAGATGGATAATGTGAGTTAATGATAGTTAACTCCCTCCTAAAAAGACTTATGGTAATGTTGGACATGTTCTAACAATTAGCTCAATAAAATGTTGATGACACCTTGATGTATGGGTTAACTTGGGTTAACTCCTTGGGAACATGGTAATATGATGTGGGAACCCTAATGCATGGGTTAAGATAAGGATGCATCCCTAATATATAAGATACATAATATGAGGAGGTGTTTCACCTTAGATGTTTTAAACCTCCTAATGGTGGTTTGGATATGAGTAAGGAGCTTTGTTTTTTGATATGTTGCACATAGAATAGTGCCTACATGTGGATGAAGGAGAGATAAGGTTTTCCCTGGAAGTATGAGTATTGTTGACTTTCGAGGACGAAAGTTCTTTTATGATATATATGATGTGAAAGACTGGATTTCTAGTTTAATTTCGAGGACAAAATTTCTTTTAAGGTGTGTAGGATGTGATGGAGTGGACTTTTGGAGTCCTTAAGTGCCCAATGACTTATGTGAAAACATACGTTTGAGTTAGATTGAGAGTTCCAAACTTTTGACAAATTAGGTGTGTTGATGTGAGGTTCATATCATGATTAAAATCTCTCTCTTTTTTTCTTTTTTGAGGAATTTAATCGGATGATCTAACAGTTTAGTTTTGGCACCAAATTTTAGTATAAGGTACCTTGAGTAGTAAGGAAGCTATGGTTAAAATTTGGTGGCAATTGGATGTTCCTAGAAGGATATTTTTTTGGTTTTCAGATCAATGATTTTTGTTGATAAATAAAGTAAATTAGACCAAGATCTTTGATTTGATTAGATTAAGTTTTGATACAACGCCCCTGAGTTTTTGGGCTTGGATTGTGTGGCTGGCTTTTGGCCTTAGATCTCTGATCTAGCAGCAGTTCTCCTAGAGGAGGAGAGGACACAGATCAACTTTAAGTGCACACTGACCCTAACCCTTGGATTGGAGATGAAGGGTCCATGTGTCATCCCCTACCTTGCGGTTATAGCAAGGTAGTGGGGCAAGTAGGTGCCACAACCTTCCCACAACCACAAGTTGTGGACATGTTCCGAGGAGATAATCGGAGCAAGTAGTTATCTTCTTGTGGCTTCATTCTGCACATTGACCCTTTATTCGAAGCCTGTGGTGGTAGGAAACGAGAGTTTGAGCCCTCTAGTTCCATGACCTCTCTACTGCACTTTTGTGAGAAGTAGCTGGAAGAAGGGAGATGGATATAGAAGGCAGAGTGGAGTAAATACAGAAGAGGAAAAGAAAGACCGGATGTAGAGGAAGCAATCCCCATCCTTTAACTGGACCACAGTGATGGCTTTCATGGACGACGAGGTTCAGTTTACTAATGAAGAGGAGCAAGCTCGTCAGAGCTTTTCAGACCTCACCATCACAGATAGAGACTTTGCGTGAGTCCCTAAAGGCCTTGCGATGCTTGACGATACTTTGGAGAGGAGTTTCAGACCACAAATGAGGTACCCCCTTTTGTATCTTCCATGGCAGCAGTTGGGCGGCGGCGCCTTTGCAGAGGATGAGACCCACACTCACGGACGAGGGCGAGAATAGCCGTGGAGGAAGGGGAGGGGACCTCGAAGATGATGGAGGCCTGAAGATCTACTGAGGAGTCCTTTTGTGTGACCGCCTTCTCGTCGGAGATCTCCCAGATGGCGGCGGCACCTGTTCACGGGAGAACAGGGTCACGCCTAGCGTGTGTGAGAGAAAGGAGGTCGTTGAACCGGACTTGCCCAAACCCAGCCATGAACCGGGTCCAAGTGCCCTTGAATCGAGCGGCTCCACCTGCAAGCAGGAGCAAGGAGTCGCAACCCTAGAGGACACGTGGCGTCCTGCGATTGGCCGAATAAGGTAATATTCCCAGAAATATGCAGTTTTTCGTTAAATCATAGTAATTAGCTCGAGCATCATAAAAATACATATAATATACCAAAATGTTCAGAAAAATGCGTAGAACGTGATGGAAGTATAATATCAGGTTTTTGAGTAACTAATATATGTGATATCATGAACGATGTGTAATTCTTTTTTAGTGGATAATAAATAGCAAATGATGACATAAAATCATGGAAAAATATCAGTAAGTCCATAATTATGTATAGAATGCATATAATGTCAGATATGGTCATGTTGATGTACGAAATTGAGTCATTTGCTTTATGTTTCCATTTAGGGCTTTTAACACTAAATGAAATGTAATAAATGCATGCATGCTCAATAAATGATAAGATTTACTAAAAACTCTCATATCAGTATCTGGAATATATTATGTAATTATGAGATCAGTTTTATGCATAAAATCCATGTTATATGAAGATGAATCTTAATGCATGTTATAAAACCCTAATCTAGGTTAATGATGTAACCTAGGGTTAATAAGTGCACAAAAAGGATTTGGAACCTAATGTTCAGATGATGAACTTTGATAATGAGATGTAATCTGGAATATGACATCAGTAAGATAAATCTAAGACAAGAATGCAAGTAATGATGAGAATACCCTAAAGAGACTAAGATAAACCCTAATGAACACGATTAGGGTTAAGATGAGATGTAAGATGATGAGAATCTGATGACAGTATATGATCTTGTGTTAATCAGGGTTGACCAGGATATAGATGTCATGAGGAATTTGTGATTAGTATATCTCTTCGAAAGGTACGCCATTACCTCTTACTTGGCTTATTATACAATATGATTGTGTTATATGAGTAATAAAATACTTGGCATATGGTATTGGATGAAATCATTGCTCTTGTATGATATGTTGCCTGATGTTTCTATACTTATGGCTATGAACACTGGAAACATAATATATCTGTTCCATTATATGAAAGCACTATATCTCTTTGGTAAGCATAGTGCTAGTGAGTGATCTATCTCTTTGGTAAGCAGATCACATGTACAATGATCTATCTCTTTGGTAAGAAGATCATAAGGCCTGAATGCATCTATCCCATTGGTAGGCAGATGCATGAGCATATAATGGAAAATGAGCTTAAAATATGTGTTCTCTTTTGTTAATGTACATCTTTGTGCAAGTATATGATTTTATTATATTCCTTCTGTTACTGCCAAGTATTAGTTTTATCTTATTGCCAAGATATGATGAGAGGTATATAAAAAGACACGTAGGTGTACTCAGTACAATATTCTTGAAATATTGTGCTGACTGTACCACATGTAATCTTTTGTTTAGGTTGTGGTTATGCTTTTGAAGATCCAGGATAGTTACGAGTTGTGTGGCGAGATGATATACAGGTGGACCTATTGTCTTTAGATCCTGTTGTTTAGTTGTAGTACATGTATATGTAGAAGTTTGTTGTTTAATATGTAATATCAAATGTTGTTACAATTCATGTTGTAATTATATGTTGAATGGTGAACATGTGTGTATGGTTTTATTATTGTTCATATACACGTGCTACTGATTGTTTCCTTCTAACTCCCTTGATTTTCTTCTTCTTAGCCTAGTGTGGGATGTTTAAATTGGGATTCTCGCTGAGGTGAGGATTTCAATTTGGACGTCGCACATCAGATTAAGTTTTAGAAAATCCGGGGACGTCACAGTAGTACCTGATGCCAATGACTTAAGGAAGTTAGAGATGGAGGAAGCTCATTCATCCATGTATGCAATGCAACCAAGGAGCACTAAAATGTATCATAATTTAAAAGATATGTATTGGTGGCCTAGTTTGAATAAAGATGTAGCTGAGTTTGTTATGCGGTGTCCAATGTGTCAGTAGGTTAAAGCTGAACATCAGAAGCCCATAGGAACAATGCAACCTTTATATATGCCACAGTGGAAATGGGACCACGTGACCATGGACTTTGTGGTTAGTTTACCTAAAACAGCCAAAAGTCATGATTCGATTTGGGTGATAGTTGATAGGTTGATGAAATCAACACATTTTCTTCCTGTCAAAACAACCTATATTGCTGAGAAAGTTGCACAGATCTATATAGATGAGATAGTATGATTACACAGAGTTCCAACTACAATTGTTTAGTGGTCCCCAGTTCATGAGTCATTTTTGGGAACGACTACATAAAGCATTGGGTACGCAGTTAAGGTTTAGTACCGCCTTTCACCCACAGACGTATGGACAATCTGAGAGGACTATACAAACCTTGGAGGATTTGCTTGAGGCATGTGTCCTTCAGTTTGTAGGAAGTTGGGATCTACACTTGAGCTTTATAGAATTCGCTTACAACAATAGTTATCAGCACAATATTGATATGGCACCATATGAAGCATTATATGGTAGATGTGACGTCCCCAGATTTTGGCTTCTTCAAACCCTATTGGGAATGAGATGTCAGAATCCAAAAACATCATCCAATCATATCAGAGAGCGATGCGGAAGCATAATACGCATACATGAACATACAACCATAACATTTCTCAGCATTCAACATGTACATTATTACAACATGTATTACAATGTATACTGAAAGATAATTTTTACACATCTATGAACATGTATGCTAATTAGGATCTTAACACAAATAGGTACAACTTGTACAACAACTCACTCCCATCTTTTTCATCCCATGCTATCTCTGAACCTAAAACATATGTGAAACAACGAATCAACACACAAGGTGTTGTGCACGTGGGCAGAAAGATACCTACTAATATGTTTGCATAATTGAAATAACTTGAGAAAGAAAGAGTAAAAGAAAACATTATTTAAGGTGATAATCAGGTAAACATTCCTTTTATTGCTTTCACTTTGATGCGGTTGTACTACACATACTTGCACTTGACTTACATCTAGTGTGGGCAATATAGAATCATCATACATCTAACATGGGCCAAGGAAACATACATCCATGTTAGGCAACATACATCCACACCAGGCTATGTGCTCTAGTAGCTACAAGCCATCATACTCATTTATGTTCTATTAGATTTGGCGAAGTATAACTCATACTAGTTCAACCAAGCAATCATATCCAAATACGAGCATTCAAGATATTGCATATCATAGGCAACCAGAAAACTAGTCTTATACTTAATAAATCCCACGTACCTGAGTTCAGAGATTTCTATATAAAAATATCCATGATCATCTAGATAATCTGGTCATCACCTGATTAACAACAAGATTACATACATATATTAGATTCTCATCAATAATCCTAATTAGAACAATTTTAGGGTTTTGGACAAGATAGGTTCCAAGTTGCTTATAAGTTAATTAAATGATCTTATACTAATGTAGGGGTCATCATGAAGGTGTGATTCAAGTTTCAAGTCATTATGACGTTCCATGCACTTTCTATGATCATATCAAGGTTTAAGGCATTTACATGCATTCTAGGATCAAAAGACTCACAAGAAAAATTGAGATCAAGTATCATCAAGAAAGAAGATTCAAGCATAAGGGATGGTTTTATATCAGCAAGAAAAGAACATAGGAAACACATTCAAAGTAGGGTGATGTCCACTAGGGTCTAGACATCAAACTACCAACATGAAGCACTGACATTCACTCACAAATGAAATTATCGTAATAGCACACTTATGTCATCGAGAGTACAAGGAATGTTATAAGGTTTCCCAAAGGTTCCAGGAGCAGAAAATATTGATTTCATGATTGGCTAAGCATTTAGAGTCATTAGGAAGCAAGGTTAGGATTATAAGAGCAATATACATCATTATAGCCCGATATGGTCACATATGTACAAAAAGGAGTCATTTATGAGAAAATAGGGAGAACAAGACCTTCAATATGGATGCAAGGACATGAGATTTACTGATTTGATACTTAGGTGGGTATATATGCATCAAAGTTCTAAAATTCGTCATAACATTGCATTAAATATGTTAATAAGATCAAAAGGTAGCATTTTTGGAAAAAAAACAGAGAACAAACGAAGGAATTAGGGTTTGCAATTATGTCCAAGTTGTAGATCTTTCCGAGACGATCAAAATGGTATATAGATTTACCCTATTTGGCCAAGGGAAAAGGGAGTTATTATTTTTTTAAGATCAACATTTAAAACTATAGTTGAGGGAGTTATTACCATTGCTTTTATTTATGCCTTGAGGTCAGCCGTCGATCCTAGATCTGATGACTAGGGCTGACCCGCGCCTTCACAGATGCTCTAGGCTATGCTGTAGTCTGCGATTGATTTGCCCCTCCTATGTGTGCGGTGGTCGGTGACTCCCAGCATTTACTGATTGCTGGTTGGGTATTCAAATGCGGTTACACACGACTCTAGGTTGCTTGTACCATCCTTCAAGCGTGATCATCCGGTCAAGCATCGTTCCCCACCGCCCGCTGACCCCCTTACGGGATTCCCCTATTTCAGCGCCCAAAACTGGGGGCCGAACAGAGAGCATCCCGGCGATCTCCCAATGGCATCAACTGCATCCTAAGATAGGGAAAAGGGAGAAGAAGAGGCATTGGATCCCGACGAAGGCCATGGTGGTCCTCCCTTGTCGTGCGGAGGCGACCTATTGCTGGGCGATCCCAGCCCTAGTGCCGTCGAGGCTCCATCCTGTAGGAGAACAAAGCACCACCTCCAGCAAAGAAGGCAGCGTCCTCCAGGTTACTTCGGTGGGTGAGGGCAGCGATGGATGGGACGTTCACTTTCCTCTTGACTGAGGTTGGGCTCATGGAGGTAGGGCTGATCTGTCCCTTTGTCTCTACGGCTGGCTGTTGCTTGCCGCAAAGGAGGAAGAAGGAGATGAAGGTTGGTCTCCCTATACTATGGGTCTCCGACGTCAAGTGAAGGGTCGTTAGTTATCTCCACCCTTCTCGGATCTGAAGCACTGAAAAGAATCGTGTGGAAGGGGGCCGTCCAAAGACAAGGTGGGATAGGCTCCTGGATCGCACATCTGTTACCATTTCCACACGTGAAGTTTGGAGGTAGGGGATAGTGTGTAGGCCCTTGGATCTGAGATCTATGGATGGGTGAGTGAGCTCCACAATTCACTTAATATCTAGGCCGAGTGACATTTAAATGTCACAACTTCTTAGGTCTTAAATAACCAGAAGACTATGGTTTGGCCAGATATTTGAACCGACATTGATAATTACAAATTCTTATATCTTCTAGTAGGAACCTCCTATTTAGATGAAATTTAAACCATGGATTCTCCATCACATAAGGCCTTGTATAACCAAGTTTGAGCTAAAAACTATAAAATTTTGTCATCCAAATTAAATCCTCAAGTAACCACATAAAAAGTGCATAAACCTAAATTCCAAACCAATGACTCATCAATTATTAATCAAACAAGTTTAACTTGCATATTTTGATCACGTTACACCTAAAGGCTCACCATTGAATCAATTAGGCATCATAGTCCTCTATCGTACCTCAAATCACCTAATTTGGGTGAAGGAATCCATGATTGTATTACCAATTCCTCAATTTGGTCTTTGTCCTATACATAGAATGCTTGTCTCTCAATTATTATATTAGTTATTAAAACTCAAAAATCTACGTTATCACATTGACCCCCACCTTATTTGGAATTTCGTCCTTGAAATTCAACTAATCTCTTCCATAAGAGGTTATTTAGGAGTTCAACTTCATAAACATCATCATTGCTTAGGTTCTAAGACCACTATAATTACATGCACTCTAAGTTGTCATCTTAGGGTCTAAAGATTCTTGGGTGTGTCCACCTCCACCTTATATATATATGTGGAAGAATCACTTAATGTCTTCGCCATAACATGACATTATGATATCTTAGGGTTACATCACCTCTAAGGGTACATGTTTTGTTCATACTTTTAATGTTCAGGAGGAATTAGTTTATATGCCATGATATCAGATCATTCAAATCTAACATCATTAATATGTTTTATGATCAACAACTTACAATGATTTCATCATTAGAGGAGATTTATCTTCATCCTAGATATTAGGATTTTTCTACATAAGAAGGGCTTACGTAACATGCTTGACCATTAGGGTTTCACCCTATGGTGTGATATTTATACTCAACTTAGAAGCATGTATTGAGAAGGATCAGGGTTACAAACTATATTTCTGATCATATATCCTATGATCCAAAAATATCTTTATATCAAGTTCATGAGTTCGACTTTTTATGTCTTGCATGTATTATGTGAAGGGAAAAAAAGAGAATATACTAAGTTTATCTCATGATCTCATCATCATATCTTTCATGTTTCATATGAAGGGGAAGACAATATATTAATTTCAACTTATCATGATTTCAATCTTTGGTTCTACATGTATGATATAGGGGGGGGAATATATAATAGGTCAAGCTTATACGAGTGACTCTTCATATATAAATCATCTATATAGCTCAAGTGAGGTTTCTATCATCATATATTAAGAAAGAGAAGAAGAAGGGAGAACATGTATTTTGAGTATCTTTTGCAAAAAGCATCATACTCTCATAACTAGAGTTCATATATTACCTCACTTGCAACTAATGATGAGATTTACAAAAAATGTCACTCTAGCTAGGACCTAACTCAGCCAAAGGATTGAATTTATCATATGGGTCATCTACCCATACTTTTCTTTTACCCAATTCTCACATATAGATTTGAATCATGCATAAGGACTTAACTCAACACTCAAGAGTAATCTAGTGTAGGACATTTTTTTAACACATATCTCCAATATTGGAGGCTAGGTCCTATGACCTTCTCCCTGTGGGTCTTACTCCCTCTAGAGTTCACCACATATCTCATCCTACCACGAGACATCCCCCTTGTATACGAGCTTGAGGATCATGCACACTCATCTCTATCTTAACTTAGTTTAACTTAAGTAGGAAAAGGGAATGTACTTTTATCATCAAGATTTTGCATAAGTTCTGCAAAATTGGATTCAACAAGTATACAACTTAAGCCTTTATAAGGAAACTTATAGCATCAGAGATCAAACTTAGATAAGATTTCACATGCTTATTTCAACTATCATTTTATCATCTAATCTATGTATCACATATCTTGATAAGGCTCTAGACATCTAATCTAGACTACTCTCTCTTCTAGACTGATGTCACTCCCTTTTACTTAGGTTGCATGAACACTAACTACTCTACAGTGTGAGGGACACGTTTTTTTTATTTACATATATATAATAAAATATCATATAGTTTTTCTCTGAGAAAGAAGACGTCATAGAAAACACTCGAGGCTCGAGCCGATTGGAAAACAAAACCAAATCAGCAAAACCGAGTGCCCCACACACAGTAGATAGTCTAGTGCCCTATAACCTAGTGAAATGGTGAGAACACAGTGTAGACTAGTGTAGCTACCCAATACATATGAGCTCTATATGTAAAGGGTTTCAGACACTTGTCTAAACCAAGTTCACAAACATCTAGGTTCTAACCTAGAGGCTAAGTCGAACCTAATCCTTGTTCAACAACTCACTAAGTTTCTAGGGTTTAATGTGAAAGGTGAAATTTAATTTTATGTCTCATGGTGAGCAATTGTTAGGTGTAGCTATTGTTCATGCTCTGATACCAACTGTGACATCCCCAGATTTTGGCTTCTCCAAACCCTATTGGGAATGAGATGTCAGAATCTGAAAACATCATCCAATCATATCAGAGAGCGATGCGGAAGCATAATACGCATACATGAACATACAACCATAACATTTCTCAGCATTCAACATGTACATTATTACAACATGAATTACAGTGTATATTGAAAGATAATTTTTACACATCTATGAACATGTATGCTAATCAGGATCTTAACACAAATAGGTACAACTTGTACAATAGCTCACTCCCATCTTTTTCGTCCCATGCTATCTCTGAACCTAAAGCATAAGTGAAACAACGAATCAACACACAAGGTGTTGTGCACGTGGGCAGAAAGATACCTACTAATATGTTTGCATAATTGAAATAACTTGAGAAAGAAAGAGTAAAAGAAAACATTATTTAAGATGATAATCAGGTAAACATTCCTTTTATTGCTTTCACTTTGATGCGGTTGTACTACACATACCTGCACTTGACTTACATCTAGTGTGGGCAATATAGAATAATCATACATCTAACATGGGCCAAGGAAACATACATCCATGTTAGGCAACATACATCCACACCAGGCTATGTGCTCTAGTAGCCACAAGCCATCATACTCATTTATGTTCTATTAGATTTGGCGAAGTATAACTCATACTAGTTCAACCAAGCAATCATATCCAAATATGAGCATTCAAGATATTGCATATCATAGGCAACCTGAAAACTAGTCTTATACTTAATAAATCCCACGTACCTGAGTTCATAGATTCCTATATAAAAATATCCATGATCATCTAGATAATATGGTCATCACCTGATTAACAACAAGATTACATACATATATTAGATTCTCATCATTAATCCTAATTAGAAGCATTTTAGGGTTTTGGACAAGATAGGTTCCAAGTTGCTTATAAGTTCATTAAATGATCTTATACTGATCTAGGGGTCATCATGAAGGTGTGATTCATGTTTCAAGTCATTATGACGTTCCATGCACTTTCTATGATCATATCAAGGTTTAAGGCATTTACATGCATTCTAGGATCAAAAGACTCACAATAGAGAAATTGAGATCAAGTATCATCAAGAAAGAAGAGTCAAGCATAAGGGATGGTTTTATATCAGCAAGAAAAGAACATAGGAAACCCATTCAAAGTAGGGTGATGTCCACTAGGGTCTAGACATCAAACTACCAACATGAAGCACCGACATTCACTCACACATGCAATTATCGTAATAGCACACTTATTTCATCGAGAGTACAAGGAATGTTATAAGGTTTCCCAAAGGTTCCAAGAGCATAAAATATTGATTTCGTGATTGGCTAAGCATTTAGAGTCATTAGGAAGCAAGGTTAGGATTATAAGAGCAATGTACATCATTATAGCCCAATATGGTCACATATGTACAAAAAGGAGTCATTTATGAGAAAATAGGGAGAACAAGATCTTCAATATGGATACAAGGACATGAGATTTACTGATTTGATAATTAGTTGGGTATATATGCAATAAAGTTCTAAAATTCATCATAACATTGCATTAAATATGTTAAGAAGATCAAAAGGTAGCATTTTTGGAAAAACAGAGAATAAACGAAGGAATTAGGGTCTGCAATTATGTCCAAGTTGTAGATCTTTTCGATACGATCAAAATGGTATATAGATTTACCCAATTTGGCCAAGGGAAAAGGGAGTTATTATTTTTTTAAAATCAACATTTAAAACTATAGTTGAGCGAGTTATTACCATTGCTTTTATTTATGCCTTGAGGTCAGCCGTCGATCCTAGATCTGATGACTAGGGCTGACCCGCACCTTCATAGATGCTCTAGGCTACGTTGTAGTCTGCGATTGAGCTACCCCTCCTCTGTGTGCGGTGGTCGGAGACTCCCAGCGTTAACTGATCGCTGGTTGGGTATTCAAATGCGGTTGCACGTGACTCTAGGTCGCATGTACCCTCCTTCAAGCGCGAGCATCCGGTCAAGCGCCGTTCCGCACCGCCCGCTGACCCCCTTACGGGATTCCCCTATTTCAACACGCAAAATAGGGGGCCGAACAGAGAGCATCCCGGCGATCTCCCAACGGCATCAGCTGCATCCAAGGACAGGGCAAAGGGAGAAGAAGAGGCCTTGGATCCCGACGGAGGCCATGGTGGCCCTCCCTTGTCGTGCGGAGGCGACCTGTTGCTGGGCGATCCCAGCCCTAGCGCCGCCGAGGCTCCAGCCTGTAGGAGAAAAAAGCACCACCTCCAGCAAAGAAGGCAGCGTCCTCCAGGTTGCTTCGGTGGGTGAGGGCAGCGATGGATGGGACGTTCACTTTCCTCTTGACTGAGGTTGGGCTCATGGAGGTAGGGCTGATCTGTCCCTTTGTCTCTACGGCTGGCTGCTGCTTGCCACAAAGGAGGAAGAAGGAGATGAAGGTTGGTCTCCCTATACTATGGGTCTCCAACGTCAAGTGAAGGTTCGTTAGTTATCTCCACCCTTCTCGGATCTGAAGCACTGAAAAGAATCGTGTGGAAGGGGGGCGTCCAAAGACAAGGTGGGATAGGCTCCTGGATCGCACATATGTTACCATTTCCTCATGTGAAGTTCGGAGGTAGGGGATAGTGTGTTGGCCCTTGGATTTGAGATCTATGGCTGGGTGAGTGAGCTCCACAATTCACTTAATAT
Source organism: Alisma plantago-aquatica (assembly GCA_963693085.1). Lineage (NCBI taxonomy): Eukaryota > Viridiplantae > Streptophyta > Magnoliopsida > Alismatales > Alismataceae > Alisma > Alisma plantago-aquatica. The sequence continues at coordinate 420,034,169 of OY856413.1, forward strand.
CTAGGCCGAGTGACATTTAAATGTCACAACTTCTTAGGTCTTAAATACCCAAAAGACTATGGTTTGGCCAGATATTTGAACCGACATTGATAATTACAAATTCTTATATCTTCTAGTAGGAACCTCCTATTTAGATGAAATTTAAACCATGGATTCCCCATCACATAAGGCCTTGTATAACCAAGTTTGAGCTCAAAACTATAAAATTTTGTCATCCAAATTAAATCCTCAAGTAACCACATAAAAAGTGCATAAACCTAAAATCCAAACCAATGAATCATCAATTATTAATCAAACAAGTTTAACTTGCATATTTTGATCACGTTACACCTAAAGGCTCACCATTGAATCAATTAGGCATCATAGTCCTCTATCGTACCTCAAATCACCTAATTTGGGTGAAGGAATCCATGATTGTATTACCAATTCCTCAATTTGGTCTTTGCCCTATACATAGAATGATTGTCTCTCAATTATTATATTAGTTATTAAAACTCAAAAATCTAGGTTATCACAGTAGATGTTGTAGATGTCCTATGTGCTGGTGTGAAACAAGAGAATACCAACTTTTGGGTCCTGAATTAGTGCAACGAACAACTAAAAAGATTAAAGTAATACAACAAAAATTAAAGGCTGCACTGGATAGACAGAAGTCATACGCTGATAAACGGCGAAGACCTTTAGAATTCCAAGTTGGAGACAGAGTATATCTCAAAGTCTCACCCTGGAAAGGTGTTCTTAGATTTGGTAAGAAGGGTAAGTTAGCTCCTAGATTTATGGGGCCTTATCCAACCACTGAACGGATTCGAAAGGTAGCCTATAAGTTGGAGTTGCCACCTGGACTACATAGATTGCATCCAATATTCCATATATCCATGCTGAGAAAGTTTCACCCTGATACAGAGTTAGTATTGCAACCTGTGGAGGTAGAGTTAAATGAAGATATATCTTATGTAGAAGGACCAATGGTGATTGTTGATAGGAGAATCAAAAAGTTGAAAAAGAATTACATATATCTTGTGAAAGTTCTCTAGCATCATTATGGAGTTGAAGAGGCTACGTGGGAGTTGGTGGAAGGGATGGGGAGGAAGTACCCCTCTCTTTTCTCTTGATGATTTTGGGGACAAAATCCCTATTAGGGGTGGATAATTGTAACATCCCTGACCTGGGTTATGCCTTAACCCTAGAAGTTTAGATTAAGTAAGTCATTTATATTCTTGTTTTTATCTTTCGAAAAGTAAATAAGACTAAAGGAGAGCTTATGTTTCAATTTTGGTCCTATTTGAATAATGTTGAAGCAATAATTGCTTATTTTTGGACTAAAGTGCAATTTAACCAATATAAGGGGTTACTTTGCAAACTTTTATATGATAAATGTTCCTCAAGTGTTATAGCATCATACGAATGAGAATGATGTTGAGGTATGGCTTGTGGAAGCCTAATTTCCAAGAAGGAGCTTGATTGAATGATACTTGTGCATTGAATACTAGTTTTGGTGTAATCTGCAATTTACCCAGAACCAAGGGTTGGATATGTAAAATACCACCTCTAGAGAGTCCCTATTGTTTCTTGGTATCATTTAGAGAAAAGAAACAGAAAGGGGTGTCTTATATGAACCATATTTGAGAAATGATATTTTTGATAATAAAATAATAACGAAATATGCATAGTTGAAACCCTAAATTATTTTGTTGAAAACATATATAAATTAAATGAAGTGCCCATCAACTAAAAATGTTATGGGTGAAATCCTATAATGGAATGGCTTCCAAAACACAATGGAGCACCGAAATTATCTTACGTAGGTGAAAAATATCTACTACATTTTTAATTGAAAAGTAATGTCCACTAAAATTAATAATAGTATTATAATTATTAAGGAGCTTAAATGGTTGCTTTTAATTCAAGGATAATGCAAAGGGAATTGAGGGAAAGTAAGATAGCTTCGGAAATATGAAAATGGAGGGGGCATGTGGCAAGAAAATATGATGACTTCCCTCCTACTTTCTCTCTCTTAAGAAATTCAATTATATGTACTCAAATATTCACTACTTGAAAGATTATTTTTGAAACCCACTTTCACTCCTCACTTTGGCCGATGACCAAGAAGCATAGGAGCAGGAGGAGAACGTTCCCCAAGATGAAGGTAAGCTCCATGGTCATCTTCAACCTTGGGTTGAAGGTTGAAATCGAATTTCAACACTTCTTTTCTTCTCTCTTCCATCCAATAACTCAACCTTGCCTATCTTTTACATCAAAAGGATTGAGAACGTGCCTTGGATAGTTGAAGGATATATTCTCACCATTGAAGATGAAAAGCTTGCAGCTTTGAAGATACTTTGAAGGCGGGTTATATAACTTGAACTCATGAATATTATTATTGATTTCAATTCTTCAATATATGTTGATCTTTACTTCTTCTCAAATCTTTCTTGAATAATTCATTAATCAATCCATCAGTTGTATGGATAGTAGAATCAAAAGTCCAAATCTTGATGATGATGACATAATCTTAGCACACACCTCTAGAATATCAATATCCAACGGTTTCAATTTTGTATGAGCAAACGGTTTCAAAATCATAAGAGATCAAACAGTTTCAAAACCGTTAGAAAGCAAACGGCTTCAAAACTGTTAGAGATCAAATGGTCTCAAAACCCTTAGAGATCAAATGGTCTCAAAACCGTTAGAGATCAAATGGTTACAAAAAGTTAGAGATCAAACATTTTCATAAACGTTAGGGATCAAACGGTTTCATAAACATTAGAGAACAAACGGTTTCAAACCGTTTGAAGGACAAAGTGGTCTCAAGACCATTTGAAGATCAAAAGGACTCTAAACCGTTTAAGGTTCAAATGATCTCAAAACTATTTAGAAACCAAACACTCTCAAAATCATGTAAGATTAAATAATCCTATGAGTGTTTATAAAGTATCTCAAGGATGATTAAAATGGAAGTACCTCTAAAGTACTTAGGAGAAAAGTAGACTTAGAGTGATTGTCATTTGCTGCCAATGAAAGTAGTAAACTCAATGCACTATGATAATAATAGGTGCATGTACTTTAGTGAAAGGTTGAGCCAACTTAATGCAGTATGGATTAATCAACATCCTAGAGAGGATGAGAGAGAAACTCATACTTATGTAATAAACATGTAATTTGCACACATTGATATTTTTAATAAGTGTAAAGTATGAATTAGGGTTTGATCTTTGATAATGAGATCATGAAACCCTAATTGATAAAGAATGGGAAACCCTAACCCTAATTTCAGGTAATGGGATGAGAAACCCTAATCAATAAGAAATGGGGAAACGCTAACCCTAATTTCGGGTGATGGTATGAGAAAACCCTAATCGATAAGAATGGGAAACCCTAACCCTATAGAGGGAATAGTGGTGTTACCTTTGTATGGCATGGTGTTGATATGTAATTGTTATGGCTGTTATCATGTATACTAACCATGCAGGTATCATGAGATTATGAGCATAGCTAGGTATGAGCTATGATGTTTATTTGATAAAAATACTTAATGGGCCTTGTGAGACATTATGTTATTTGTTTCCTAGTGAGAGGTGACAAGAAGTTTAATGGGCCTTATGAGCCATGTGAGATGTTGTTGTAACAAGTATCATGTATACCTTAGTTAGATGACGTGGAGGTAATAGCTACCTGATAAGTGATAATAATGCCCAGTGATGAACTAAGGGTTTGAATACCCAGATCTAGTAAACATGATAATGATATTTTTAAGGGATGATAATTCCCAATAATGAGATAAGGGATTGAGATCCCAATGTTTTATAAAGCTTTGAAAAGTACTTGATAGAAGTATTACATGTTTCTTTGTAGCATTTGTCATAATAATTCATGTTTGAAAACTTGACTGATGCTAAAAGAATTTGGTAATGTACTTAAATAATCAAGTGGAATCTTATCATGTAGAGCCCTGGTCATAGATCCATCATCGTCAGTGGATGGTGATGGTGAAACAGGTTCTCCTACGGGTTAATCCAGAGTGTATATTGTTGAATATGTGGGGTTTCTCCTAGCTGAAAATAGGAGGATTAGAGTGAAACTTTGGTTGTAGACTCAAGATGTGTATAAGAGCATGGTGAACAGGCTCATGGCTCAGTGTGATAGAGCATGAATGCGTTCATGGCTCAGGGAGCACGGTGAACTGGCTCGTGGCTCAGATATACTAGCGTTGGGACCTGTACCAAGGTGGGCTAGAGAAAGGGTAGCCTATGGGAGCTAACCCTGTGACTGAGGTCACTTAAGCAAGAGACTGCAGTCTTGCTTGTGGAATCGTACAGACTGTGACGGATGAGAACGTGGAGTCCAGCTCTTCCATTGATCTTGAATGGCACCATCTTTGGGTTTCACAACCGAAGCTGGGATTTGAGCGTAAGGCTCACTTCCTCACGGCTTAAGTGTGATTCTAAAATGTAATCAGCTATGTAGCATATTTGCCTAAGGATGAAATATGGAAATAATTTGTTGATGTTACATTTTCTTAATGTATCCTAAATGGATGAGTGTTATACATGTTCTTCATATTCCTTATTTAATAGATGATTTACTACTTTATCATTCATAGATGTAATGCTTTAGAAGATGATATTTCTCTATTATGCTTAAACAGCTATTCATCCTATTTATTAATATAAAAGAATCCTCTACTCAGTTTTATACTGTTTATCTACAATGATAATGTTTTTGGCAGAGAGTTATATCTCTCGCTGGGACATGGGTCTCACTCCATTGGTCACCAACATTTTTAGGTGGACGCGGTCGAGGAGGTAGGGACCATACACCAGGGGAAGGACAACAACACCAGGGACAACAGTAACATCTCAGGTGGAGATACTGACTGTCGTGTCATGTAGATATGAGTCATATGTGTCGTCTTTGTACTCTCAGGTCCTTGGAGTCAGTATTTAGTGTTTTTATGATTGATTTGAGATTTTTCCTTGAATGCCTCAAGGTTTTATGTTTCTTATGATTTAACAAAGAAACTATTGTATATATTCCTCGAGAAGAGATGGTACATGGTATGTACAATGTGAACCAAAATGTGTATATAATACTTTAGTTCTTGTTATAAGAGTTTCATGGAAATGGATCTCTTTGCAATTGGTTTTAATTTTTAGTCATTTTCAGTAACCCGCTGCTAATGTTTTCTTCCGCATTAATCATCACCTGTGACGGTCTGATTTGTGGTCGGGTCTTCTCAATTATCTTAAATCTCTTGGATTACCAGCAAAGCTAGGAATGGGTTGTAACATACACTCTTCACATATGTATGATCTCATCGTTCAGGTCCACAACCCTAACACATACATCATTGGGTAATATCATTCTTTAGACATTTATTATGTTACATCACTATCTCATAACTGAATAAATAGAATAAATTGGAAGATTGCCTTCATTATTAATAAAATCATTTACAAGATATGCCATTACAATCATCACATGATTGGCTCTCTAGTCATACATTCCAACATGATGGTATATCCCATATTGTATGTAGATGACATACTTTTGATGGGAAATGACATACCAACTTTAGATTTGGTTGAAACATGACTGGGAAATTCCTTCTCCATGAAGAACGTAGGCTAAGCATCCTATGTTCTAGGAATAAAAATGTGTAGATATAGATCTAGATGGCTTCTTGGCCTAAGCCAAAGTGCATACGTTGACAAAGTGCTAAAGAGGTTTAGAATGCATAATTCTAAGAGAGAGAGAACTTATCCATTTTGTGACACCTCATCACACTAAATGAGATTACTAAAAACAGAAAACATGATCAACTACTAATTTATCACATAGTCAAAAATGCAGAATAATTAAAATTGATTCCAACAATGTAAATAAACTCTAGAAAATTTACAAAAGGTCCATCATTCCATTCTCACATACTGTAACAAGTATTTACATATGGGTCCAAACACCTCAGTCACATCATACATACAAAAGATATTTCACATGTACATGCCATATATTTACAAACATTGGCACACTACCAAAATCTCATGTCGATACGAGTATATAATCTAGAAAACACACCCCATACCCAGACCTGAGAGTACAGGGATGGCACTAGGGCTCTACTACTAACATCTACAACTAACCAACCTTCTGAATCTATTGATCACCAGGTTGGTTCTCTTCCACAGCACGACCTCGACCTTGTTTCCCGTGACCACCTAAAAAATTGTGGTGACCCACGGGTGAGACCCAGTCCTAGTGAGAGATATAACTCTCTCCAACATATATTGATTATAACATATTAATTAACAATAAATACATAGAGAAGTTAAGGTATTGAATAAGCAATATGAAAAGATTGAACAGTTTAAGCATACTAAGTAGTTAAGAAAATAAGTTGTAGCATCAAGTAGAATTACACAATTTTTATAATTCTGCATCATGTAAGAACTATGTAGTGTAAAGACAAGACAAGGGTTAATATACCAATGTGATACATATTAAACCCTAGAAATTATAGTACACGACTAGTATTATATCTTTTATTGTGATTCCCTAGGGAGTTTGAGTCGTACCACTCAAAGTCCAACTGACCACTGTGAAGTGCTATTTAGTTCCATATAAGATCTAGAAGAGTCGGTATCATAAGATCTCTTCCCCTCGGTCAGTACGAGTAAATTGCAGTGATATACCAGTCAAACTACCAACAGTGACATATAGTCAACTGATAACAACTAGTCTGTACTTGGTTCAAGTTACGACACTAGAAAATAGGGTATACAAAACCCTCTAATCCGAGGTACAACCACAGCTATCCTCAATCACATCGAATGTCAGAGGCATGACCATAGCCATCCTCCATAACCTACAATTGTGGATGACAAAGATATATCCTCAACTTGCCACCCCCACATACTCAATAGTATGCACTCTGAGTTTCCCTTGGGAATACTCATTTCACCATCCAATAAGTTCTGACACTGAAGATGGCTCTACGACATAGGGCTCTACATGATTAAGGTTACACTTGATTAATTACTGCCAACTGAATGCATTAAGGCTTTATCATACAAGTGGACATTCAAACCCTAATTATTTTCTAACAAGAGTATATGTATAATAACATCAAAAGATATAAAACATTTGACATATAAATCTTAATCACATTACCACATGCTATCCTTCATTGCAAATTAATGGACCACACTTATCATCATACTATTACAAGATACCAATATCTTATCACAAGTTCCAAGGTTTTAACCCTTATTGGAACATGAATAGGATTTCACCTCAATCATGGATTCAAACATGTTGAAGGGTCGTTAAGACCATCACATTATTTATAGTAAGGTTATCATCATCATTCCATGCCTTAAATAAGGTTCCAAAGATCATTAGCACATATGTGTGCATAGATATTAACCTGGCAAGGTACTATGATATTCAAATAATTCTACATTGTGGTTTAACACAAGAAGAGTGTAATTTAGTATCACATTAATCATTCAAGTGTTCTGATTATAACCAATCAACATCATATAATTACATCAAGGTTAGGTATAACAAGCTAGATCAAATGGGAGTTACACATCCACTTATTATAGTGATTTATCAAATATAACTATATAATGGCAAAGATAAAACTACCAATTAATGGTATTGAACCATTGAATTATCTTCATTAGGTCCCACATATAATACCATGTTATTTATTCTAATCCATTGGATGTTGAAGCATCCAATATTATTCATTGGATCAGGTTTAATGTTCAAGGTAATCAATTGAAGTATAAGTCTAACCATTAAAAATATTGAACCAAGGAACCATTGGTTTAAGGTTTAGTCAAATCTAAAATTACATTCCTAATTCATCATATATGGTGATGTCCTGATACACCATTAATTGTGATCATTAGATCACCATTGGTTGCTAGATCAGTATTACATCCAGTCAACACCATCAAATATTAAGCCAATATCATCATCGATTGAGAACATCATTAGAATACTTAGAGGATGATAATTAAACATATAATTGGTCAAAACTTGAACTAAGGAGGTGACCATAGGCTTTCATCATAATTTTGACACCCTTGATCATGAACATCAGTTGCCAAGATAGCAACACTATTAGTTATTGAATGGTATGACCATCGATTCTGTGATAGAGAAGGAAATAGCTTGAAAACCCTAATTTGAACCCTCAATTGTTTTGTACACAGAACCATAGGTTATTTCTATCAACATATCCCAGATCATGTAACACCTTAGAAAGTTTGTACACATGTTTACAAGTTCATATAGAACTGGAACAAAATAGGGAACACCACAAAAATTTGTAATTCTAAACAAGCATGGTGTCTCTATGCTTAGATCATCACATTCAAGCATAAACATGAACTAACAAGCTTCTAGTAAGCAATATAAGTGAAGAATGTTATATAAATAACCTCTATAGAGTAGATCAGATCTCAAATAGAAAGAATCTCGAGCAAATAAGGAAAGAAATCCCTAGATTCAGATCTAAACACTAGTATAGAACCGACATTTGGTGTCGGTTATTTAAGGCATGTAGTGTCAGTTTCCAAGCGACACCTATGTGGGTGATGCTAAAAGCACAGCCGTTACGCGTCGGTTCCAAAACTGACGCCAAAACCCTTAACGCGCCACCGAAAACGCGCCAAAACCCTTCGCGCGCCACCCCAAACCTGTCGGTTATTAGATAAAAAACCGACACCATATCAATCCCAGCACGACTGTGTTGTATGGTCAGCTACCACGGCTGTGCTGGCCAGTACGGCTGTGGTGTTAAGGAAATAGACGTCAGTTACGAGACTGGAAACCGAGACTGTAACTATGTGTGTCGGTTTTAAACAAATAACCGACGACCGTGTTGTCTGGTCTGCTGCCACGACCTTGCTGGCCACCACGGCCGTGGTATTAAGAAAATAGACGTCGGTTACTGGTATGGAAACTGACACTATAACTATGTGTGTCGGTTTTATTCAAATAACCGACGCCTATTGTTTGGTTTTTTTTCTGTCAGTCTGCAGACCTGCTGTATGGCTGGTCGCAGGATGAGAAACCTACAGTTCAGTTATGAACTGCAGGTTTTACGACATCCATTGATATCAGCCAACAACAAGCCACAAACCTACAAAATTAACAACAAAAATATTCACACATTTAGCAATGCAACCTGCAGTTACATTTGATTTTCACACATTTAGAAATATTCATGTAGCTAGCAATCTGTAGTTCCATTCATTTTCACATTCACACATGTAGAAACATTCATATAGCAACCAACAGTTTCATTCATTTTCACTCAGACACATGTAGAAACATCCAGACATGTAGGAACATTCACACATATATTATAATTCAGAAATTCATTTACAAAATATCATTCTTTATTCATTATTCGCTATCAACATCCCAATTATATTTTAAAACTCCCACTACTTGTATGGATGTTGCCCATTCTTCTCTTACTTCATTTAATTCTGCCGTCGTATAGGGAGCATGTACATCTGGTAAGGCCTTTCCTGTAGTGTGGTCAGTTTTAAACACCTATAAAGAGAATGATGTATATATATAATTAATGAGCTATAAATAAGATTGATATATTTAATATTATCTAATGAGACTATATAATACCTCAGCAATACAATCGATGTCCAATGCGGCATATTTGATAATCATGTGCATAAATCACATCACATAGTATGCACATGCCCATTTGTTGTCTTGTGTAGCACACTGTAAATTCAAACATACAAAATATTAAAAACTACAACTAATTAAGTACTGTTCACATAAATAATATATACATATATTGCAGTCGGGAACTTACATTCACGTTCTTCTAAATTATTGGCTGGTTCTTTTTCTTGGGGACCTTTCCTCCAGCCTTTTTGAACTCATCAAAACCCCTACATGTTAATGTAACACAGTACATTGCATAATTAAATAGTAATGTAATAACATATGTTAACGAATATGAAAATGAAATATTTCTCACCGGAATAAGGCCATTTTCATTGTGTGTCCATATTTTGAATTCAATTTACTCCCCGCAAGATCTAGATAATACACAGTGAACATCTCGGGGACAATAACTAGTAACTCCCAATGCATACCACTAGAGGTAAAAAAGTTAAAAATTAATAACTCAAAATCCACAATAAAAATGTAATTTTCTTAAGTCCAAATTATAATAAGCAAAGTAAACTTACTTTACATTGAATGGAGACATTATCACTTTCTTCTTATTTTGAGCAAAATTTGTAAAAGCCTCACAGCAGTATTGTTGAACTGACGTAGGTTCTTTAGCTACTAGACTAGTTAAAGATGGAATAAAAAGTCCTACATGTTCGAATGCAAAATCTGCACATATCTTGTCTAAGTAGCTGCAAAATATGTATTAATTATGCATTCATTAATAAATAAGAAACCAGATCACCGGATCCTACACAAGGTATATGGATGTATAAAGAAGATCTCACCTTATCCATAGCTCTATCACACTAGTACATAACCAATCATATCGAAACAACTCCAAAATATCTTGTATAAATAGTTTGCTTTCGTATGATTGACCTGCAACATCTGAATCTATAGAAATAGTTATAGGGAAATTTACATCATGTTCGCCTAGCCATATTGCCATACCCATACAGTTAGGACCTAACGGGATAGGTAGGTCATGTGGAACCCAACTGGGTAATGTAGGAGGTGGAGGTGGAGGCCTAGATGCTGTGGGTGTCTTCTTTTTAACCTGTATATATGTATATATATATATATATATATATATATATATATATATATATATATTCAGATCAACTGACATCATATACACACACTAACAATTTAACGTAATGTAAATTTACCATACAATTTCAGTAAAGAGGACATCCGCTTTTAGCCACAATATCACTCCGCCTTCTGCCTCACCAAGCGTTTCACAATCTGGGTGGGCATATGGCAATGGAAGATCCATCCACTGGGAGAATATACATACCGGGCTCACACGAATCCAACCAGCTGGTAATGGAGACCCATGAAACATTTCCCCTGGTGGGGATGGGTAAGCCGATGCCTCTGCAACGACATATTCTTGACTTTTTAGACGGCATGGCTTCAACCCCTACAAATTTTTGTGTAAAGAATGTTATATACATATATACATATCATCTTGAAAACATATCATCTTGAATTAAAAAACTAGTTACTATGTCATAAAAATACTTACAGCGGATGTGCTAGGTGGTGGGTCTACAGGATTACTCGCAACCTCTGCAGTGGGAGTAGTGCGAGACGCCATAGGTACTGTCTGGTAAGTGGTAGTCTGAGATGCCTGCCACTTTTTCATTGCTTCTTCGAGTTTCCTATCAACTAGCTTATCTACCTATACATGGATAAAAGAAAAGTTAGCTTCTAATTATTGAATTCTCTTTTACAGTAACATTATAAAGAAAGAATATGTTACCTCTTCTTGTAAAAGTCCGGCTTTTGGGACATATTTGCGTTGGGATGGCCCAAAAAAAGCTTTGATGCCCACACCATCGCCAACAACCCTAACACGTCCAGGATGCTCTAGGTTACCCAGAGCAACTGTCAATTCATCCCTTATGCCCTCAGGGATGAACTTGCCTTGTTTCCTCAGCTCGTGCAGCTCCCGCTAATCGCCAAAAAAAAAATTTGTAATTAAGTAAACACCACAAATAATCAATATTCAAATGATTGTTGTAAGAGTTTTACCATTTTTGCAGCCGCCTCAGCAGTTGCGGGCTTCCTTATTTCTCCCTTCTTATTTTGTCTCTCAGCTATCCAAACATCATGTCGAGGCAGAGGTGTGCTACCTATTGTAGAGGATTCCTGAGTAGCAGCAGACTGAGCAGTAGCCTCAGACTGTAGTCTTTGGCGAATGCCTGCATACCCCTTGTGACCCATTGTGTGGTCATGCACATTCAGTGCACGCCTTGATTTGTGTGCCTCACTGAGGGCCTAGTTAGTATGCACATTAATGATTTGGTTAGTAACACTAAATGTTAATCTTGAATAGGTGAATACAACATATATTAATGAGATTGGGATTGACGCCTAATACCTTGAATTCATCAGTTTGTCTTGAAGCAACAAACGCGTCCCATTCTTCTTTGTCCAGGGAGTTCCACTGTTCAGTGGTTGTCTTCTTCCTTTTGTCACCTTCTCTTATGTATTCTCAGGTGATATTTATCCTATAGTTCCTTAGGACTCTCCCACAGCGTTGCATCACGCATTTACGATGCAACTTTTCATCCAATTCAAATATACTCTACAAAATAGAATTGCTATTAACTAGTATCCAAAAAATTAGTAATCTAAAAAATAGAATTGCAAATTAATAATAACTCACGCATAAATCCTTCCATATTACATCTTTCTTCTCCTTAGGAACTTTATGCCAAGAATCTATCTTACAACTGCAATGGCTATGAGTAACATACCCAAGATATGAAACAAACGAATTGCGATTCACACCAGATGCATTTCCTGCATTATCAAAATCCACAACAAGTTTGGGTCCATTTCCCTTTTGCGCTATTAACTTCTTCATCATAGTGATGCCCCTTCTCTTGTCAACTTTTTGGTGCTGGTGATCAAGTGCCTCAAGTGCTTCAGATGGTACATGTGCATCATCAACCTAAAATTTGACAAAATAAACACATTTACAAGATATAACAATAAATGGACATATAGTTAGAAATATATGATATATTTTTAAAACTTACATTGTCAGGCGGCGCATTCATGTCCTCACCCTCACGGTAATCATTAGCACGCTCATCAGGAGAATGCTCAGCCATCTGAAAGTTCACATTCACATTGTAAAGTTCACATTGTAAAGTAATTCAGTCTGTAAAGCTCACATTGTAAAGTTCACATCCACATTGTAAAGTTCACATTGTAAAGTAATTCACATTGTAAAATTCACATTGTAAAGTTCACATTCACATTGTAAAGTAATTCACATTGTAAAGTTCACATTCAGAAAAATAAAACATATAAAAAATATAAACATGCCTCTAATATTGCGATTTTTTATCAATTAACAATCCTTCATTGTGATCTCCGCGCACATACAAGTCATCATTAGATTCAATATTTGGTGGTGTTGGCAACCCATCTGAGAATGGACTGGAGTCATCATACTTATCATAGTACTCTTCTTCATCTATAGGATCTTAAATGAACTGTCTTTTACCATGAAGAACAACTGACCAATTATCATTTGTAGGATCATTGATATAAAATACTTGTTTCTCCTGTGATGCCAATATGGATGGTTCACCCTTCTCGCCAATCTTTTCAAAGTTCACTAACGTGAAACCCAATTCATCCACTATAACTCCTTTGGTGTTATGAACCCAATTACATTTGAAGAGCGGAATTCTGAAATCTATGTAGTAAAACTCCCATATGTCTTCAATGACACCGTAATATGACATTTCAGCTTCACATGGACTCTTATCCTTTGTACTTGCAAAAAACATAGTCGATGCTTGAAGGGTAACCCCACTGTTTTGGACGACACTCTTATCATCTTGGCGCTTTGTGTAATATGTGAATCCATTAATGTCATATCCTTCATAAGACATAAACAACCTCCCCTGGTATAGGTTTAGGTGCACTCTGTTCCTCATTCAATCCATTGAATGCTTTGTGCTTCCTACGATACGGATGGAATTTTGTAAGAAACCTTCGATAACCGAGATATACAGTCTTACCGCCATGTTTTAGTCTTGTTGAATCAGTGTTCTCTTCACATATAGGACACGCTTTAGCTCCTTTGACACTATATCCAGACAAATTCCCATATGCTGGAAAGTCATTAATAGTGCAAAACAACTTAGCATGCAAACGAAATGTCTCTCTTCTTGAAGCATCATAGGTCATCACACCTTCACCCCAGAGTTTCTTTAAGTCATCAATCAGAGGTTCAAGATAAACATCGATGTCATTTCCAGGTTGTTTAGGGCCCGATATCAACAACGACAACATTACGTACTTATTTTTCATACACAACCAGGGAGGAAGATTGTATATAACAAGCATGACTGGCCAAGTGCTATGTTGGCTTCTCAATGTCCCGTACAGATTCATCCCCTCTGTACAAATCCCAAGTCTTAGATTCCAAATTCAGGGTACAATAGATCAATCTTGTTCCACTATGGGGAATCAGACACATGTCATAGGATCCCATCATTATTTTTCTTAACATCTGCATGCCACATCAAATTCTTCGCATCTATCGGATTGGCAAACAAGTGTTGAAACTGTGATATTATAGGTAGATACCACATCACCTTGGAAGGAGAACCAGTTTTGGACTCCCCCGAAGTCGTCAATTTATACCGTGACGCACCACATTTTGGACAATCTTTCAAATCCACATAGTCCTTTTGAAATAATACACAATCATTCGAGCATGCGTGTATCTTCTTGGCATCCATTCCCATTGGGCACAACAATTTCTTTACCTGGTATGTTGAGATTGGCAGCTCGTTTCCTTCAGGAAGCATTTCTTTCAACAAAGACAACAATGACGTGAAGCTTTTGTCACTCCATCTATTATTAGCTTTCATCTTATACAATCTCAACACAACGCTAAGCTTCATAAACTTAGTACAACCTGTGTATAATGATATCTCAGCATCATGCACAATGTTTCTAAAAATGGGAGGTGGATCGGTGTGCTCTACCCCACAACTATCCAGCATCGCATCAATGATGTCTACTGGAACTGGTTCATTCACATCTACGTCATCGTAGGCAATTTCTTCTTCCACACAAGCACTACTATCGACATCCACTGGTTTCGGGTTTGAAATCTCTCCATGCCAGTGCCATTCTGTATAGCCTTGTATCATCCCGTTGCACATGACATGACTTTTGATTTCGTCACCAGTGTTGACTTTCAAGTTGTTACCGCAATGCCTACATGGACAGTAGAACCTATCTCCAGGTTGTTTCCTATGTTCCTCGGCAAATCTAATAAACTGGTCAAGACCAGATATAAACTCTGGGGTGTAGCGATTGCGAATGGACATCCATGATCTATCCATTCTATGATCAAAGAGAAAACAAGTATATATTACAACAAGATTAGGGTCAAGGGTTAACAAATACATGTGATGT
This sequence comes from Alisma plantago-aquatica, assembly GCA_963693085.1. Taxonomy (NCBI): domain Eukaryota; kingdom Viridiplantae; phylum Streptophyta; class Magnoliopsida; order Alismatales; family Alismataceae; genus Alisma; species Alisma plantago-aquatica. The sequence goes on from OY856413.1 coordinate 420,049,352, forward strand.
AATTATTATATATAATAAATGTGTACCACCAATCCCATTCTTGAACACCTAATCTAACTAGTAAGTGTATAATGTGTATTGGGTTTTCAAGAAAATTTCGGCAGCATTTCCCCGATGTTCTCCAAGTACATATGTACTTAGAGAACAAACGGGAAAATGCTACCGAAATTTTCTTGAAAACCCAATTCACATTATACACTTACATCCTAAGCGATATCAGGTGTTCAAGAACAGTCCCAAACCGGGGACTATCCAAGATTTACTCCTAATGAGTAAATCTTGGATGGGTTTCTAGGCCAACAAATACATGTGTTGTCATTCTTATACCTAAAATTCTAGTTCTTCAAGTTAGGGTGATTATTGATGTCTTTAAAAGCATGATTGGCAATTTAGGGAAAAGTTCATCATTTACATTCCAAGCATGTCACATGTGTGCATTACAGTTCATCATTAACATGTAGATGAATAAATAAAAATAGTAGACAAAAAATACAAATAAGTAGATGAATAAATACAAATCTATTGATAAACTAATATAAATCAATAGATGATGATCAATTAATTGTTGAATCAGTACATAAATAAATACAAACATTAGATGAATACATACAGATCAATTGAAAAATAAAGTTAAATCAGTTGATAAATAAATTTCATTAAGTAGATGATTAAATCATAACAAAATCAGTACATAAATAAACACAAATAAGTAAATAACTTAAAAAATAAATAAAAAAATGCCCTGCAGCAGCCTAGGCGTGCCTTGGCACCGCCCAAGCAGCCGCCTAGGCGGAGGAAGGAAGGAGGAAGAAGGCAGTACCTTGAGGGCAGAGGAAGAACGTCTGGCCTGGAGAGCAGCGGCCTGAGCAGATACCTGCAGGCAGCCGGCGCCGGCAAGGACAACACCAAAGCAGCCACTGGCGGTGAGGAGAGCAGCGGCGCGACGGTGAGGACAGCTGAGGAGAGAGCAGTAGCCCGGCAGCGAGGAAAGCTGAGGAGGGAGGAGCGGCGCAGTGGTGAGGAAAGCTGAGGGGAGAGGAGCGGCGCGGCGGCGAGGAGAGGAGCGGCAGCACGGGGGAGCAATGGCGGTGGCGGTGCGGGGGATCACCGACGGCAAGAATCGTCAGACCTAGCAGGAGGTTCGCAATGAAACAGAGAAATGGGGAAGAGTTCTCTGTTTCGCGGGGCTATTAACAGTACCATAGGCGTCAGTTATTCAAATAAACCGACACATACAATTAAAGGTGTCGGTTCTCCACAAAAAATGACCCTATTCTCAATTATAGTCGTCGGTTGTAACTACAAAACAACCAACGTCTAAATACATATGCCGATTAAAAAAATTGTTCTCGATTAATGACCATAATCGTCGGTGTCTTCTGAAAACTGACGCTTAAAAGGTGTGAAAAATTCCCCGCGGACAGTGCGGGAAAACTCATAAGCGTCGGTCATCGTAGTTAAACCGACGACCAAAATGTGCCCAATTTCTGTCTCGCGAATAATCTTTAGTCGTCGGTTTATTATTTATCAACCGACGCCATATGTTAAATTTTGGAGGTAATTTTTTCCACTGGAAATTTTGGATTTGGCAGTTAATTTTAGGCGTCGGTGTTTTATTAAGTAACCGACACTGAATAAAAGCGGTACCCGTGTCTGGTCACCCTTCATAGATTGGATGTCAGTTTATGTTCAAAACCGACACTGTGTAGTTTAGGTGTCGGTGTATTTATACAACTGACACCTTTAAAAGTGACGTTATATGCCATTTCTGTAGTAGTGAAACTTGGCCAAATATGCAATTCTCTCCAAAAAGAAGCAAAATCCTAGAAAAAGAAACAAGAAGGAAGGATTTTTGAGTTGTAGAGCCACTTTCACCATGTAACAACAGGGTTCTGACTTGGAGGAAGGTCTGAGTAAGGAGAAGAGCAAGAAAAATAGAGAAGGAAGGAATAAAACAACTTGCCTTGGTTGAATTCCCTAGATGATGACCATGGAAACCCTAGTTAGGGCTAGATGGAGCTCTAGGAGACCTTCTTCTCCAAAAAGGGGTTGTATTCTACCTTAGAACACTTGGTTCCACATAAAAGTAGAGTAGAGTTGTTTCTCTAGGTTATAGGAAAGAAAAAACAAGAATAGTCTCATATTTGGGCAAGGAAGAGGTAAATATAGCCCACGGATAAGGATAGAAGCAAGCATGAGGTGTAAAAGTAGCTTCCCCATGTGTTTATGGCCTTAAATTATTAAGAATATACAATCACACACACAAGTAGCTCCCCCACCATACCTATTGACCTTTATATCTTTCCTTTGTCTAATTTCCCAGCCAATCACATAATTCATTAGTTGGTAGCTGCTAAAGGTAGCTCATTCATGAAGGGGTAAACCCTAAAATACCCTTGATGAAAACACCTTCAAACCATGGCTCAAATAGGATCCCCATGGCTCAAAAATCTCAAGAATGATAATATAACATCTAAGGAATATAATGTATGTGATAAATTGCAAAGAAAACCACTCAATTGGGTAAATTGTAGAAAAGTCCAAAATGTACAGAAAATTACATAACTTGCTCAAACAGTGTCCAAATTGGACCAAATTTGAAACTTAAGCTTGTATTATGATTTAAAAACATATAAAAAGGTTAAATTTGAGTTATAAGAATTAAATTATGATAATTCAGCTTATTCAAGTCATTAAGCAAGTTCAGGGGCCTTACAACTATTAACCCCTAATAGGGATTTCGCCCCAAAATCCTACGCAAAAAGAGATGGGTATTTTCTACGCATCTCATTCTCTAGTTCCCATGTGTCTTCCTCTATTCCATGGTGATTCCACAAAACTTTCACTAGTATTATATCCTTTCTCTTCAGCTTTTTCACCCTTCTATCCAAGATCATCACAGGACCCTAACATAGGAGATATCCTCATCTAACTCAACTTCTACTTGTTGGATTGTCTAGTCAGTATCTGGATGAAATTTCCTCAACATAGAGATCTGAAAGACATTATGCAATCTATGTAGTTCTGGTGGTAGCTCCAACTTATATGCTACCTTTCCAACATGAATTAGGACAGGGTATGGTCCCATAAATCTAGGAGCCAACTTACCCTTCTTTTCAAACCTCAACACACCTTTCCAAGGAGAAACCTTAAGATATACTCTATCTCCCAATTGGAACTCAAGTGGTCTGTGTAGATTATCTGCATAAGATTTCTTCCTATCCTGGGCTGCTTTCAAATGTTGTTGTATCATTTAATCTTTTCTGTAGTCTGTTGTACTAGCTCAGGACCCAAAAGTTGATATTCACCTATCTCATACCAGCAAAGAGGAGACCGACATCATATCCCATACAGAGCCTCATAAGGATCCATATATATGCTTCTTTGATAGCTATTGTTGTATGCAAACTCTATCGAAGTCAAATGTACATCCCATCTGCCAAGAAATTGCAACACACATGCCTTCAAGAGATCCTCTAAAGTCTGAATAGTTCTTTTAGACTGGCCATCATTCAGCGGATGAAAAGCGGTGTTAAATCTCAGCTGTGTTCCCATTGCTGAATGTAGATGCTCCCAAATATAACTTGTAAACTGTGGACCTCTATCAAAAACTATAGTCACTGGAATGCCATATAGGCGGACTACCTCATCAACATATATTTGTGCCAATTTCTCTACTGTAAACGTCGTCTTAACTGGCAGAAAATGAGCTGACATAGTCAATCTGTCTACTATCACCCATATGGAATCATGACCCTTGGCTATCCTAGGAAGACCACCCACAAAGTCCATAGTAACATGATCCCATTTCCACTGTGGTATTGGAAAGGGTTGTAATGTCCCTACAGGCTTCTGGTGCTCATCCTTCACCTGCTGACAAACTAGACATTTGGCAATGAACTCTTCCACATCAAGCTTTAGACCTAGCCACCAATACATGTCTTTCAAGTTTTGGTACATCTTGGTACTTACAGGATGCATTACATACATAGAGGAGTGAGCCTCCTCAAGTACCATCTTCCTCAACCCATTAATACCAGTAATTACTATCCTATTATGGTAACAAAATGTACCATCATCTGCCTCATGAAAGCCATCATAGTTTTCACTACCAATCCCTGATCGATTCTGTATCACAGTATCATTCTGTTGTGCATCATGAATCTGCTATCTCAAGGTAGGCTTCACTTGTAATTGTTCCAACAATCCTTCCAACAAGGAAACTTCTAGCTATACATTCATCTGGAGAAGAGACACTAGCATATCTCTTTTATGGTGTATTAAGGAATTTATTTGTGCATTATCTATTGTTGATGATGAAGATGACTTTCTACTCAATGCATCAGCTACCACATTCACTTTCCCTATATGGTAGTCTATTGTGCAATCATAAACCTTAATCAGCTCCATCCATCTCCTCTGCCTCCTATTCAGCTCCTGTTTTGAGAAGATATAATGTACATTCTTGTAGTTAATGAAGATCTGACACTTTTCTCCATAACAATAGTGTCCCCAAATATTTAAGTCATGGACCACCGCTGCAAGCTCCAAATCATGTGTTGGGTAATTCTCCTCATGTTTCTTAAGTTGTCGTGAAGAAAAAGAAATCACATTTTTATCCTACATCAACATGCATCCCAACCCATTCTTTGAAGCATCACAAAAGACAATATAGCATTTTCCTTGCTCTGGAAGTAATAACACCATGCATTAGTCAACTTTTCTTTCAAAAGCTGGAAAGAACTTTGACACTTGTCATTCGAAGCAAAAGGAACATCCTTCATGGTTTACCTAGTTAGGGGTAATGCTATAGAACTGGTCTTTGATGAACCTCCTTTAGTTACTTGTCAGACCTAGGAAACTATGGATCTTTGTCGGTGTCTTTGGTTGTTCCCATTCTAGTACATATTCCACTTTCTTGGGATCAACACAAATGCCTATTGTAGATATAACATGGCCCAGAAAAGATACTTCAGATAACCAGAATTCACACTTGCTGAATTTAGCATATAGTTGATGCTGCCTCAACAAAGTCAATGTCTGGCGAAGGTGTTGCTCATGATGTTGACTATCCTTAGAGCATATCAGGATATCATCTATGAATACGGACACACACTTATCAATATAAAGTCTAAACACCCTATTCATTAGATCCACAAAAGTTGTAGGTGCATTGGTTAGCCGAAACAGATAACCACAAACTCATAATGACCATACCTAGTCCTAAAAGCTGACTTGGGTATGTCATTAGACTTAATTCTCAACTGATGGTAACTTGACCTCAGGTATATCTAAACACAGTGGCACCTCTCAACTGATCAAAAAGATCATCAATCCTTGACAAAGGATACTTATTCTTTATTGTCACCTTGTTCAACTATTTGTAGTCTATACACAACCTCATTGAACCATCCCTCTTTTTAACTAACAACATGGGAGCACCCCAAGGGGAAGTGTTGGGCCTGATAAAGCCCTTTTCTAATAGTTCTTGTAACTATTTCTCTAACTCCTGCATTTCTTTTGGTTCCATATTGTATGTTGAATGTGATATGGGTTGTGTTCTAGGAACAAGATTGATCTCAAACTCAATCTCTCTCGGAGGGGGAATGCTAGGAAATTCCTTAGGAAAGACATCCTCAAATTCTTGCATCAGTGGTACCTTCTAGATACTAGGACCTACCACCTTAGTATCCACAACATGAGCTAAGAAAGCCTCACATCCTTGTCTCATCAACTGCTCAACTTTCATAGCTGACATCAAACATGTAGGAAGAATCTTCCTATCACTCTAAAAAATCCATTATACATCTCCATCATGGAACGTCGCCACCTTAGTACTACAGTCCACAACTACTTTGTATTTTTCTAATGTATCCATTCCTAGGATTACATCAAAACCATGCATGTCAAGTGGAAAAAGATTCACTTGAATGTTGTGTCCAGAAAAAGAAAGAACACAAGAAGGGCACATTTCTCGCAACTCGGCGGAATCAACCAAAGGAGTCTCTAGCCACAGGTTATCAGATCTAAGACTAATAGGTAGATAACAACTATCTATCACCTCTCTAGTGATAAAAGAGTGTGTCACACATGGGTCTACTAACATAGATACAAAACAAGAAGAAGACAAATCAGAATGAAATAACTCCATCTGAGTTGTCACGACTCGTGGATTGACCACTACTTCTGGCTGGGTCATGGCATAGAACCTTGTTGTTGCCAATTGTCATCCACGTATGCTGCTTTCTTGTGCATAGGATCCTATGTGGGATGCCTGACCATGTCCTCTGCCATTGCCACTACTAAATTGTCATTGTTGTGGATCTTGTTGACTTTTACTTGGCTGCTCGTTCACCTCCTCATCTTTCATAGGGAAATAAGGTCTTTTGTTCCCCACTCACCCACACTTATAACATGTTCTAGTGTCTTGATATGGCCTAAACGGCCTTGTCACTAAAACTAATGAGGTACTACGGGCTCCCATTGGTGGAAAACTGTGACCTCTACCCCGACTTGGGGTCCATTGTGATGGTGCATGTGATCTTGGTTCACTGAAGGTTGACCTTGGTTGCGAAGGCGGTGGGAAAAACATTGGCTTCTTAAATCCTCCAGATGATTTCCCTTGAAACAGCATAGGTCGCTTCTTAGCATTAGCTTCACGCTTCTCTATGGTAGACCTCTCAATCCTCGTGACAGATTCCACAAAGGTCAAAAAACTTTCCCTGCTCTCCAAGGCTGATGTTGTAGTAGTCTACTCTGTGCTCAGACCCTTCTCAAAACTCTGGATCCTTTCCTTGTCCGTTGCTACCATGTGTGGGCAGAACCTTAGAAGTTCCATAAACTTTGATTCATACTCATTTATAGTCATAGATCCCTGATGAATCTTCTTGAACTGAGATATTTTCTCATCTAGATAGGTCTCCAAGCACTACCCTTCAATAGGTATACCGCATGCTTAACTTTGTCTTCTTCAACGATGTTTAGGATTTTGAATGCCTTTTCCAGCTCAGTCAACCACATGTTAGCGTCTGCTGGATCAGAAGTACCTTCATATTCAATCGCCCCAACACATCTAAGACGTTCAAATGTCTTCCCGACACCTTGGTAATCCACATTGGAGGTAGCTGCCCTAGCTTGAGGTGCTGGCACTCTATCAGTGATATGTGTAATTGTGGCCATCATTTGTCTAAACATAAACTGAAACTCAGGATTGGCCATCATTGTCGGGTTTAGATGAGGCATTGTGGGCTGATCTGGCCCTGCTTCCGGAACTCTCTCATCACGTGCCTACCTCCCAGCACCTCCTCCTGGTGCTACATAGATACTCTCAACATGTTCTTCATGTCCCCCAGACATATATGCATAAGCATAAATTATGATCATATATATTGGATACATAAGAATAGACTCAAACCTAAGTCCCATGTCCATGTAGACTCAATAAACCTAGAGCTCTGATAATAACTTAACTGTGACACCTCATCATGCTAAACAAGATTACTCAAAACACAAAACATGATCAACTACTAATTGATCACATAATAAAAAATGTGGAATAATTAAAACTGATTCCAACAATGTAAATAAACTCTAGAACATTTACAAAAGGTCCATCGTTCCATTCTCACATACTATAACAAGTATTTACATATGGGTCCAAAGACCTCAGTCACATCCTACATACAAAAGATATTTCACATGTACATGCCATATATTTACAAACATTGGCACACTACTAAAATATCATGTGGATACAAGTATATCATCTAGAAAACACATCCCATACTCAGACTTGAGAGTACAGGGATGATAATTGGACTCTACTACTAACATCTACAACTAACCAACCTTCTAAATCTATTGATCACCAGGTTAGTTCACTTCCACAGTCACAACCTCGACCTCATTGCCCGTGACCACCTAAAAAAATGTGGTGAACCAAGGGTGAGACCTAGTCCCAGTGAGAGATATAACTCTCCCCAACATATACTGATTATAACATATTAATTAATAATGAATACATAGAGAAGTTAAGGTATGGAATAAGAAATATGAACATATTGAACAGTTTAAGCATACTAAGAAGTTAAGAAAATAAGTTGTAGCATCAACTAGAATTACACAATTTTCATAATTTTGCATCATGTAAGAACTATGTAGTGTAAAGACAAGACAAGGGTTAATCAACCAATGTGATACGTATTAAACCCTAGAAATTATACTACATGGTTGGTATTATATCTTTTATTGTGATGCCCTAGGGAGTTTGAGTCGTACCACTCAAAGTCCAACTGACCACTGTGAAGTGCTATTCAGTTCCATATAAGATCTACGAGTGTCGGTATCCTAATATCTCTTCCCCTCAGTCAGTATGAGTAAACTGTAGTGACATACCAGTCAAACTGCCAACAATGACATATAGTCAATTGATAACAACTAATCCGTACTTGGTACAAGTTACGACACTAGAAAATAGGGTATACAAAACCCTCTAATCATAGGTACAACCACAACTATTCTCAATCACATTGAATGTCAGAGGCATGACCATAGCCATCCTCATTAACCAACAATTGTGGATGACAAGGATATATCCTCAACTTTCCACCCCCACATACTCAACAGTATGAACTCTGAGTTTCCCTTTGGAATACTCATTTCACCATACAGTAAGTTCTGACACTGAAGATGGCTCTATGGAACAGGGCTCTAGATGATTAAGGTTACACTTGATTAATTACTGCCAACAACTGAATGCATTAAGGCTTTATCATACAAGTGGAAATTCAAACCCTAATTATTTTCTAACAAGATTATATGTATAATAACTTCAAAAGACATAAAACATTTGAGATATAAATATTAATCACATTGACACATGCTATCCTTCATTGCAAATTAATGGACCACACTTATCATCATACTATTACAAAATACCAATATCTTATCACAAGTTCTAAGGTTTTAACCCTTATTGGAACATGAAGAGCATTTCTCCTCAATCATGGCTTGAAACCTACCCAAGGGTCATTAAGACCATCAAATTATTCATAGTAAGGTTATCATCATCATTCCATGCCTTAAGTAAGGCTTAAAAGATCATTAGCACATATGTGTCCATAGATATTAACCTGACAAGGAACTATGATATTCAAATAGTACTACATTATGGTTTCAACACAAGAAGAGTGTAATTCATTATCACATTAATCATTTGAGATGTCTGATTATAACCAATCAACATCATATAATTACATCAAGGTTAGGTATAACAAGCTAGATCGCATGGGAGTTACACATCCACTTATTATAGTGATTTATCAAATATAACTATATAATGGAAAAGGCAAGACTACCACTTAATGGTATTGAACCACTGAATTATCTTCACTAGGATCCACATATAATACCATGTGATTTATTCTAATCCATTGGATGTTGAAGCATACAATATTATCCATTGGATCAGGTTCAATGTTCAAGGTTATCAATTGAAGTATAAGTCTAACCATTAAAAATATTGAACCAGGGAACCATTGGTTTAAGGTTTTGTCAAATATGCAATTATATTCCTAATTCATAATATATGGTGATGACCTGATCCACCATTAATTGTGATCATTAGGTCACAATTGGTTGCTAGATCAGTAATACATTCAGTTAACACCATCAAATATTAAGCCAATATCATCATTGATTGAGAACATCATTAGAATACTTGGTGGATGATAATTAAACATCTAATTGAGTCAAAACCTGAACTAAGGGGGTGACCATAGGTTGTCACCATAATTTTGACACCCTTGATCATGAACATCTGTTGCCAAGATAGCAACACTATTGGTTATTGAATGGTATGACCATCGGTTCTGTGATAGAGAAGAAATAGCTTGAAAACCCTAATTTGAACCATCAATTGTTTTGTACATAACACCATAGGTTGTTGCTATCAACCTATCCCAGATCATGTAACACCTTATAACTTTGTACACATGTTTACAAGTTCATATAGAATTGGAACAAAATAGGGAACACCACAAAAATTCGTAATTCTAAACAAGCATGGTTTCTCTATGCTTAGATCATCACATTCAAGCATAAACATGAACTAACAAGCTTCTAGTAAGCAATATAAGTGAATAATGTTATATAAATCACCTCTATAGAGTAGGTCAGATCTCAAACAGAAAGAATATTGAGCAAATAAGGCAAGAAATCCTTAGGTTCATATCTGAACTTGGCCAAATATGCAATTCTCTCCACAAAGAAGAAAAATCCTAGAAAAAGAAATAAGAAGGAAGGATTTTTTAGTTGTAGAGCCACTTTCTTCATGGAACAGTAGGGTTATGACCTGTAGGAAGGTACAAGGAAGGAGAAGAGAAAGAAAAACGGAGAAGGAAGGAAGAAAACAACTTGTATTGGTCGAATTCCCTAGAAGATGACCTTGGAAACCCTAGTTAGGGCTAGATGGAGCTCTAGGAGACCTTCTTCTCCAAAAAGGGGTTGTCTTCTACCTTAGAACACTTGGTTCCATAGAAAAATAGCGTATAGTTGTTTCTTCAGGTTAGAGGAAAGAAAACCCAAGCATAGTTTCATATTTGGGCAAGGAAGAGGTAAATATAGCCCATGGATAAGGATAGAAGCAAGCATGAGGTGTAAAAGTAGCTTCCCCATGTGTCAATGGCCTTAAATTATTAAGAATATACAATCACACACACAAGAAGCTCCCCCATCATCCCTATTGTCTTGATTCACTTTCCTTTGTTGAATTTCCCAGCCAATCACATAATTCATTAGTTGCTAGCTACTAGTAGCTCATCCATGAAGGGGTAAACCCTAAAATACCCTTGATGAAAACACCTTCAAACCATGGCTCAACTAGGAGACCCATGGCTCAAAAATCTCGAGAATGATAATATAACATATAAGGAACATAATGTATGTGATAAATTGCAAAGAAAACCCCTTAATTGGGTAAATGTAGAAAAGTCCAAAATATACAGAAAATTGCATAACTTGCTCAAACAGTGTCCAAATTGAACCAAATTTGAAACTTAAGCTTGGATTATGATTTCAAAACATACAAAAAGGTTATATTTGGGTTATAAGAATTCAATTATGGTAAGTCAGTTTATTCAAGTCATTAAGCAAGTTCAGGGGCCTTACAACTATTAACCCCTAATAAGGATTTCGCCCCGAAATCCTATGCAAAAAGAGATGGGTATTTGATACACATCTCATTCTCTAGTTCCCATGTGTCTTCCTCTATTCCATAGTGATTACACAAAACTTTTACTAGTATTATATCCTTTCTCTTCAACTTTTTCACCCTTCTATCCAGGATCAACACATGACCCTAACATAGGGGATATCCTCATCTAACTCAACCTCTACTGGTTGGATTGTCTTGTCAGTACCTGGATTGAATTTCATCAACATAGAGATGTGAAAGACATTATGCAATCTATGCAACTGTGGTGGTAGCTCCAACTTATATGCTACCTTTCCAACATGAGCTAGGACAGGGTATGGTCCCATAAATCTAGGAGCCAACTTACCCTTATTTCCAAATCTCAGCACACCTTTCGAAGGAGAAACCTTAAGATATACTCTATCTCCGACTTGGAACTCAAGTGGTTTGCATCGATTATCTGCATAAGAGTTCTGTCTGTCTTGGGCTGCTTTCAACTGTTGTTGTATCACTTTAATCTTTTTTGTAGTCTGTTGTACTAGCTCAGGACCCAAAAGTTGATATGCACCTGTCTCATACCAGCAAAGAGGATATCGACATCGTCTCCCATATAGAGCATCATAAGGAGCCATATCTATTCTTTTTTGATATTTATTGTTGTATGCAAACTCTATCAGAGTCATATGTACATCCCAACTACCATGAAATTGCAACACACATGCCCTCAAGAGATCCTCTAAAGTCTGAATAGTTCTTTCAGACTGGCCATCAGTCTGTGGATGAAAAGCGGTGCTAAATCTCATTTGTGTTCCCATTTTTGAATGCAGACGCTCCCAAAAATGACTTGTAAACTGTGGTACTCTTTCAGAAACTATAGTCACTGGAATGCCATGCAGACGAACTACCTCATCAATATATATTTGTGTCAATTTATCTACGGTAAACGTCATCTTAGCTGGCAGAAAATGAGATGACTTAGTTAATCTATCTTCTATCACCCATATGGAATCATGACCCTTGACTGTCCTAGGAAGACCAACCAAAAAGTCCATAGTAACATGATCCCATTTCCACTGTGGTATTGGCAAGGGTTGTAATGTCCCTGGAGGCTTCTTGTGCTCAACCTTCATATGCTGACAAACTAGACATTTGGCAATGAACTCTGCCACATCACGCTTTAGACCTAGCCACCAATACATGTCTTTCAAGTTTTGGTACATCTTGGTACTTACAGGATGCATTGCATAAATAGAGCAGTGAGCCTCCTCAAGTACCATCTTTCTCAACCCATCAACATCAGTAATTACTATCCTATTATGGTAACAAGCTTTACCATCATCCCTGATCAGATATTCAGTATCATAGTATCATTCTATTGTGCATCATGAATCTGTTGTGTCCCTAAAACCGGTTTTGGTGGTTGATGTAAAGTGTGGTTATGGTCAATACCCTATATTTGTCTGTGGTTGAATGGTTTGTTTCTTATTTATCTCAGTCTGTGTACCGAGCCACTGCCTCCTATTTCATATGTAAAGTTAATTCTTTCCTACCTTTGCTCCTCTTGAATGTAACTCTAGGTTTCTCTCATTCAATGTAACAAAGTAGCAATAGGATAGTTTTCTTTTCTTGAAATGATGAGGATGATGATCATCGCCGGTTGAGACAACCAATTCATGAGATGAGTCGACCTTCTGAAGGACCATGGAAGAAAAAATGATGGCATGGTGGCCCAACTGACCTTCCGGAAGGAGTCCATACATTGGTTGGACTAGAGGCCAGACGACCGTCCCTAAAGGTCCAACCGATCGTCAGGAAGGAATACATATATCATTTGGATAGGAGGACCAACCGACCGGCCAAGAAGCAAGATGATCAGTTTAAGGGTTGTACCGATCTAACTGGATTGGCAAGCACAAGTCTACACCAAAATTAGGTTCATGCATGTGATGTGAGGATAGACTAGGTGGTAGTAATTCCCTATGGATCTACAGAATTAAGTAGACATGTCCATAACCACATCTTTTAGTTTATATTGCATGTTTAAGTTGTGGGATAGAGCATGTATATGATATGTATATATGTGTGGTGATTGGATATAGTAGTTGTATATATATGATATATATAAAAGTCATAAATCAAACATATTAAGTCTAAGACACTTTACCATAGAAATACACATGAAAAATGTGCTCGACTAAGTGTAGGTTACGCCTCCGCATTATGTGTCATCTACCCTGTGGAAGTGTGATGGTAATAATGTAGGTTCCTCCTCCACATGGCCCATTCACTACAAAAAATTTGGCTTTTGTTGAAGAACATTTGTGAGGAACCAAAAATCGTGAATAATGATGTCCATTTGTGAGGGCTCATCCTTCAAATATGGGACCACATCCCTCAACCGTGTTCTTGACATCGTTAGGCATTTTATGTGAACATTGGTCCCTCACAAATACATTTGTTACGAATTACCCCCTCAAAAACTCCATGCCAAATCTTCCCTCCATCTCATAATCCTTCCCTCCATTCTAAAACTCTGATTCATCTATCAAAATTCACGAAAAAAACCACCCAGTCCCGGCGGGCGCTAGTTTCCCCCTCATTTCCTCTCCACTCCTCCACTGAACCCTCCCCTTCCTGATTCTCTCATCGGTTCCTCCGCACTCCTCCACTGAACCCTCCCCCTCCCGATTCTCTCATCGGTTCCTCCGCATTGGGTCATCCTTGACGCCAATCGCCCTGCTCGGTTGCTGCCGTTCATCCTTCGTATTGGGCTCATCCTTCATAACTCCTTGCCGCTGTTGATGGTTGCTGCCCTCCGCCATTGACGATTGCTTCCGTCCGCATTGGTCGTTGCTGCTACGCAGTCACCGTGCTTGATTGCCGCCGATTGCCCTGCTCGGCCGCATTGGTCGTTTCTGCTACGCAGCTTGCTTCTTCGGCCACTGGAATCCTCTCTAGGTTCGTATCTTTTTTTCTTTTTCTCATTTGGGAGAGCACTAGCCCCCAGTTCGACGCCTGATAGCCAAGATTGGTTCTTCCTCCAATGGGCTTCCAGTTCATACCTCATGTGTCCGCCTCATCTCCCCCCAATGTGATCTGCATAGGATTAGCTGGGTTTACTTAGTAAAAATACTAACCATCTAGTATTCATATGAGTTATCTCCTCCTCCCCTAAGGGTTAACGTTCACACGTATAAGAAACATATCACAATCTTGAAAAACTTTGACTATCCTCAGTTGCATGGAGATGGTCATACAACAGTAATACAGAGTAGTCAGGGGTGTGTTCAATATTTGGAAGCGAGGAAATAGCTCCTTGGGAGTAGCTACCATAACTAAATGGAAGGAAATCATAGTTGTGATGTACATAAATTCCTAGGCTATGCATCTACAGTATAACATCCTCATAATGCTTTTCTATCATACAACTTTGTGTTTTGTCAATAAGAAAAGAATAATTTACTTATGTGATTGAGTAGATATAGTATTTGATTGAATATTGTCTTTCTCGAATATGTACAATATTTATTAATTGTACAAACTCGAATTTATGTATAATACCTACCATGTAATCCAAGTCATACTTGATCAAATATTACTCATATATAATTGTTGAGGCTCAAGCTTGGTTCAAAGCAATACACATGTGTGCATGTATGTGTAATTTTGCTACTCTGTTCTATTCTATATGAACAAGTGTTCTCATGACACACATATATATGGGTCATAGCCAAAGTAGTTGATAATGAATGTATTAATAATATTCCTAGTTTCTTTGAAGACAGTATGAAGGAAATAAGCAATACCTCCTTTAAATCTATTATATGTATCCTTTACTATATCTGGTGGTATAGAAATAAGGTGATTTTTGAGGAATGGTTAGTCAATGTGAGTGTGCTATAGTCTATTATCCATAATGAGATAAAAGTGCTTCTTTACTAAACGATCCCTGTGTTATTTTTTCTGGAATTGCTATACTTGTTCGTATTTTCTAAAGATGAAGAAGGGTTCCATCTGATGTTACTGGTTTATTGATGTAGTGGTGATCAAGATGGTTGTATGTATTCTACAATGTTGGAGTTTCCTACTTGTCCTTATGTTCAGAAGATGAAGTAGAGCTTCTATATATCTGGTGTTTTTTAGTCTATTGATCCAGTGATGATCAAGATGGTTGCTTGTAAAATGTTGTGCTGAAATGACCTTTCTTTTGAAGGGGAAGTGTTAACCTTGTTACCCCTCCCAACTCTGTTGAGAAAAATAACTTAGAACCTTCCTTTTAGTTTCTAAAATGTAATAAGAAGAATACGTCCAGAGGTAGAGGGAGAAAGGGGTAAACTGAGGATAACAATGCTACTTTATCCAATAAGTTTGATAACTTAGCAATTGTTTATCCAATAAATTTGGGTAGTTATAGTGGATTTCTCATCACACCAGTCATGGTATTGGGAGAGTTTTTGTTTTGTGGAATGGTATCTAATGCTCTGTTGAAAAGCTTTTTTAATATGATAAATTAATACATACTAGAATCACTATTGGGGATAAAAGATTTCTTCTTACTGCTATTTGTGGTCACTTGTACGAGTTCTGTTCTGTTTTCTCACTGCGTTGTTTTTGAATGTTTTGTTTTTGGTGCTTAGTATAATATAGCCTGGTGTTTTTGCATTTTGCAGAGGCACACTAAGTCATTGTCAACATTTCAGAAATCTAGGCAGAAGCCTCAAGAAAGAATGGGTGTTCTTAGTAATGTGGGTTCCTCCTTGTTCCCTTAATTGTTAAAACGACATTTGTATATATGTCTTTTTTCCTTTACCCCCTCCATCTAAAATAATACACTTTCTGTAACATGTGGTTGTGATGCATGCCCTAAAAGCCAATAACTATAGTAATGATCCGAACTCTTTACTTGGAGATTAATTAAAGGCTGACTGCCCAGGGCTCCGATGAGATACATCCATCCCTGATATAATAGTTGGCACTTTGGAGATCTTTGGCATGGATGGAGGATGCTCAGCTGTGGTGAACTTCTATGTAGGCTTATTTAGGATCTCATTCGCTGTGGAAACATGAAGGGCATTGTAAGTAAAATATTTTAATGTATTTCGTTTAAATTAGTTAAACGAAATACATAAAAAGATTTTACTGACAACGCACTTAATGTTTCCACAGCGAATGAGATCCTAAATAAGCCTACATAGAAGTTCACCACAGCTGAGCATCCTCCATCCATGCCAAAGATCTCCAAAGTGCCAACTATTATATCAGGGATGGATGTATCTCATTGGAGCCCTGGGCAGTCAGCCTTTAATTAATCTCCAAGTACAGAGTTCGGATCATTACTATAGTTATTGGCTTTTAGGGCATGCATCACAACCACATGTTACAGAAAGGGTATTATTTTAGATGGAGGGGGTAAAGGAAAAAAGACAATATATAAATGTTGTTTTAACAATAAAGGGAACAAGGAGGAACCCACATTACTAAGACAAATATACAAGTGAACCAGAAGTTACTATAATGATGGTATGCTACTAACTTATAATGATACATATCATACAAGTGAACCAGAAGTTACCATCATTATTTCTGCCCATGCTTTAGTACTTCTATGCCCATCATTTGATTTTTAAAGATACCAAACTTATTTACATATCATTTCAGTTTCCATTGGAGACTAGAACTTTGTAATTATACTATGTCCGCCAATCAAAATTTCTGGAAATAACTATTATAAATTTCTTGTGGGGATAGTGTGAAGGCAAAAATGATATCCATCTTATTAAGTGGGATGATGTAACCAAGGTAAAGGATGAAGGTGGTATGTCTATAAAAAAAGTCAAAGACGTTTGTAAGGTTGCTATGATATTAAATATCTGGATAGTAGCTTCAAAGAAAGGTAGTCTATGGATCAAATTGATCCATGAGAAATACCTTCTTAAGGATTCTATCTAAAATATTGATATCTATGGTTAACTTTCTTGGTATTTAATTCAGATGATCATACATCTGAATTTAAAATCCTATTATGAAAGATTGCTAGAAATAACATCTCAATGATGAACAACCTAAAAAAAGAGGGTTTTTCTATACTTCTATATGTTTTTTGTGTAGAAGTTCTAATGAATTTATCATTCATTTATTCTTTAATTGGCATGTAGCTGATTTCATCGGGGTAAGGCTGTTGAGTGTAAACTCACTGATAGGATTCCCCTGTCATGAAGATTGGACTCATGATAGGGGTAAGGCTTCTTGTATATTGATAGACTTCTTGTATGTCTTCTCCCTTCCCTCCCCTTTTGCTACAATTGTTGCAAAAAAATCAGTCCTTTTATACTACTGTTTCTTTGATTTTTTTTCTATTTCCTCTTGTGTCTCCTATTCTAGCTTCTTTTCTTTTCTTTTTTTGCAATTTCTCCTTCATTTCGTGTTCCTTCTATTGCATCTAAATTTTTGTTACTTCTCTGTCCCCTCTTATTGCTATTTCCTTGTTACTCATATCAGAAATTCAGATTCTTACTCAAACCTAGACTACTAGTACCACTTCTATTTGCAAGTTTTCTTCTACTTTTTCTTACTTATTCTTGCTCCTACATGACTACATCTCAAACAGTTGTTGCTGTTTGCATGTATTTGTTAAAGCTTCCTGATCTCTACTTATATTTTCCTAACAGCTGTTTCCTAACATCTCAAACAGTTGTGCTTAACTTATTATATATTTTCCTTCATGTAGATGGATTTTCTAATAGATCGGAGTTGGATGTATATTGGGAACAGAGTGCAAAGTGATGTATTCAAGGCAGGGTTACGAAAGTTCATTGAGTTTGCTCTTATGCATCAGAGACCAACTAGACAGGGGAAATTAATATGTCCTTGCAAGGTATGTTTGAACAGATACCTTAAAACAGAGGAGGAGGTATTCTCACATGTATTACTAAAAGGATTTGTGCATAGCTATGATGTTTGGACGTTTCATGGGGAGGTGATTGGTAGGAGCAATCATGTTGTGGCACCAAACATGCCTAGCACCGACAATATGCATCAGATGTTGGAGGATTTGTTTGGTATGGGTGACACAACAAATGACCACTCTACTGAAGCTACAGAGGAACCTGCAAATGTAGATGCACAAAGATTTTACAAGCTACTAAAAGAGGCAGATCAACCACTCTATAGAGGTTGCACAAGTCATTCTAAGCTATCGTATTTGGTTGCCTTGCTATTTCTGAAGGAGGAATCTGGATGGTCTAACGATTCTTTCACAAAGTTGTTACAGTTGATTGTTTCAGGATTTCCGGAAGAAAATTGTCTATTCCCGGAGACGTACTATGAAGCAAATGTGATCGTGAAGGATTTACGACTTGATCATTCTACTATAGATGTATGTACAAATAATTGCATGCTTTTTCGCAAAGATGCAGCTTCAAAAGAAAATTGTGATACTTGTGGTGCTTCAAGATGGAATGAAAAGCAATACAAAACAAAGGGAAAGAAGGTAGCTGCTAAGTTCATGTATCACTTCCCTTTGATACCTCGGTTAGGGAGGCTCTATATGTCTTCATCTATTGCTAAAGACATGATTTGGCCATCAGAAGTAAAAGGCAAGGATGGTCGTATTCATCATCCTTCAGACACACCAGAATGGTTGTCTATTGATGCCAGGTATCCAGACTTTGCTGCTGAACCACGCAATGTTAGATTGGCATTAGCAACAGATGGATTTAATGCATTTGGCAATATGAGTGCATCACATAGCATCTGGCCTGTGTTGGTGACACCTCTCAATCTTCCGCCTTGGCTTCTTATGAAAGAACAATTTATTATGATGTCCCTATTAATCCCAGGTCCACATATGGTTGGCAATGACCTTGATGTATACTTGGAGCCATTAATTGAGGAGTTGCAACTACTTTGGGAGCTTGGAGTCAAAGTTTATGATGCATATAGAAAAATGAACTTCACTATGCGGGCAATGATTTTATGGACCATTAACGATTTCCCAGCATATGGTGACTTATCTGGTTGGAGCACTAAAGGTAAGAAAGATTTGGGATGTCCTTGTTGTAATGTGGAGACTGTATCAAAATGGTTACAGTATGGGAAAAAGCAATGCTATGGTTTCCATCGACGTTTTCTTCCAATGAATCATCCGTATAGACGTGATAGGAAAAATTTTGATGGTGAAAAAGATTTTCGACTTCCACCTAAGCCACTATCTGGAGAAGATATACTGAGGCAATTTGATGGGTATGAAAATATCACATTTGGAAAAATGAATAAGCGCAAGAGGCTTGGAGATCAAATTCAACCATTACCTCCTGGTTGGAATAAGATAAGCATCTTTTTTCAGCTACCTTATTGGAAGTATTTATCTATTAGACACAATCTGGATGTGATGCACATAGAAAAGAATGTGTGCGAGAATATTTTAAACACATTATTGGGTGATTCTAAGAAAAGTAAAGACAACTTACAAGCTCGTCAAGATTTGAAGAAAATGCGCATTCGAAGAGATTTATGGCCAGTAGATGCAGGTGACCGCTATTACTTGCCTCCAGCATCTTACACCATGACTAATGCGCAGAAAGATAAGTTCCTATCCGTGTTAGAAAAGTTGAAAGTTCCTGATGGCTATTCTTCTAACATATCTAGGTGTGTTAGCAAATCTGATAGAAAACTTGTTGGGCTGAAAAGTCATGATTGTCATGTTCTTATGCATCAACTTCTACCTGTTGCCTTGAGACATTGCATAAGCTTAGATGTGTACAAGCCTATTGCTAATTTGTGCTCATTTTTCAACAAGCTTTGCTCTACAATTATTGATGTGGAAGAATTCAAAGAATTGGAACAAGAAATTGCTGTCACTCTTTGCCAGTTGGAGAGAATCTTCCCTCCTTCTTTCTTCACCATCATGATGCATTTGCCCATTCATTTAGCTTATGAAGCCAGGCAAGCCGGATCTGTCCGAACTAGGTGGATGTACCCAATAGAGAGATACTTGAAGAAATTGAAGAAGTATGTAAGAAACAAAACTAAACCGGCTGGTTGTATTGCTAGTTGCTATTTAGCTGAAGAAAGTTTGACATTTTGTGGTAGGTACTTGCATAATTTTGAGACAAAACTGATCCGCAATGCTCATAATGTTGATGGATCTCCAATTAGAGTTGGAGTGTCAAGAAATTTCGACATCCACACTTTGGAACAAGCCCATCGTTATGTCCTTTTCAATAAAGAGGAATTGGATGTTTACAGAAGGTAAGATTTAATTAGGTCCTAAAATTCTTGCTGATATTTGTATATATGTTGTACATTAATTTAGACACTTCTTATAAAGCAGTGAACACATGTGTATTCTTCAAGATATGGAACCCAACATTGCCCCACGGACCCTAGAAACAAAACATGCAAAGGAGTTCTCTAAGTGGTTGAAAGAGCATGTAAGTCTCAAACATAAATATTGTTGTCACTCTTAATGTTCAAGTTAGTGTAGATTACATTAATGTTTTACTTTTTTATGAAGGTAATGCAAATGCGAGAGATTAGGCCGAACAGTATTAGCGATGATTTGAGATGGTTATCCCAAGGCCCTTGTGCTGAGGGAATGTC
This sequence comes from Alisma plantago-aquatica, assembly GCA_963693085.1. Classification (NCBI taxonomy): domain Eukaryota; kingdom Viridiplantae; phylum Streptophyta; class Magnoliopsida; order Alismatales; family Alismataceae; genus Alisma; species Alisma plantago-aquatica. The sequence goes on from OY856413.1 coordinate 420,070,143, forward strand.
TTATGAAGGATTTTCAGTCAATGGATATCGTTTCCGTTCAAAGCACATTGAAAGTACATGTACTACACAAAATAGTGGAGTGTATTTGTGTGCTGACACTTCAAGTTATTCAAGTGGTAGAGATCGAAATCCTATAAATGCTGAAGTCACGTACTATGGCTACTTAGAGGAGGTTATTGAGCTAACTTATGGTCCAGGAATCAAAGTTCCATTATTCAGATGTTCTTGGTATGATGAAAGCACTTCTAACGGGTTGCGAATTGATGAGTATGGGTTCACACAAATCAACACTTCAAGGATAAAAAAAAAGGAGGAACCGTTTATCCTGGCTTCTCAAGCATTGCAATGCTTTTATGTGAAGGATCCTAATGATGATGATTGGTGCACAGTGCTAAAGCATCCTCCTAAAGATTATTCTGAAGTACCTCTTATTGAGAATTGTTTGACTGGTTTACAATCTGATGGTGGTGTAACTAGTGATGTGTCTTGGACGAGGAGTGACACCGGGGGATCTTTTGTTGATAGAACTAAAAAAAAGAATGATGGGGCTAATGTTTAGTTCATTAATCAGTCTGTTTTGTTTGCAAGTCTAGAATACTTTACTTGGGGAATATGTTGTATTGCATTTTTTTGGCAAACTGTTACTATATGGCATATTCTTTGCAATTTATTTAGTCTTGTTTCATATATCGGCAAGTAGGACATCATTATTCTTTTTTGGGATATGAAACCAAGGTACTCTACAAGTTATATGTTTTTCAAATGCTGAATATTCATATGTTGGTGTCTCATATTCTCTGCAATTTATTTGTTTTTCAAATGTACCTACTACTTTTGTTACTGACATTTCTGCACTAATAATCTAATTTTTTTCCTTGTCAATTGAAGGATGGCAGGAAGAAGATTCACTAGATCTACTTGTAACAACACACCCAGTCAACCTATTGCTGTCCCTCCATCCACAATTGAAGAAAATTGTGAGGATCAACCTATTGTTGTCCCTCCATCCACAATTGAAGAAAATTGTGAGGATCAACCTATTGCTGTCCCTCCATCCACAATTGAAGAAAATTGTGAGGATCAACCTATTGAAAATGATGTAATAGTTGAAGAAAATGTTGAGGATGAACAGGAGAATAGGAAGTATGGACGTGGGCCTGCAAGTGAGCAAAGCCTACTTCCTAAGCAAGGGCAACCACGTCACAAGGTCCAATGGGATGATGAAGGAAATGCTATTGGGGAGAATGGTGTCAAATTGAATCGTTATTGTCATATGCTAGCAAGGAAACCACACATATGGCATCTAGACTTGAAGTGGAACGAACAACCAGAACAAGCTTTTGCAGATAGAAAATCATTTATTGAGGTAATCGTTTTCATAAAAAGACCAACAAATTGTATGATTGTGATTTCTAAAGTAATATTTTCTATGTTTTTGTAGACATACTTTGATTTAGGCAGTCACCCTAATGCATGGAATCACATTGATGAACACATTAGCAAAGGGATATCAGTGTGGAGGGCCCGTGTAAAGAAAGATTACTATGAAAAGTACAAGATTGAACCACAATTGATGATGAAGAAAGTTGAGAAAAATGCTTCCATAGATATGGAACAGTTTAAAAATCTTGTTAAAGAATGGGGAACCGAGAAGTCTAAGGTACAATGGTTTCATATAACTTTTTTTTTGATCAATAAGTGTGTTTCTCTTTCATTACTCACAAAATTTACAAAGGGGAGCAAAGCTCAATACATCTATAAAGATAGATATCAAAAGTCAAAAAGAAGGATGCAATTTATCTATGCAAACTTCTATAATCAGTATTCCTGCAATGCCACACACTGTTTGGTTTGCTCCTACTGTCTTCAAAAACACATTTGTTTCTATGTATCCATATGTGATAAATGATAAGAGTAGCAAAGTATTGTTGTTCATTTATGTTCTTTAGCAGTTGTACTTCGTTTCTGTTCCAGCAGCAAAGTATTGCTCAATTCCTGAGCATGCAGATATCATCTCCACTTCCCAGCTCAACGTTGCTGCAGATTTTTTGAATCTGCTCAATTCCTCTAATCTCAGGGAGCTTCCACACTTCACATCAGTCCCCTTTCCAATGTGGAATTGGACATTATAGAGATATCTATCTCTTATATTGAGGATGTTCTTCCACATCCAGTTGTTGGCTTGCTTATATTGAGGATGGTTTCATATAACTTGCATGTATACCTATCTACTTTTTCTAATTATATGTTTCTTATGGTTTAGAAAATTTCCGAGATCAACAAGGCAAACAGAGCAAAAAAAGTGATGGATCATACCACAGGATCAAAGCCATGGAGTTGTTATCGGGCAGAAATGGTATTAATAGTGGACACTTGCCTTTCTTAGTAGGAGTTGAACATATAACATGGACAATTATTATGTTATCTATCATGTGTAGGTCAGTGAAGATCAACCCGTTGTGCCTCTTAACAAATTTTTGGAAAAAGTTTACGACAAAAGCCCACAAGTGGTTAGAAAATGGATATTTGCTTTCCTATGATGTCTACAAAGCTTAATATGCTTAAATATCTGAATTTATGCTTTCCTTTTATGATGCTTTCTAATTACAGCTTGAAATCTCTGATATCGTGGAAAACCAAGTAGCAAACCAAGAAGAAATAGATCCTAGAAGTGTTGATAATCTAACACGTGCTGCTTATTTGCAAGTTTTAAATCCTTCAAAAAAGGCTAGGATCCGAGGTGTTGGAATTGGGCACAAAGAGATAGGACATAGGGGAAAAGCTGCCCGTATAAGATATGAAATGCTTCTTGAGGAAAGCAATGCAAAGGATGTATGTTGGAGAAAATCTAAACTTGAACTATTAGTTACAACTAGTCTATTAGATTGATGTTTGTACTTTGTTTTCTATTTCAGGATAAACTTAAGGAACTTGAAGAAACAGTAAATGGATTGAAGAACTCCGTCTCCCAATTAATGACTTGGTATAATCAATCACAGGTAACTCAGATTCAGTTGTCTATGTCAATGTAATATATAATTGTTTTTTGACATTGTTGATGTATTTGTTATAGGATGGCAGTATTAATGTTGATTGTGCAGTTGAATACCCCAATCAGAATACTACAGGTGTCTTACACATGCAAAGTGGCACAAATAGGTCGGATGTGGGTTCTTTTCACATACAAGACAATACAAGAAATGGTGCAGATGTAGGCATGTTTCCCAACCAAAATAATTCAAGCGGGGATGTCTTAGGAAGACTTTCTAGACCAAGAAATTCAAGGGAGACTGGAGTAGGCAGACTTTCCATACAAGGCAATTCAAGGGAGAATGGAGTAGGCATGCTTTCCATACAAGGAAATGGACATCAACGGATCTTTGCGCCACAGGTAACTCATTACAGCTATAGATTATTTTCAATATTCATACACATCAGAATATTAACATGTACACTTTATTAAAGGCTGCAGTTGAAAGTTGGTCCCCTTCCTCTGGTAATAATCGACAAAGTTATCCTCAAATGCAGAACACACCAACCACATCTTCATCGGTGTCTTTCACACCAAGAAATCAGCGTTTAAATTCTGTAAGTAATTCATTTCAGCTTATCTAAAACTTGATTCAAGTTGTCATAAAACTCAACTTCTTGCCAAGTTGTCAAAGGCATTTCATCCCTCCTTCATATGTTTCGTGTCCTCTTACATTGTTCATAACATAAGATGAATTCATACCCATCTTTGAATATTATAGGCCTCTACAATCCACATTGGAGGACTTTTTATGTGGTCTTCTTTGCACTCATGTGCCCACCGTTGGGCCCAAGTAGCATTGCTCAAGAATTAAATGGCCTTCCTCATTTGTGACACATATTTGATATAAACCATCAGTAAATGTATTGCTCATCCCAATAGTAATTCTTAATGTCGTACATGAAGTTTTTATTTGAATCACCAATGTACTCTGAGTATAAGACTTTAGCAGCAAGATAGTTCATGAAATATATACCATGGAGTGTCAAAAGAAACTTTCATCAGCTAGCCATCGAGGAGAGAGCCATCAATCGGTCTGCTGTCATTTTTAGAGAGGTGAATGCAACTGAGATGGTTAGCTACCATGTTCTCTCTCCTCTTCTTTTCACATATCTCCATATCAAAATCCTGCAACAATAAGATCAAACATGTCAACCCGAGCTGGGCTTCTTTCTTCATCATGGAGTAGTGTATGGCTGCATGGTTGGTGTAGACTATCACCCTTGAACCACTAGGTACTACTTGGACTTGTCAAAGGCATACACAATACACATCAACTCTTTCTTAGTTGTGGCATAATTCCTTTGTGCTACAACCAATGTATTTTAGATGTTATATACCATGAGGTACCTCTTATCAATCCACTGTCTCATAACTTCCTTCATTGTATAATCACTAGTGTTGTACATCATCTCTAAGGGTAGAGATTAATCAGGTAGAAGGATAATAGGTGTGGTTACAAAAGTAGCTTTCAAATCATTCATATATCCACACAAGTAGAATCAAAAGAGAAAATCATATCTTTAAGAAGAGGATTGGTGAGGGGCTTTGCAATCCTTGAGAAATCCTTGATATATCCTTTGTGAAAATCTTCTTGTCTAAAGAAGTCTCTAACTTATTTCATTACAAACGGTGGTGCAAGATTGAATTTGATCTTTGCCTTGTTTTCCTCTATCCCTTGTTACTTACTCAATGGCCCAAAACAATTCTCTCCTTCACCTGTGAACTGGGACTTTGAATCAAACATCTGTTTTCTAGACTATCTAAATAACTAATAGTTGAGTAATTAATATAGAGTGGTCATTCCAGATTTTGCTTAGGAACAGAGTGAATCTTTTGCCTACTGAGTGGACCAATACTCTATAGGTTATACCTGCTTGTGCACCAACACTCCACAAACTTTAAAGATGGCAGTAATTGTGATGATGAATATTGTTATTGCCTACTATTTCTGCTCCAGATGCCCTTGTCCCCTGCTTGTCCCCTTCTTTTGAGTCATTTTCTTAAGGGACTGTTGATATTAATAACCTTGGGAATGGCCACTCTCTGTATGGGCTAACTCTATCTACTTTGTTTTTAATTTTTGGCTGTCCAAGCTGCTCCAAATTGTTGGGAATTGTTCAAAAACATATACTTGTTATTCTTATTATTCTATGTTTTAATATGGGTCTGAATTGGTTTGTGGCCATATATGATAAATCATAAGAGTAGCAAGAAGAGCTTCATTTCTGTTCTTTAGCAGGTGTACTTCATTTCTGTTCCAGCAGCAAAGTGTTGCTCTTTTAGGTGCTCGACTCTTTCACAGCCACTTGGTCCAAGGCAAGACCTCATGTTTAGAACTGCATACCTCCCAAGCGTCTTTTAGAGAGATAGTTTTTAGTTTCCCGAGCATGCAGCTGCAGATTTTTTGAATCTGCTCAATTCCTCTGATCTCAGGGAGCTTCCACACTCCACACTTCACATCAGTCCCCTTTCCAATGTGGAATTGGACATTATAGAGATATCTATCTCTTATATTGAGGATGTTCTTCCATATCCAACTATTGGCTTGCTTATATTGAGGATGGTTTCATATAACTTGCATGTATACCTATCTACTTTTTCTAATTATATGTTTCTTATGATTCCTTTTTGTATTTATATTGATAGGGTAGAATTACTTTTAATGATGGATTTCAACGGACAATTCACCTTGGAGTAGACCAAAACCGAAATATAAGGGTAAGTTGTTTGTTGTACTATGATTTATGTATTAACTTTAAATTCTATTAATATAATGATTTGTCATTTTTAGGAGAAGAATGTTCAAGTACCTAACCGTATGAGGCGTGGCATTGATGAAGAACACAACACCATTTGAAGGAATATGAAGACATTATAGATCTTAGGAGTTTCTAGCATGATATGTTGATTGTCATCAATCTCAAATTTTAAAACGATATGTACTCTTTATTTATATCAACGTTGAGCACACAATGTATGGATAATACTTTGTTTCAATATCAAAAATTGGTTGAGGTGATTTAACATTTTTATGTGTCATTTTGGTGTTGAATCTTCTTATGATGTCATGTGAATTAGTATAAAAATATTGCTTGAGGTTATGTATACAAAGTTTTCATTTAAAATTTAATATTCACTATAGTAACAATTAATTAACATTTAATAAATCATTCAATAATCAATAACCAAATCATAAATATATTGATGAAGGTCCAGATTGACCATCAAAATTGCATTCATGGCTACCACATAGCCCCTCAAAAATATATTCTCCAGGACCATCAAGTCCCTCAAAAATGTTTCATGAAGGCTAAATAGTCCCTCAAAAATGTATTTATGAAGGCTAAATAGTCCCTCAAAAATGTATTTATGAAGGCTAAATAGTCCCTCAAAAATGTATTTATGAAGGCTAAATTGTCCCTCAAAAATGTATTTATGAAGGCTAAATAGTCCCTCACAATTGTATTCGTGAGGGTATTCGTGAGGGCCACTGGTATTTGTCACGCGAGTTCTCTTCACGGACCATTTGTGAGGGCCAGACCCTCAACCGTCCATATTTCTGAGGGCCTGTAGAGAGGGGTTTGTGACAGGACTCTCCCGTGAATAATGGCCCAGTTTTTTGTAGTGATTATTATCGTACTGACTATTGGGTCAGGCTTAAATAGTGATTTTATAGTGTAGGCTCAAAAGCATGAAGATAATTATGGTAAGGATTTGTGCACATTATCTTTCAAGAATTGCATATGATGCAATTGGCAAATGTTACCTACCTTGGTAATTAGTTGTATTTTGCGGTGTTGATCGGGCGATAGTTGGATTATCTTTGACCTTGCTCATTACAAAATTGTTCGTTGTAGTTTTTCAAATTGATGCTTGAGGATTTTCAATTTGAAAAAGATAGTGAGAATGGTAATTAATTAAAAACCTAGTTACTATTGCCCAAATTTAATCAAATGAAATCAAAAATGAGTTTTTGACAAAAAAATGTTTATTCTTTTGTAGAATCAAATGGAAACAAACAATAATCACTTTTCTCTATGATCGGTCCTTAAGAAGGAAAAATTAACTGAGAACAACTTCCATGACTGGTTTAGGATGTTGAGAATCATTCTCATACTGGAACACAAGTTCTATGTCCTGGAAGTACCAGAACCAAAGGACCCCCCTCAAAGTGCATAAAAGACTAACAGGGATGCTTACAAGAAGCATACTTAAGACGTCATGGATGTCAAGTGTTTGATGCCTTGCTGCATGAACTATGAGTTGTAGAGGCAACATGAGAATATGTGTGTGATTGATATGGTCACACATCTCAACAACATGTACCAAGATCAGGCAAGACAAGAGAGATATGATTTCTCCAAGGTGTTGTCCAAATGTAACATGGCAGAAAGAGATCCAGTAGGTCCTCATGTGCTCTAGATGATTGGGTATGTGGAGAACCTAGCTAGACTGAGAGTCCCCTTAGGTCAAGAGTTGGCCACTAATGTCATTTTGTAGTCTCTTCCAGAGTCTTACAGTCAGTTTGTCATGAACTACAACACAAACAACTTTCACATGTCATTGACAGAGTTGTTGGGCATGTTGAGAACAGCTGAGGGACAGATGAAGAAAGACAAACCCAAGTGTGTGATGATGATCAACAACACAAAGGGGAAGTCTAAAGGAAAAGGAAAAGTTAATAATGATTCTAGTTTCAGATCTCAAAGAAAAAGGTGATGTGAAGAAATTAAGAGGTGATTGTCACCTTTGTCACCAGCCTGGACATTGGAAAAGAAATTGCCCACTCTGGATCGAGGAATTAAAGAAGAAGAAGGAAGGAATTGAGGTCGCCGCTTAGGTATAAATGTAAGATAAATTTGATTACTTCTTCTTGGTATGGGATATGAAACAGAGATCTGACATACTATGTGCAGGATTTGATAAGAAGTAAAAACCTTCATGGAAGGACAATGATGGACAAGGAAGAGAAAGAGTTGTGGAAGCTTTGGTATACATTCAAATTTATCTTATCCCTATGGGCATGTAATAGAGTTAGTAGAACTGATATGTCATTATTCCATAAGAAACAATTTACTTTAGAGCATTTTGTATGACAAAGATGATATATCAATAACGTATGAGATTATTGTTTCTTTTTCAATAGATATGATCTTGCATGGCAATGACAAAATATCTGATGATCTTTACTCTGAATGAATCATTGATAAGTTTTATAACATTAATACCAAAGGGTTGTAATTGATGACGCAAGAATTATCATTAGCAATAGTCATCTTAGATGTATATACAAGAAATTCATACCTAGAATACATATTGATGTTAATATAGACTCCCTTAGTTAATGAACCTAAGGAAATATACAAATCTTTCTTGTACATAAAGTGACATAACACCCTTCACTAAAAGTAGTAGGAGGATAAGCTTTCCATCAGACCTCATACATGTGATGCATGAAGATCTTATGGAATGATTGCTATAGATGATTTCTTATACCTCATTCCATTTACTAGTAATAAGATTATATTTACTCAGTAAAATAGAATCTCTCGAAGTGTTCAAGAAAATTATAAATGAAGTATAAATATGATAAAAAATTTAAGAAACTTTGATGAGATCAAATGTTGAATTACTTTACATCAATACGTTTAGTACCTTCAAAGAAAGGATTGTAATAATGTATCACAAGTCGAATCCATCTGAGCATGATGATGTGTCAGAATGAAGGAATTATTCCATGATGAGTTATGATACAATTATCAAATAATCTAATATTCTTATATCCTCATAAATATAAAGCTACTACTAAATGATGTACCATCTGAATGGTTTATTAGACATCATATATGACATGATTTGGGAATGTCCCAATATATCTAAAAGGATTAAAACCTATATCGAGAAAGTAGTTTCTTGGAAAAGGTTTATCCACAAACCATAACTGTTGAATGTTACTATTAATCCCAATCCAATAACAAAAGTGTTTTGTTTATAGGATAATTGAGTTCATAAAGAATTAGTGGGAGTAATAGTAAAACTAAAAATGTTTGAGATCAACAAAGAGGTATAATGATAACTAACAAAATCACAAGTTGTTGTGGAACCTCAAGTTCATCATGTAACGCATAACAAAATAGTTCTAGTAGAACATGTCTAAGATTGGAGGATTGTAAATCCAACAATTTAGATGGGTTGGTCATAACAGGATCAGCCAACGAATCAACTAGAATCTATAAAGTACCATAATCTGAGCAAAGACTTAAAGCCATTCTGGAATCCATGTAAGCTAACAAGGTAGGACCTTGATAGAACTACCTTAAGGTGTGATACCTTAAAGGTGTAATGGGGTCTTGTAGTAAATACCTACATGGATAAAATAAAAGGACAATTGGTTGAATAGTTTTCCATATCAGTTCAAGTTGTTCGACATGATAATAATTCTTTTACCAATGGTCATTCTTTTTGTTGTAGTTGGAATAGACTAAGAGGTTTCATATGGAGATAAAATTGGATTCCTTAAGGGGAATACATCAAAGGATGTGTGCATTGCACAACGTAAAAGGTTTTATAACTTCAAGAATGAAAACAAAGTCTATAAACTAGAAAGTTCAATCTAGGATTGAAACAAGCTTCTTAGATATGGGATCTTTTGATTTTGACAAAACACTCAAAGATTTTGACTTGAATCAAGATAAAACATGAAATATGTGTTTATAAAATATTTTGTGAGATCATATATGAATATTCCACATATGATGAGGAATGACATTATGATATTGTTAATACTGAGATCTGGCATGAAGACCCCTTCAACCATGAAGGACAAGGTGAAACATCTTATGAGATAAGGATCAAGATCTATGAGATAGTTCTTGAATGTTACGCAATGGTAGTTTAAACACATTGAATAGAAATTGTGTTGAAAGAGTTCAAAACGAGAAGGATTCAATGAGAGAGAATTTGTATTAGTCTCTCATGAACCTTATGTTCCAATTCCTGTGAAGAATGGAAACACCATGATTGAGATGCCATAGGCTATAGAAATGGATCTATCAGGAATGCTATTATCCCATAAAATCTTGTATGTACTGGACATGACAAGATGATACTAAAATCAAATAAGGGTTATTGGAAAGTCATTAAAGATATCCATTAGTACTTGTGAAGTACTTAAGGATAGATTACTCGTCAATAAGGGTAGAAATTAAAGGAAGAGTTGGATGTAAAGAGCTTCATCGATGCAAACTTCCATAATGACAAAAATGATTGCAAATTAAAATATGTTTGATTTTAAAGGGAAATGTTGTTAGTTGGAAGGGTTCCAAACTAATGGCCATTAATTATATTCTACAATAGAAGCTAAGTATACTTGTGTTATGAAAACAAAGTGATACTATATGGATCCAGAAGTTCATATGATGAACTTATAGATGTTCGAACCATTGATGACTCAATAGAAGTATTTTGACAACAATGGTTCTAAGTATTAGTCAAGAAATATTAGAGACCATATTATGATGGTTTCATCTCAGAGCAAAAAGATAAGAAACATGTAATATACTGACAAATAGAAAAGCATTGGCAACTCACTGGATTAGCATTAGAGTAGTAGAAGCGTGATGGACATGTTTGTCTCACTCAGAATATGATTCATGGGTGATTGGGTCTAAGTGCAAGTGGGATTCTATTGGTAAGGTATGCCCATAGAGAAAATCATGTGTTGCTTGAAATGGCATATACCATAGAAGGATGTTATTAGTACTCATAAAGGCAATCTTCCAATTCTTCTGATTCACTCATTTAAGAGATCATGAGGTAATATTATGAATGTCTAAAGAATGACAATACTCATGACGTATGAGTATTAGCCTAGGAGGACGAGATCATACAAATGTGAAGAGTGTGTACATTCTTGTTATATCCCTAGTCAATTGTTACTATGGAAGGAAGATAGACACCAGTAACACATAAAAAATAGAGTATGGGTTGGTTGATGACATAATCTCATTAGTCATGATATCTCAATATCAAACCAAGAACACAGATACATCTTAGAGAACAGTGTATCAGATAGACCCACCTTGATAGTGGCACATGGAAACCATCATATGGTAATTCATAGTCAACTCTCATAGTGAAGGTGGTGATTGTGATTCTTAGACATGAAATCACTGCACTGGTCACATGTTGTTTGGTACACTTTGACATCATCAAACACAATCCTAAAACATGAGTTGTTATAACAGTGATGATTGGGTAATTTTGACACATGGGGTTAGAATGTGAGTGATAGAGATGGGATTTATCCCTCCTATCAAAGTATGATATCTTGGCCACTTGATAAGCAAGACTAAGAAATGCATGTGCATGCACATGTGAATCAATATATAATATTGAGGTCACATTATCTCAGACAGTATGCTCTTGGTTCCAGAATCATGGATTTAACGTTGAGAGGATGATGAGTCCATGCCTCAAGTTCATTCTATATATTAGAGATAGAGGAATTATACAATCAGCACAACACCTTACACAGATTGTAGGTTGAAGTTGTTCTCCAACTTTTTATTCACTTGGGTAGTACTGATGTGATACTAGGAATCACTACTGGCTTGTGATGTCATAAGTTAGTTATGGTAATTCAATGCCAATGTGATATGGGACTATAGGGTCACACACATAGGAACTCAAAAGAAGATTTTATCTTGAATGATGTTTGTATTGATTACTAAAGTTTTTAGGTATTTATTTCACGGAAAAAAATCATTGGATTGGCTGACTAAACTACCACACAACCATCTCATTAGGTGAGATGGTTGTTTGGGCATGCCATACGGGTGTCTCAAGTGTTGAGATGGTCGTTTGGGTTGTCCGACTAATCAGAGTTTGAATTGGCTAATTTCGACCCTTAAACTGACATGTTCAATCTGTCTCAACTCAACTCACCACTCCCATAGAATCCCATACAAATTGGGAACCCAGACCCTAAATGTACAGTCTGGTTGCAAAAATTCAAGATCTTCTAGCCCCTTCCACTCCCACACAATCCCATATAGACTGGGAACCAAGAACCTAAACACGCCTATAAATAGAGGGGTACTGGGGGCTTCCCCGAGAACAACAACATCAACTGAGAATTAGTTTCTCTGACAATTAGTGTCCTCTCTGGTTATGGTAACTGAGAGATCCCAAGAAAGTCCTAGCTAAAAAGGGCGGGATAGATACGGGAGATAACAACTAAGGATTGTTGTTGTGGGAGAGCAAGTTGGTGACTAGTACGCCAACAGGAGGGACAACTCCTTCCTATATGTTCTTGTTGAACAACAAGAGTTCTAGTTAGTCCACGTGGACTACTCTAGAGGCAAGAGTTCTTTGGCTGCTGCTCGAAGAGAAAAGTCAACCTGTAGTCTGTGGTGAGCCTACAGGAGTGCTGTAGAAGTTGTTCATGGCTGTCACTTGTTGTGAAGACTAGGAGTTGTACAGTCACTATCCAAGAGAAACTGGAAACATTTGTTTAGAAGTGAGTTGTTGTCAATGGACTTACTCCAGGACCAGATATAACTCGCTAAAACCATCCTTCCTATTTCATAGTGGTTGACACGATCTTGTTGGTATGGGAATACATATAGATTTTTTTTTCTACTGCTATACTCTATGCTCATATTTCCTAATAGAATCAACTTGTTGGATACTTATGTAGACAAATAGAACTTAAGAAAGTGTATGATATCCACTACAATCTATCAAACTTAAGCTTTCCCATCCATAAAAAAAGAAGTGAACATTTATTACCCTAAAGGAGAAGAGAATGGAAACCCTAAAAAGGAAAGTGAACAGAAAACCTTAAAAAGGATATCATATAAGGCAACCCTATCATGTGAAGTGGCTTAGAACCCTAAAATAGGAAGAGAAGATAGCAACCCTAAAAGGGAAAATCTATGAAACCCTAAATAAGAAAGAAGTGATAAGAAAATCCTGAAAGGGGACTCAAGAAGGGGCAATAGTCATGAACGCTAATTAGAGACTCCTCCCCAACAAAAGTGATTCGATAAAATAGTAGAAGAAATCATGGGATGGACATTAGGCTAATCAAAAGATATCCTAAAAATTGCCTCATGTAAGAATCAATTGCTCGACTGTTGGTTGGTCATCGATAACACCTTTTTTCCTTGAGTTCCTACATGCCTCCTTCTCCTTTCCTCTAGAATTACAAAAAAATAACTTGATAGAAATTTGACTAAAAGAAAAACTAGATACAACAAGAAAACAATTCAGATCATCCACTATTTCTTGGTACATTCTCTCAAAGGATACCCAATCAACTGAATTTTGATTGGATGTGTCTGAGGCACAATACAAGGTCTTTCAAATTTATAGATCCTGACAGACACACTTCTTAATAAATCCACAAGTTCACATGATTGGGAGTAGTATCAGAGCTGTCACATGGGGTCAAACTGAACTGATAGAGGGGCCCCTTTAGCTTAGTTATTTTTTGGCAAGGTTTATAATTTAGATTCTAGGTTTCAGGGGTTTAAGTTAGTTTTGGTTGAGTTACAGTAAAGGATCAAGCAAGCAATTAGGAATGAACACAAGAAAAATCCATTTAAACCCTAGATGCTTTGTTCTAGTTAACAAGGAAAGCAATCTAAGAAAGAAAAACTAAAGTTAGAATAAGGTAAGCAGTGAAACAAGCTAACACTACACTAAGCTAACAAAGCAATGATATTTATCAATCTAGAAGTAGAAACTAGCTACACTTGGAAAGAAAATGACCACACTAGAAAACAAGACAAAAAGGAAAATTAGGAGATAAACTAGCAAGAGACTAGAAGTAACTAGCACAAGAAACTACCAAGCAAGTAAATAAAGAGACTAGATAAGAAATCATTAACCAAAGAAGAGAGAAACAGGGTTTTAGAAACTTATTGGGAAGTGTAGTCCGTTTAGGGTATTGGGACAAGAACCTACGTTAGGGGTTGATAACATGCTAATACTACTCATTCATTTAGACAATCTAACAAAATAACAAGATAAAATCTATTAGATTACCCTAAACTACTAATTGTCCATGGATGGAATAAGTTATAAGGTGAGTGAAGGGAACTACACCCTAGCACACTGTATCCAACCTTGTGAGGCTCATTTAGATTATGGTTTAGGTAGAATTCTACTAGGATCTAGTCAAGTTTAGGTTTCCAAGATATAAGATCTAAGGGAAATTAGGGGAAAAGGGTAGTAACAGAGGGTGGATATGAGGGCATTTCACCTCACATCACTTACCATCTAGCATTTAGGTAGCTCAAAGCCAATTACACTAAGTCCTTCTAGACTAGCCAACTAGATCTCACACATAGTAGTAGGAGTAGTTATAGATATGTAGGAATATGGGAATCTATATAGGGATCCACTAGTTGAACCAAGGAGCAAATCCCCCACATGTATTGCATTTTGTCCTAGAGCCTAGTTGGTTTCAAGCACAAACCACAAGAAATTCATGATAGAAGCACTTTTATTCAAGCACAAATATCAAGATAATTAATGGGAAATGAGATAGAAGTAGAATACAACCAATACAAAATGAGATTACAAAGTTTACAAGTTATATCCACAGGATGGTATCAAAGTCACATTTTATACTCAAACAACACACCTAGGGCACTTCGCTAATCATGTAACTATAAAGGAAAAAAAAGAAGTAGAAGAGAGAATAGCACTAGGATCTGGAGGAAGTTCTCTTCTTCTTCACCTTCAGAACCAATAGCTCATCCTTCTTCCACCTTTGGGGTTGGATGGCATGAAGTGTTGATGGAAGTAGACAAAACCCTAGAAAACTAGGGTTTTGAGGTAGGGGATGTTGGAAATGAAGTGTTAGTAGGTGGGAGTAGATGGGAGCTCAATGAATGTGGTAGTAAATGTTAGTGAGGTAAACCTTTAGATCCAATACACCACCCATGTGTATAGGGGATAGGGAATCTTATGGTTATGTGGGGACAAAATAGGAAAACAGTGCAGAATTCACTAGGGTTTTGTTGTCAGCACAACTATTCTAGGCAGAATAGTTGTGGCGGGAGAAGGGTGTCACAGTCATGTTGAGGAGGAATGGTTGTGTTGATCATGGAAAATTTCATGTTAATTAATGGTTTTGTAGGGTCAATAGCACGACTGTGCTAGGAAACACAATCGTTGAGGAGCCCAGGTAGCATAGACGTGTTAGGTAGCACAACTGTGTAGAGGAGCTCGAGCGATGATCATTCTTCACAAGAAGTCCCCTAAGATTTATTGTTTCTCATCCTCGAGAAACACTACCCTTGGATCTGTTTAAGACAAGTCAGCAAAAGGAGAAATAATATGAATTTCATTTCTCAACTACCCCCACCTAGGGGTCCCAAACCGGACTTCACCAACAACGAAACAAATAACTCCTCTAGAGTGACACAAAATTTTCATTAAAGATTTCCATCCTTAAATAAGTGAAACACTATTGATAGAGAAGTTATGTCATAGTCAAGAGGGCATTCTGACATACCATGTGATTCCCTATCTACATTTCTCTCATCTACCTACCAGCTACTTTGGAAGCAGTTCACCATATAAAAGTGAATGAGGGTACTAATCATATATGTGGCCTACCATAAAGAGAAATGGGTGGAATGGAGTAGGGGTCTTATGAACATAATCACAAGTAAAATATGAATTGTTTACGAAAAAATAAAACACGATGAACCTATAACATGAAGGAAATGAGAAATGTAAGAATCCTAATGCCTAATGTTTTTGGTGGAATGATGCATGCATAAAAGGTCTCATTTAATTTATGATAATGCAACAAAGGAATAAATACATGTAACTATTTTCACTTCTACTTGAAGAAAATTCATTTTTTAAAGTTCAAGGCATCATTTCCTCTCTATTTGTTTGATTTTTCTTTTTTTTCTTGCCATCTTATTTTAGCATGGTTGAAAATTTATGCCTGGGCTTTTCTCTGATGTATTACTATTTTTTTATTGAGAGGTGTTGATGTGTATCCCTTCACTTTATTTTTTTTATGGGAGGAAGAAAAATATATATACATGATGAAAAAATGATGAAAAAGGAATATCCAATCTACATGACATGATTTATGCAACTAACATGCAAAATTGTTTTTTTCCTTCATCTTCTAACTAATGCAATAAAAGGACTAACTATTATATCACATATCATGCCATGAAATGCAATCAAGAGGAAAAAATTTGGGTTACTTGATCATGTTTAGGTGGTGGATGAAATGTCATGAAAGGCGGATAGAAATACATGATTATGAGACAATGCATGTCTTAAACTATGATATGTTTCTCTCTATCAACCTGTGCACATGGTAACCTTAGAGTTTCTTTCTAGAACTCCCATTTAAGGTCTTGTTACTTGTTTGGTCTTTTTGAGCTCAAACCCCATCATCATCCACAATTCTTGGACAAATTAAGATTTTCATCCATATTAAGTGTCCTCAAGCTGACTAACACTTCCTCTAGTTGGTGTTGCCTTAGACTTTGCAAAATCAGCTTAAAAGATGTGATCACATAAAAAAATTCTTCTAATTTCCATTTCCAAGGTACACACATGAAGATGACAGAAATGATAAATTAAGCTCCACTATTACACTAGATAGACGTCGATCCTACAAATTAAATAAATAATTAAAAGAAGTAAAAACAAACTAAAGAACAAAAGAAAGATAAAGTCATTTTAACACCCTCCTAAGCTTGAACTTCACTATGTCCTCATACTCAAAATCCAAACCTAGAGGTGGAATGGGATACCAATTGCAGCAAAGGGTGCTGGCGGTGGAGGCATCTGTGTCTCTCTAGATCAAGTTATGCTAGCATATATCCCTCTTGTCTGTGTCACCAACTTGTGTCTCAGTGGTACCAAAATATGACATTCTCTATCCTTATTTGAGCTATAAAAGTGAGTGCCATTGACATGTGTGTCGGTGGTATTGACAACCATTTCATGTAGCTCTGTGAGTTTTGCAGAGAAAAGTCAGTGGTACCGACTTTAGTGTCAGTGGTATGGACTTTCTACAAACTTACCAAATAAGGACTCAGTACCACCGACTTTAGAATCGATGGTATCACTTTTAACTCTTCCTACACACCAAAAAAATGAATCAAGGCACCTTTTTACTCCAATCTAAAATCCAATAAGAAAAATACAAAATGTAAAAAATGAAAAGTCTTAACAAAAAGGTAAATGACAGAAATAAAATTAGGTTGTCTCCCATGAATGCTCTTGTTTAATGTCCTAGGCTCAACAAGATGATTTTCTTTAGCCTGGGTTGTGAAAGGATGGTTGTAAAGATTCATCTAGAAGTTTAAACTCCACTCTATTATTGACTATCCCAAGTGTAAAATAATCTATACCCATGGAAATGATCACATCGGCCGTAGCTTGGAAAGACCTTACTAGCAACATCTATGATCCCTACAACTCGTGCATATCCATGATCACAGAATCAACAAGATAGATGAATCATCGATCTTGACTAGAACATCCTTGCATATCCCAAACGACCTCTCAGTTGGTCCATCCAACATTGGAATTCCATGGACGTCTTCATTGGTTTCTTTAATCCCAACCCATGAAAAGTAGTAAGAGGCATGATATTTATGCTTCCCCCAGAGTCACACTGTGCTCATTGGAAATGCTTGTGGCCTAGGGAACAAGGAATGTAGAAACATATTGGGTCTTTTCTAATCGTTAGCATTCTTCCCTAGATCATTACACTAACCACTTCATCAACACACAAGACATATGTATCTTTATATGTCTCTTCTAGTTGATGATGTCCTTCAAGAATCTTATGTATGTAGGAATCTGTTCTACAACCTCCACAAGTGAGATGTTGATGTGGAGTTTCGAAAAGATATCTATGAATTTATTGAATCGCCTTTCCTCTTTCCTTGGCTTCAAACTATTCTAGAATGGAACATGTGGCTTCTCGGTACGCTTGTGCGGAGGAATGTATGGCACATTAGGGATCTTCTACCCTAAAATTAATTCAAAACCACCCTGTAGGATAGAATTTAGAATGTCTCATAACACCTGGTAGCTTTATTGTTTAGAAGAGACCTGCTCCTGTGCTATCTAGGTCGGTTTTCTCCCTTTTATGTATGCCATAGTAAAATATATTTGTCTGTCCATATAAGTCAATCACATGATAAGGGGCCTTCTTGAGCATGTTCTAAAATAGTTCCCAGGCTTTAGAATATGACTCTTCAGCATGCTTATTGAAGTTTTTGATATTTCCAACCAATTCATTGGTTTTTTAGGGTGAGAGAGACGCTCATATAAGACATGTATCATTTCATTACAATTTCCAATGGACTTTGGCGGGAGGCTAAGGAACCACATATTTGTTTTATTTGGTAGTGAGTAAGAGAATAGCTTCAAGAATATCACTATAGTCGGGACCCTGTCGATCTTCAACATATCACAGCTTTCAACAAAATTGTTGATGTGTGCCATTGGGTCCTCCATACTGTGGTTGTGGAATGACTGTGATTTTACTAATGCCACCAGACCAAGATTTATCTTGTAAGTACCTACATTAACTGATAGTCTTTTGATTGGTCCCAATTGACCTGTGGGTGAGGATGCTTTTATTTTCTCCCAGAAACTCTATTCTTCAGGCTTTGCTCCAACCCACTCTTCTACATTAGGATCTTCTTTTTCTACCATTTTTTGCCCTTCTTGTGGTGGTGGAGTTTGGATGAGCTTCTCAGAAACCCCCAAACTCTCTTTCCCTATAGAAAATCTCCTCCTGATGTATAATAGTTGGAGTAGACTCCACGTAATCAGTGGGACGATTGTAAACCATGCACTAGTACCTGGAAATAGTAGGGAAAATGTGAGAACTGGATACCAGTGATCTAATGAAATTTTGAAATACCAAATTAATAATGATGAAAAATAAAAATAAAATTATGTCCTAGAGTGGTTGGTCATATCACTCGTAGCGCTGGATTTCTATTTCCCCGACAACGACATCAAAAACCTGATGCGTGTTTACAACATGTATTAAATGCAAGTGCACGTGTCAAAGTAATATAGGCCAAAAGAGGCGTGGATATCAAACTTGGGAAAATGTGAATCCAGAAACTACTACTAATGGTGACCTGATCAGATAGACCTATGGAAAAGAGTGATGGGTTAATTGATTAACTAATTGCAAGAATTAAAACAAAATTAATTGGTTTGTGATCACAGTTGGAATGGATTCCATAGGATTATGGTTTTACCACAATTTACACTGCAACTAACATCATTTCATTAATATTTATTCCTCCTAACCTTGGATCAAGGGACCTGTAGCAAGAATTACCCACCCTCACAGCCTAATTCCCTACCTAATCTAATATAAAATCCCACTGCCATAGAAGTTTAATTATTAGTTATGTGCTTTAGTGCAACTATAGAGTTATACCCTTCACAGCCGTAAGCCTTCCATCGAGGTGTGATCTAGGCTATGTAAATATACAACCTATCCAACCCTTAATCCCTCTCTCGAATCAATTATCATTCTAAAATCAACCATGGTGACCAATCATTGATAATTCATGAAGAAATTGCATAGTTATATCTAGAAATTAAGAGAAATATGGATATTAACTCATAATGTCAAATACATCAAAACTGGGCTACTCCTGGGTCCTAAGAAACAAAATGGATTAGCCCCACATGATTTTCAACATCATACACATGGGAGAAGAGAAGGAAAATGTGTGAAACATTAGAAAACTTAAGTAACCCCTGCAAAAGATGATCTAGATGACTCTCTCTAACATACATGATGATTTGATGTCCTGTAGCTGCAAATCCGTCCATTGTAGGTGCCCAAATTATATGGAACATGGGTTTCTCCTCTCCTTTCTTCTCTCCTAACTCTCACAATTGTGTAATGGAATAGAACATGATAGATAGGTCTGGCTGAACTCTCTTGTGTCATAAAAGGGACTCCTGACCGTCATTAAGTCATAATCTTGAGATCGCAAAAGATATTTATTCTTGTTTGGATGCAAAACGTCAGTACCACTAACTTCAAAGTCAGTGCAAATAAGTTGTTCCCTACATCAAAACCCTTAAGTATATGTACTACCACCGACATGTGTGTTGATAGCACTGAGTTGATCTCTGACTTGTTCTGGGTACAAAAGTTGATACCATCGACATCAAAGTCGATACCACCGACATCAAAGTTGATAGCACAGAGTTGTTGTCGATACCACCAACTTGAAAGTCGATACCACTGAGTTTCCTCTACAATCCTCCATTGTATTTTTGTATAAAGTCAAAACCACAAACTTGAAAGTTGGTGGTACCGAGTTTTCTCTGCAAGTGCTCAAAGTTACTAAAATATAGAAAAACCAACATAAGTCCTAATTAAAATTGATAATTTGACATAATTTGGTAAAAATATTTATTATTTGATGAAATAATGTTTCACATGCTAATAAGAATAAACTATGCATAAATGATATCAAAATGAATATTAATGTATGAAATACATGGATAAATAGCCTGTGAAAAGCATATAATAATCAGTTCATCAATGGGCGTCTTGAGCTTTGGGCAACAAATTCATTTTGGCTGGCATGACTGTGCTCAGTTCTTCTGGGTAGAGTCGTGAAGGCTAGCACGGTCGTTCTACAAAACTTGCCCTGCATCACTTATCCACTATATTTAACTATAACTTTGTGTTGGATAACATGACCATTTCATGTCACCACAATTGTGTTGGGGTATTTTTCTTGCACTTTAATCTTCAACTTCACAATCCTTAGAGTTCTTTTCTTTGTCTTGACTCTTGGACACTAGGGGTGATTTGGGGAAGCTCTTGGACCCTCATTCAACTCCTTCAAGGGTGAAGGAACCCTTAAATCATCCTCCCTCTCTCCCATCCATTCAAAGTGTAATCCAAGTACCTGAAAAAAATACAAAGAAAGCCCATAAGTGCTTTTGATAGTAAAGAATTTATTGAGGAAAGTAGCATGCATTATAACATGTTTGGATATCGGTAAAGTACAAAAGAGCACAAGATGGAGCCCTAAAATAGGTTGCACGATTGTTGAATGAAGTTTCTAGATTGTTGTTCCCATGAGAAAAATCTGTTGGAAGACTAACTCAATAGTCACATGTAAAGCTTATAAAAAAGATAAGGTATGATCACCATGTTTTATACAAAAAATAAGGAATATTACAGGTAGGAAAAGTGAGGGTAGGCATTTAAGTCAGAGGAAATATGTAAAATAGAAAAAAAAATATTGACTCCACCCGAGAGCGGATAAAGAAAAAAATACAAGGTCTAAACATAGAGTTCATAAATCCTATTATGATTAGGGAAGGTGTTATGCATCCCTACATCTCCTATAAATATGGTATTGTCCGTAAAAAGTTCCAATTTTGGTCTAATTAGGGAAGACAAAGAGCTAAAACAAGTAAAAATGATTTTTAATTTCCGCATATATGAGGGTTGGAGATGACTAAGGATTTTCCATAATTTTCTAGGGATCCTAATTCTTATAAATTATGAGATCCCAATCTCCTTAGAATCTCCCATGGTGGAGATCCATCCTAGGCTATTGCGATGAATGATGGATAATGTGAGAGAAACGACAATGGGCAAATATACATGAGAATGTTATAATTTTTAGGTTAAGCATATCAATCAAGAGACTATAAAATAACTAGATTACATGATGGTAAACGTAGAAGAGAAAACTTGATAAATAGAGAAGATTTGAGCTTAATTGATCATGATTGTTGCTATTTTGATATGCAATTTTAAGAACAAGAAGTAGACAAAGTAGTTAAAATATTTGATCAAGTAGTTAATGAAGAAATTTAAAGAAAATGGTTAAGATAAGTATTTAAGAATATCCCTCTATCATGTTCTTACCATTTGCACAATGTTTCTGTGTATGAGAAGTAGTTGTGTTATATGATAGATCATAAATTCACACTGGAAATTAAAATAGAAGAGAAGGATAGTTTTCTCTCTATAATCAGGAGATCCAAAAGAGGAAATCTAAATATGGAGAAATGGGGGGGTATATTACACTGAGGGTCAGGGTATAGTGGTTCATAAAGAAGTTGTAAGAGTGCATCCTTGTAGATCATATTTGGAAAAGGAATAAAATCAGGACCGTGATGAATTGATGAGCAAGCTTGGAGGGATATAATGTTCCATGAGGTGTTCCAATGGAGGAACACATGATTCTATCATATGGAACCTTGGATGAACATCAGATTCGTTATAGTGTCCCCAAGAAGAAAAAGACAATGCTTTTGTATCCGACTTTTTGGATTTTCTAGAAGATTGTAGCAATATCTCAAAAAGATAAACTTTCAAATTTTGGATTTGAGATATAAATTTTGATTATAATTTTAATAATAGAGGATAGATAAAATATGGTCGACAAGTTTTTCCTTTTCCTCTATTTCTGGATTGAAACGGTACAAATTTAGAAAAGATTATCTTACCATTACAATAATGTCAAAATAAAAACTAATTTAATTTACCATGATATCAAAAATTTAATATTATATAAGAGATCATTTAAATGGAAAAATTAAAAAAAGCTAACAAAAACTCAAGAAAGGAAAAATTTCACTGAAGTACAAAGAAAAATAATTTTGCACGTGAACCCCTGATGGGAGACAAATGGATGATGTGGGTGTATTAAATAGGTGAAAAATATGAAAAATATAGGATAAATGGAATAAAATCCATCATTAGCAAGAGATCAAATACAATCTTGATTATTGAATGAAGGACCAGAAGTGGGATGTCAACACATAGCTCCTATTTTGTTGTTTTATATTATAAATAAATTTTGTATAGTTTAAAATTATTACTTTATTGTAAAGCCCTCCCAATTCAAATGTATGGATATTTTAAGTCTTGGGTGAGTAATTTCATAACATGAGTGTGGTGCAAAGAACAAAACTATAGTACTGACATAATGGATGTTTTAATTTGATGAACTAGTATACTATTTCAAATGACATGATTTCCATATAATCTAATTATTTCTTAGATGATGTAATTTTAGAAGTTTTCAAGGCAAAAGTTTCTTTGTTACTAGGATAGGTTAAAATCAAACAAAGGAAGAGTAACAAGGGATAAATATTAGAGAGAAGTTAGATCATTTATGATACCGTATAAAAAGCAAATTGATTGCTCATTAACTGGACTAAATAGTTGAGTCCATCATATCAAATGTCTAGGAGTCATTTATTTAAAATATAGATTATCATCACCTTTGAGATATACATAATGTGCACATAAGACAACACATTATATTTTTATGGGGTAAATATTAATAAATTACGAAAGAAAAAAAGATAGTAAAACTTGTGAAATGATTATGAGCATCTTGGCCTCCATGTAGCGGTTTGTTCTTTTTTATAAAAATCCAGTGGTATTCATATGAAATGGTGTAGATAAGCCTCATGTGCGTTTACTATTCTATTTTAATGACTTGAATATGTGCTCAATCTCTAGCTTTAGGATACCTACATAACAATTTGACTACATCAAAGAATAAATGTGCAACTTTTTCATTAACAAATCATAAAATTGATCAAACCAAATGGCAACGCCCATCCAGTTTGACATGGTGACAGAATCATAATATATTATGTCATGAATTTGTTATCTTTTGGTATATCTAAATACAGTTGATAGTGTTGGAAAATTCTTGTTGTTTTTTTAAACGGTTTAGAATATACGATAGAAAAAACTAACAGCAAGGTAAGAAGTCCAAATTAAATGGTGCTTGCAACTTGTATAGTAATAGAAGTACAAATCAGTATGACTAGTTATTGGTATTGATTTTCCTATTTGTCACTAATTTAATGCTTCATTCTGAATAGCACTTTGTTTCATTCTTGGTATTCATCATTTATATTATGTATCTGACCACATGCAAACAAACACACTCAAGTGCGATTTATCTTTTATGTGTAACTTATAGAACAAAATCTTGTGTTTTATAAAAAAATTAAATTTCGGATTAATGATATATTAAGAAACCTTAGTAATTATAAGGAATTGTCATATAGAGAAAATTTTGATATAAGGAATCTTATTATAGAAAAAAATCAAGAATATTAGTTGCTACCACATGAAGTAATATAGTTATTATTTTGTAATACAAATAAGACGCCTTTCTAAAAAATACGTGTAATATCCCTTAACTATCCTCCACGATTCAGGTTGTCTTCATATATTTATATCCATTGGTTATATCTATAACATAGAATCATTGCATATAACATAAAAATAGTGTAAGAATAATACGAATTATCCATGGGATCGTGCTTACATGAGATCATTTAGATTTCAAATATATGTATTATCATACCTTACTTATAAGTTGGCCTTCAGTAGGCTCAACTCATTATCTAGTTTACACTATATAACAATTATCTTATGAAAGTGAGGTAGAGATCTTGGAAAATAGTGATGTTGTTAAAAGAACACAATGGTCTCATCCATATAGTTTTGCATGACAATGAATGCATTAAGAATAATACGAATTATCCATGGGATCGTTCTTACATGAGATCATTTAGATTTCAAATATATGTATTATCATACCTTACTTATAAGTTGGCCTTCAGTAGGCTCAACTCATTATCTAGTTTACACTATATAACAATTATCTTATGAAAGTGAGGTAGAGATCTTGGAAAATAGTGATGTTGTTAAAAGAACACAATGGTCTCATCCATAAAGTTTTGCATGACAATGAATGCATCGATGCATTTCTCCATGACTTGACCACCTCAATGTATAGTGTTAAATCCATGATGTGTCCAACTCAAAATGTAGTGTTACATATGGAGGTGTTAGTTTACCCAAACTAAATGTACGAATATCAACAAAAAAAAATTGAATGAGAAAACTAAGTTTATTTATAAATTTGAGGGTTCTTACAACTTATAAATGGACAATCATCATTATTGCTATTATTTAGAAATTTTTATTGATAAAAGCATCGAATACCAATGTATATTGTAATTTGGTTTTACTATTAATCTTTTTTAACATACTACCAATGATCTGAGGAAACGAATATGACGAACTTATAATTTCGACAAACTAGTAATTGTGTGAACACATGGAATGCTAGAAACATATTATATCACACGAATTTGAGGAGTGCTAAATAACAAACAAAAAAACACATAGTTTTGGGATGTGCTGAATATGTTTCTGCAAGGATGATTAATTATAAAAAAATCAGATAATCATTTACCCCTTCAATCAGATAAGTTATTGTCTGGTTCAACATCAATCCTTCAATTTTCCTAAATTTACTTCTCTCTAAGTGTGTCTACAACCTACGTATGTGCCTTATGCAAATGTTATTTTTCCGATCTTTAGGGGAGAAAATGATGTGAATATCGTGTGAGTATGAAGATACTCATACCGTTATCTAGTTGATTTAACGTGTACGGGTATGGATTTAGACCCACATAATAATCTAGCCATGCACCATAATTGTACAAGCAATACATAAGGGTATATGAAGGTAAGCATATACGTATAAAATGTCAAATTATTTGCATAAAGGAATAATAATATATTAAATTTGTTTAATAAAATATATATTACTGCTAGATGATATTAACATCACATTAGTATAGTAAATAATGCAATATATTTTAGGTTGTAAATGAATTGATTTCCTTGCTAACATATTTTTAGCCGATGCCATGAAGTTTGATTATGTAACATACTATATTATTGTTTTAAGTTTACGTTTGAGTTTTTTTTTATGTTTGTAATTAGAATGGTTGCTTCGCAATTGAATGATATGATATCATCACTATATTAATTGGAGTAGTACATAATCTCAACTATTGTATAACTAGAGTAAGAAAGTATGATATATATATAATATATGTTTATATTCTTATTTATATATAACGGGTATACGAGCCTGGATTTAAGCATACACATTACTGGACCCACTTAAATGTGGGTATATAGGTATTGACGTATGTGGATGTAAAAGTATATACCAGTGATGTGTTTTAAATGATACTGATTTACAAGTATACGGATAAGCCCAAACCCATTTACAATCATATCTATACGAGATCTTGTATGAGTACTGATGGTTGATTGGATTTGATATTTCTTTCCTAAATATGTTCTATAGAGGCATTTGGCCTCAATGGTAATTTATAAAAGAAAAAAAAAAGTTTAGAACACTTTCAAAAAAATATTTGTCAACATAGCACACTTTGTAAAATATTTGTTCAAAATAGCACATTTTCTGTAGAACCTGCCACTCAAAGTGACGTTTTATGTATTCAAGATTGAAAAAGGGCACACATATTGGCGTGTTTATTTATAAAAATAAAAGAAAAATAAAAAACTAAAAAACGCCACCCGAAGTGACGCTTTCAACTTCACGCAACACTAAAATGTCAAATTGAATTTTTACCTTTTTATTTATTTTCAATTTTTTTTTGTTTTAAATTAAACATGTCAATATTTGCGACACTCATACATAATGTAGTGTTTTTATTAAAGTGTGATAGTTGGGAAAATATTTTACAAAGTGTGCTAACTTGGTAAATAATTTTGTGAAAGTGCTAAATTGATTTTTTTTCCTTTGGAAAAAGTATTATATTATGTTGTTATATAGATGTTGTGAATGACAAAACATGGCTTTCACAGTTAGGATAGATGTAGTGAAGATTGTGTGAGGGTCCCATTATCTTTTTAGATGAAGATGGTAAAAGAAGCTTGTTCAAGAAATAAATAATTAGCGTTTGGAATCAGTCATTATCCACTAGTCTTCCACTTTAGCCATATCACCGCTCTCTCACCCTAGCGCCTCTAGGGTTTCTTCCTCCTTACGCAGCTGGCTGGGGGAGGGGGTTTGGCCGCCACAAAGCGGTGCCCCGCTCCCCCTCGGTCTCTTCTCGCCCGTCATCAGCAGGGTCTCTTCTTCGGGAGGTGTGTGGGCATGGTGTCTTTGGAGGCAGCGATATTCTTCCTCCCTGTCGTTGAGCCCGACTGCGACGAGTTTCCTATCCCCTTTCTCTTTTATTGGCTTTCTGTTTAAATTGTTCTCTTATTTTGTCTATCTCGCTGTTAATCAGCACTGCTTTCTCTTCTCGTGGTAGATTTTTCTTTCTCGGTCAATTTATTGTGGATTTTGTATGGCAGCAAGTGCGGGAAAAATATCCTTTTGGAACACCGATTTGGTGCAGGTACTCTACCACATATACATACTCAGGTTGAAGGTATTCCTCATAGAAAGTTGTCTTAGCCAGCGAAGGAGAAGAGGGATCTATACATCATTGTCCTTATCAGATTCCGATATGAGTTTTTGTGGTGGTTTGTATCTGTTCTTGATCTTTGTGTGGTCTTTTAGTTTATTTTTCTCCTCATGTAGATGCCGTATGCCGTATGGCTCCTCCATAATGAAATTTGTTTGTTTAACTTTAAAAAAAAAATTAGGGTTTGGAAAACTAACCCTAATGACAGAAACCTTACTTTTGGTGGCACATAAATTGCGTCGGGACCTGCGGCAAACAACAATCCGCCTTCCGCCTTTCTCGTTCGTGTTTCTCCTTGAGTCTTTTTCTGCCAATACGTTACTTCTCCGGCAGCAGCAAGGCACTTCTATCTTCTTCTCCAACCGCCTCCTTTCTCTCCTCCCTTCTCCCTCCACACGTCCTTCCTGATTTACCGTCTCCTTCCATCTGCGTTCTTTCTTCCATTCAATCCAGGAAGTATAAGGAGAAGAAAATAGAGAGGTGAAATAGAAGTACAGGTCGCGCCCCCTACCAAATTTTATTATCCTCGGTGGTATCTATATATGACATAGGATGGGTAAACAAAAGCAGCGTCGTTTCCCTTTTCTCATCCTGAGGTTGTCCTTTCTCTTTTCGCAGCTATAATCTCCAGAATCCCGTTTAGGCGGGGACTTTCAGTCCTACTTTTTCTCGGACACAAAATGTGGCATTCCGACTTATCCCTTGTTGCGTGCCTGTAACAATCGCCCATTCGCCTAGCGCCAAAGGATGAAGAAACCGAGTCTTACTAGGATTGAAAGACGATGTCTCTTATATTGTTCCTGTCAAACCAAAACACTATATAAAATCCCTACAGTCGTTGTTCACCAGAATACTGGATAGAAGAGCAAGAAACCTGTGTTGCGGAATCTGCATCCGGGAATTTTGCTAAACGCTTTGCAGGCATCAGCAATGTATTTCAAAGACCGCATAAGTTCTATGGACGACGAAATCCTCCTATCTATTCTATCTTGTCTCCCCGTGGAAGATGCCGCAAGGACGACCATACTATCAATGAGGTGGAGGCATCTCTTCCGGTCTGTGCCAGCCCTGAACTTCACCTTCACCTTCACTGGAGGCCTAAACGTGCCAAGAAAGATCATCCGACACGTTGTCCTCACTCGCGACCCAAGTAAGCCCATACGGAAGTTCAGAATCAAAGTGATTCTTCCATCTTGGGATAGAGACGATACGCAGGACAAGGCAGTCATCGACTTCCTGGAGACGATGGTGATCGCTTACATCCTTCCTGCTACCAAGTCTAGGACGTCAAACAGACCAGTCCCCATCCAGTATCTCAACCTAATCCTTGACGCAAACTCTTTCTTTAGGGACGGGCTCTCTTTTCCTTTCACACTTCTCTATTCTTGCTGCGAAAAATCGTCTACGGAACACTTAGGAATCAAGAACGGTTACTTGTTGGGCCCGCGCGAGCCACTCCGTCTGCTACATTGGGAGAAAGACCTCATGCAACTCAGATCCCTCAATCTTGGCTACTGTATAGTGTGTGATGGCACGATGGAGATGTTAGCATCTCCCGATACTTGCCCCTTACTGGAGAAGTTGCGGTTGGTTGGGTGCCATGGGCCAGAACACGTGACTATTGAAGCCCCAAACTTGACGTTTCTCGAGATATGTAATGTTCGCACTCTCCGTACCTTCACCTTTCGTGGTGCTCACAGGTTGACAAAACTCAATCTCCGATTTGACTATGACACCCATGGCGAGGAGCAGTTGGACATCGTCCATCTACTTAAGCAAACACCCACTATCCGATGCTTAAACATTGTATCTGGCTCGGTAAGTTTTGATATATGGTTTCTGTTGTTGCGCTCTATGTCTTTCATATCTTATCATTTCTGGTGTTGGTTTCTCTTTTACATTCGTACACAGGGACATAAATACTTAATGGTACTATTTGTTTGCCTGCAAAGCCGTGGTGTATCATGATTGCATTATCATTTGTTTGCCTGCAAAGCCGTGGTGTATCATGATTGCATTATGCTATGAGGACTACTGGGTTAGAATATTATGGGGGATTTTCTTCTAGGCGTTGCGATTAGTATGCGCGGCTGGCTAAATTGACCAGCCCTTTTACACTGAATGTGAGATTCTGTACATACATTACAATGAATGCGGCAAATGGGACCAGTCTTCTTGTATATTGAGTCACTCTAGTGGGTAGATGTGGGAGAATTTTCTTAGCTCACCAAGGTATCATACCGTTATTCCTAAGATTTATGGGCCTGGGTTTGAGAAATTTATATAGTTTGAGAAACAAGCTCACATCGTGTCATTCAAACTACAAGATGTTTGCTTCAACGATTCTTCTCGTTTTCATTAACAAGAACAGGGTAGAAGAATACTGTTCTTTAGTCATTCTTCTAGTTCTCAAAGTAATAGCTAGGAGCGTTTTGCCTAGTTCAATTTAATTTTATCATATATGCTAAATGTTGTTGTTTTGTTTTATTTAGGCACAACATTAACTAATGTGAAAAAAGCAAATATTGCTATATTTTTTTTAGATTTATCATTAACTACGGCTAACAGAAATAAAAAAAACCACACGTTACCTTAATCATACCAACAAAGTTTGCGATTCGGCAAAACTTTTGTCCACTTCCCATAGGGTCAAATAAGGTACCCCCCCCCATAAATTATGTTCTTAAATCCTTCATTAAGTGCTACCTCGTTTTTGTGTAATTGTAGTTGTAATTTTAAGTACGATGTGTCCTTACATTTAATCTTGGGGTCTTTTCTGATACTATATGAGAATGTGTGTTATTCAACTCAAAATCAATTAGCAATGAGTAAAGGAGTTACGTACCTTACAAGCCAAAAGAACACTCCTGGTGTCAATAATGTGGGACTATTCTCGGACCCATAAAGCATTCACTTTTTTGTCTGCTCTCGCTTGTTATTTTAAGTAAGGTGTGGTCTACTCTCACTACCCATACAGTCAAGTAACAATGAGATTTTGGGCCACCCATTTTGGATCGAGTCTTTTCAACCTGTACCGATAAAATCAAAACCTACAAATTAAACGACAAAACCACTATGATGTCCTAGAACCTCTTTTTTTTTCAAAATTGCAATCTTATATTGTCTCTACCTTAATTGACAAAAGAAGATTGGATTTTTTTCTCTCTTTTCTCTCAAATTTACTAGACAACAACGTTAAATGCAACCCAACTCCAAGTACCAACTTGTATCTTATATCATATTTCACTGGTCATTGTCTTGCACTCCATGAAGATCAGTGGCGGATCTTGAGATGATTCCTTGGGGGGCCAAAAATACCCCATATATATAGTTTATGTCTGTTGGGACTAGATACAATGCAACTTATCAGTTACCTTGAGTATAAATTTATCTTTGAAAAAGGAGTGACAGTACAACTTATTTTTCTTTTACAAATATTTTTTATTTGTATAATTAATTAGGCATACAAAACCAAAAAACCAATTATAACTAAGAAAATCAAATATAAATCATTGTATACTTTTAAAATTGTCACATAGTCATCTATTTCTAAAATGCATCATTTTTTATGATGTTGAGGTAATCAATAGTCAAGTCATTTTCAAATACTTACTGATATCTCTTTCAAAATTAACAATCAAGGTATGGTCTGATTTTTTATCTAAAGTTGTTCTGTAGTTTTGTCTTGATAAATATATGTCTAACATTGTGACAAGAAGTGGCAATACAAACAAAAATATTGAAAATAGTTGAAAAAGCTTTTACTATTAATGAATACAAACGCTAAATTTATGAAAGGAGAAACATTACAACGTCGATGGAGATTGAACAACCTCAAAAGATACATATCTTAAATCCATGGGGCTACCATATATTAACATAAGCTATAGTTATATGTAGTTAATATTTCCTTGAAGCTTCTTAAAAATATTAACTAATCAATACTTAATAATTAAGCATATATTAAATAATTTTGTATCAATCAACCTTACTAAGAAATACAACTGTTTGAAAGTGACTAAATTGATAGGAAGGAAATGATGGGGACGGAGGGAGAGAAAAAGTTTTCCAAGATTGGTTAAACAATGTGATGGAGAAGAGGAGGAAATGAAATGGATTGAGTACTAAAGATTTTGATTTATTTTCTACCACACCTCTCCCTCTTAAATTAGTATGAAGAGGAGAAAAAGGAAAAAAATCAATGGTGGGATATAATTTTTACACTTGTAATCCTTTGTCGGGGGCATTACATAAAATAACATAGTAATTGTATTTTGAAGTAGTACTTGGCATCACAATATAAAAAAATTTCCAAAAATATTGGGGGTCGTGCCCCCTAGTCCTTCTTGAGATTTGTCACTGATGAGGATCCTCTTGTCATTTTCAAATTAAATTTTAACTCACCACCATTACATGTTGTCCATATCATGTCACCCAAACTTGATCTTCAGTCTAACTCCAACATAAAACATATTCTTTTCATACCATTTAAATTTTATTCATTATTTTGGTACCAAGAAATTCTTATACTATTAAACCTTATCTTGTTCTACCAACTCTATATTTTTTCATAATTCTATTGTCATATTTTTCCTGTTGATAAGTCTTAAATTTTTAAACTTTAACCATTTTGTTTATTTAAAATTGTACTTGATAACATTATAAATGTAGAAAGCAATAAATTATGCTCCTACATAGTTTTACAATCTTTTTTCATGTTGTAGTTTGTTTGGTGTATATTTTCTTCACAGTCTCATAATTAGTGACATCAATACTGTGATATCGTTAAAATTTCCACCAAAATTGATAAAAAATCCAGTGGAAGTTGGGAAACAAAAAAAAATTGAAGCATGTCATGGTAAAATTTTAATTTATGACTGGAAGTAGTTGTGACCCTTCATTCTCTCACTCGATATACCATAGATAGGGAAATGTAGAAAAGAATTTTAGTTAAAATCTTATTTTTCTCTTTAAATCAAGTTTTACTTTTATATGTAATCTAATGACATTATTTAACTTGAGTCAATTGATTCACCCGATTTTATCATTGTGATTGAATAGACATTAGTTATGAAATGTGTTGAAATGTTGAACAACTTGGCTCTTGTACTAGAAAAGTATGAGTTGGCATAAAAATATAAAGTTTAATAAAATCAATCTATGCATAAAAGTGTAGAAGTTAAAATATGACAATAACGATTTTCTAGAGTACTACAATGGACTTATATTTTCTGATTTGACTTTCCTAGCATATTTTAAAATTAATAATCAAGGTATGGTATGATTTTTTATCTAAAGTTGTTATACAGTTTTGTATTGATAAATATATGTCTAACATTGTGACAAGAAGTGGCAATACAAACAAAAATATTGAAATTATTTAAAAAAGCTTTTACTATTAATGAATACAAACGTTAAATTTATGAAAGGAGAAACATTACAATGTTGATGAAGATTGAACAACCTCAAAAGATACATATCTTAAATCCATAGGGAAACCATATATTAACATAAGCTATTGTTATATGCAGTTAATATTTCCTTGAATCTTCTCAAAAATATTAACTAATCAGTACTTAATAATTAAGCATATATTAAATAATTTTGTATCAATCAACCTTCCTAAGAAATACAACTGTCTGAAAGTGACTAAATTGATAGGAAGGAAATAATTGGGATGGAGGGAGAGGAAAAGTTTTCCAGGATTGGTTAAACAAAGTGATGGCGAAGTGGAGGAAATGAAATGGATTGAGTGCTAAAGATTTTGATTTATTTTCTACCACAACTCTCCCACTTAAATTAGTATGAAGAGGAGAAAAAGGAAAAAAATCGATGGTGGGATATTTTTTTTACACTTGTAATCCTTTGTGGTGGGTGGCATTACACAAAATAACATAGTAATTGTATTTTGAAGTAGTACTTGGCATCATAGTATAAAAAAAATTCCAAAAATATTGGGGGTCGTGGCCCCCCAATCCTTCTAGAGATTTGTCACTGATGAGGATCCTCTTGTCATTTTCCAATTAAATTTTAACTCACCACCATTACATATTGTCCATATCATATTGCCCAAACTTGATCTTCAGTCTAACTCCAACCTAAAACATATTCTTTTCATACATTTTAAATTTTATTCATTGTTTTGGTACCAAGAAATTCTTATACTATTAAACCTATCTTGTTCTACCAACTCTATATTTTTTCAGAATTCTATTGTCATATTTTTCTTATTGATAAATCTTAAATTGTTAAACTTTAACCATTTTGTTTATTTAAAATTGTACTTGATAATATTATAACCGAAGAAAGCAATAAATTATGTTCCTACATAGTTTTACAATCTTTTTTGATGTCGTAGTTTGTTTGGTGTATATTTTCTTCATAGTCTCATGATTAGTGACATCAATATTGTGATATTGTTCAAGTGTCCACCAAAATTGATAAAAATTCCATTAGAAGTTGGGAAACAAAAAAAATTTGAAGCATGTCATGGTAAAATTTTAATTTATGACTGGAAGTAGTTGTGACCCTTCATTCTCTCACTCGATATACCATAGATAGGGAAATGTAGTAATGAATTTTAGTTAAAATCTTATTTTTCTCTTTAAATCAAGTTTTACTTTTATATGTAATCTAATGACATTATTTTTCCTAAGTTAATTGATTCACTCGATTCTATCATTGTGATTGAATACACATTAGTTATGAAAATGTGTTGAAATGTTGAACAACTTGGATCTTGTACTAGAAAAGTATGAGTTGGCATAAAAATATAAAGTTTAATAAAATCAATCTATGCATAAAAGTGTAGAAGTTAAAATATGGCAATAACGATTGTCTGGAGTACTACACTGGACTTATATTTTCTGATATGACTTTCCTAGCATAGTTTAAAATTATTAGTCAGAGTATATCATACTTGTTTGGAAAATATGTTAGTCTGATAGAACATACATTTTAGATGATTGAAGTTGATCAAGATAATTCCCTTCAATAACTAAAAACATATCAGAGATCGACTAATCTACTATTGCATCAATTTAATATAAATGTCAATGAAACTATTGTGAAGTTCCATTGTGTATTTTGAATATTCAACAAGGAAAGGGTTATATCAATGTCCTTTTTCTCATATGAACTTCAAAGAAACAAATGGTCTTCATGTAGGAAGTAATTACTAAAGCATGCACCACAAAGGGTGGGTTTTGATATCTAATATTAATTTATCCCATGTTTGTTAGATTTGTGAGTCATGGACATATTAATTGCCACTTCAATTCTTCAAATAACCATCATGTTATCATTAGAAAAGTTATTCCATTTTGGGTATCCAAAAAATTTGTTTAATACTAAATATATTCAAATGTTTTTTATCAACCATAGTCACGCCTTATATTCAATATATTTCTTGAAGACATTGTTTCAACAACAAGTGACTTCAATGTAAAATAACATAATAGTATTAGAGATACTTTATACACCTTAGGATCCATCAACTAACCATATTTGATTATAGATATATGTATGGAATTCTTGTATATAGGTTAATGTAACACAACATATAAAAAACTTGACTCCTATCTATGTAAAAAGTACATTATTCTTCTTTTGGTATTATTACAATATGTAATAGTTTGTGACATATATTAGAGTCCCCTTTTTCTTGAAATAATAACAATATATTCTCAAATACACATGCATACACACCTCGTCTTATACACAACATATAAACCTTGAGTTTTGTTCATATGATGTAAATTCTTATATTAGTATTTCAAGAAGTACAATTGTTTTGTATTCATTGCTAAAAATACTTCAAATGATGATAGCATTCATTTTTTTATTTTTCATTTTTAAACTTTATGATCAAAGTTAATTTGTACTTGTATGATTAGTATGGGACTATTATATGAACAAAACCATTGGCTCAGGAGATGTTTTTTTATAACAATCAAATCAAGCAACAATGTGTAGACACCAATTCATTTGAAAATATCTTTGTGGCTCAATATATATGTAGGGTTTCCAAATGGGAATCCATAAAACTTTACTTCTCTTTTTCCTTTACTAAACAAAATGATCGAGAAGCATGTAGTACTTTTTGTTATATGTTTTATACAATTGTTTAACATACTTTTGG
The DNA here is from genome assembly GCA_963693085.1 of Alisma plantago-aquatica. Lineage (NCBI taxonomy): Eukaryota > Viridiplantae > Streptophyta > Magnoliopsida > Alismatales > Alismataceae > Alisma > Alisma plantago-aquatica. Next base: position 420,105,665 of record OY856413.1, read on the forward strand.
GTAATAAGCTTAACTTCCAATATCCATTATTCTTTTGTTTAATTTCTATAAATATATCATTACTATAATAACATGGACATCTAGCTGGATTTCACAATTTTTTAATTTAATTATGAAATCAAACCCTTTATTTTCATTATAATTCATTGTTGAAATCAGTTTATCTAAATTTTTACTTCTATGAAGAAGTCTTGTCCAATAAATAAATTAGACAGTACTCAACTACACATTGTAAAATGATTGAGATGGGTTATTTATTAAGAATTATGCAATCATCATGTTGTATTCTGAACTATTGTACTTAAATGAAAATTGAACCACAAACATACATATTTTCTTTCAAGAAAAAGAGACTAATATTTTTTGTTCTTCGATAAAAAAATATTACCCATAACATCTTTTTTATTGATTTTGATTAACTATATATTTATATAATTGTTTCATAATAAAATGTTAGGTTATATGTCGTATAATATATTAGTCGCAATGCTCATTCTAAGTTAGAGTATATCAAAGTCTCATTCATACAAGAGAAACTTATACTTCTAGAAATCCATCCCCTTCACTAAAATGTTGAATTAGTGAAATCAAGGCCACTTATTATGGAATGCATCATGAGTAATTGATACTTAATTCGAATTTTAATCACATAAAAATGAATTATTATGTCCATATGGATATACATATTATATTATAATTCTATAATCAAAATTTCATAAAGCACATTTTATAAGATTTTTTTAATAAACTTTTAGTATTTTGTAGTGTATTATTTACTCAAATTTTATCAATGACAGCGATATATGATTTGAGCATGACTCATTGTTGGAATTTTTAGAGGAAGAACCAATTGAAAAATAACTTCATACCATGTAAATAATGAGAGAGATAAACTTGACATCTTATCAAAACATAATACAAACACATTTGCAGACATGGTGTGAATCATGGATGTGATTGCCACGTGATTATCATTAGGACATTTCTACATACATCATGACTTGACAAAGATCTCACAGTCCATCCTAACAATAGTAATATATAAATTGAAGGTAATTCTTGTATAATACCTCACTCTATAAGTTTGGTTATTATCCATTGAATACGTAATGTTGAAATGTGTGCAATAAGAAATCAGAGTAGTGTTTATAGTTTTAAAACTTATCTAAAAATATTATGTTGGACAAAATTCAATATCATATCTTAAACTTAGTCTTCATCTATTAAGAGAAAAATGGTCAAGATTTATTATATTTTCTTGTCAAAATATGTGATAACTCTCAACTAATTATGATATAGTTTTCTCTTTTTAAAAATTTTATATGCTTGAGAAATGTTTACATAATTTCCTAATCCATAAAATTCTTTCTTATTCTCTATCATCTTACTAAATTGTAACATGTACCATACTTAATATGGCTGATTCGATATATGAGTAGTGTTAATGGTTTACAAGTTATATAAAGTAATATTGTCATGTATACGAATTCAATATAATATCTTTAATAACGCCTTGAACCTTAGTTGGAACACAAACAAAAGATCTTGTTTTATTTTATTTTCTATTTCAGATACTGACACCTTTCAATTAATTATCTTATGGTTTTCTCTTTGCGTTTGTGGACTATATAAGTTTATTTTAATATGATTAAAAATATTCAAATAAGTTCCCAGTCCATAGAATTCTATTATAGTCTTTATCATCTGCCGTTCAATGATATGTATATCATAATCTACCATATTTAACTTGGTTACTTCAACTTATAAGTTAGGATCCATTTGAAAATTAAGTGAGACAAAATATTATGTAAGATAAAATAGAAGAGTTTTTTGAATTTTGAAATACATAATTCAATGCATTAATATGTCGATACAACCTTTTTATTTTTTGAAATATAAGTATTCGAACCAACAACATCTGATCATTATATCATATTTCATTCTAGTGTCAAACGCTACCAAAGTTACCAAAGTCGGATTCTTGCCTTCTACCAAATTTGAAAAGATTGGATATTACTACATCGATTCAATGCCCTGAAGAAGCTATCTTTTTAGAGTGGTTGCTAAGGTGCTCACCCTCTTTAACTAATATCCAAATCCAGGTATGCATTTAAACCCATTTGTGTTATTTTCGTAATGCCAGCGTTAGTGACATGGCATTTCATACTACAAATCTTTCAAGTTCTTTCTAGATAAAATAATTTTTTTTCATTGAATGACCCCTAACGCTCTTTTGTTTCTATTACTATAATTACGTATGTGCACACCGTTTACATATATAACCATTGCATCATAAGCACGTTTTGGTTGTTACAGGAACATGATAATCTATATAGGAACAATCCATAAAATTTTCTTAATAATGTGGTTCAGCGTACTATGATCGTCTTTCATAGTATAAAGCACAATGTTATGTGATTTTTGGATGTGAACAAATTGTGCATAATCTTAATCAATGTGACTAGAGGTTGTTGATTGCTTTTATATATTCTAAACGTTGTCCTACGGAATTGATTGTTGAATCGACCGAATAATAGTATTTTAATAACCATAGATCTGAATGGGACTAGATTTTCTAGTTAGATAGAAATTTCTTTACATTTCTTATCAGAAGTTAGATAGAAATTTCTTTACATTTCTTATCAGAAGTCTTACGGAAAATGTAATTGTAATCAAATGGCCATTCAGTTTCCCAAGCAAGTTGCATCCATCACATTATTTTGCAGATGTCTTCATGGTCTTAACATAGAGCGTGACTGACCAATATCAATGTTGGGATTCTTGATTCGGTGCATTAGCCAACCATGGCATGTACACGAGAAAGTATCCGTTACTCTTAAGAAGTAAAATCAAGTTTGATCCCATTTTCAAGGAGCTGAAAAGTTGTCTAAATTGATATCCTATCATTGTATAATTTATAAAAATATTTATAATAGGATAAACATGACTATTATTAGTGGCAGATCTAGACAATGACCACAGGGGTGGCTAAATTATATGACTAGTTACCAATATGGCCTTTTCGTTTTTAAAAATAGTGAATTGAAATATAAAATATTGAGTGGATACTTACTGCGATTTTATTTGTAAAACAACCAGTTCATATTCACTTCGTAATCCACATAACAAAAAAGAGAAAAAAACACAACATTAACTATAATACAAGATTCTATAAAACTTACTTTATGAGAAAAAACAATGTTCCAAAATGAATTGATTTGTTATTTCCATTTTCTCCAAAACCTGATAAAAAACAACTAGTTATAAAAATAAGTGAATTGAGACTCAAACCTCATGAGAGCTTACATATTGATAGAGCTATCTACCAAATGACATTCAGAATTATACGACTAATGTTCATGCATCCATCCATATATCTAGCTAATGCTTACGCATCCGTCCATGTATCTCTGTGAGCTGAGTGAGCAAAATAAAATAGACGGTCCTGAGAATCAAACCCTGGCTAGACGATTAGCTGGAACAGGCATGTACTAGCCGAGCTAGCACTTGTTACTGTCAAGTAGTGACACATGTTATTATTATTGTTTAATTTGTTATTAAATGTATCTCCATATATCAAATTTTGGGAAGGTTTTGAGGGGGAGGAGGGGGACAAAAGCTCCGACAGCCCCCCTACATACACCCCTGACTATAAGTATAACATCCATATCTAAAGAGAAACATTGAAGTGGTTAGTTAACAATATCAAATATATTGTGGGTGGTAAATGTGCACCTCTTTTTTAATAGAGTCGTACGTCTATAAAGTTATAGCTCAGACAAGCATCTTAACTACAGTTATTACATATTATTAAAGTCTATTAAAGTTATTAAACAATTCCAGGATACAAGTAAGCATGGCAATGGTATCATATGTGATATTTTCATCTTTGCCAAACATTTAGGTCTCCCCTAGAGATCAAATGATCATCAAGATTCATTGGTGACCACTCCCATTTATTTATCAGCCTTCATTATACATTGTATTCATCCAACTTTACATTTACGCGCTTTGACCAACCATATTAGGTTTACCATAGTAGCATACCCCAAAGCCTTTAATTCATTCTCCTAGATTTGTTGGTCACTTATGTAATGTTCCGTATCCACTAATCCAAAACAAATGTTTGTTTACTTACATGTAACCTTAACAACCTTAAATTTGTTCATACGTTACGCATCTTGGGTTTGATTGCAATCATTAGACTTTATTATGATTTTTTAGTAGACAACAATAAAAGCCTTCAACAAGAAGGCATTCAGTATAAGCATTATGGTCAATACAACTATTACACAGGAAACAAAATTATTCACCAATTGAGTAGTTTGTCGTCATTTTGCATCTGACTTATTTTAGAACTAATTATCTCCATACATAATGATGGTTATTAGTGTCTAGTACTTATGTACTCAGTAGAAGATGTAGCTTTCACATAACTAAGTTATAGAATGTCTCATTATCATCGCATGTAGTCTTCATCACATTGTATGTTATATTCCAAAATCCCTTTGGTTTGAACTCATTTAGGAATATTTGCTTCTAGTAAGTAAATGATCTAGAATATCATTGGGTCCTCTGTTAAGTGTTGCTGAAAAATGAATATGTGACGATGCTAAATGAAATGTTTAGACCAACCCATGGGTAGATTGGTCACCCATTAGATCTGTATACCCTCAGGTGTGAAAGTAGCGATCTCAAGGGTTACGAAAAAGTAGTACCACTTCCCATGCTAGTAATTTTTGGTTGACTTTCCCATTGAGTATCACGAAATGTGACTTAAAATCTATTTAGAAATTTGAATACTCCAAATACATCCAATGTGTCACACTATCATCATATAGATGTATACAATGTTTTTATTAATGTTGGTCTAGTGTTGTTTAACATTGAATACAAGAACAAACAAAGCATGCAACCTTAAAAACCATTAAACTAAAATAAGGCATCAACTATTCTAAGATAGCTAAATCATTAAATCATTATTATCATGTGATTTTTCTATCCTAGAAGCTACAAAAAATTGCGAAGAGTTGGGGCATTTTTATGTCCAATACACACCACATAATTTAATCAAGAACTTATATACAAGAAAATAATACAAAAGTTAATACAAGAATAAATTTCTTAGAAATACACAACCTTTTATATTGTAACAACTTATCATATTATTTTAGATTCACATAATCATACAAGGTTTATCATTAATTTTAACAATTGCATAATCTTAATTCTAAAACAACATTTTTTTTTGGAAAAGCAAATGTTATCGAAACTTCTTCTTACATGCAGATGAAGCAAAATTTTCATGAGAACCCAAGGAATACATTACTTAATAGAAAAATCCGCCATGGAATTTATAGTCATCTACTTGACAGTAATGTACATCAACCCTATGTAAAAGTTCACACTTTCCAGAAAAAGCAAGCTAAAAATGATCTTCTCATGGACTACAATTGAAGTAAGCTTATCATATGCCTCACCTGATTGAACTTGTAGTAGGCTCCAAATCAATTTTCGCTATTTTATTTAAGTGAAAGACAGGAAAGCATTTATTTCACCAAGGATATTAGCATGATATTCAAACCAAATCCGCTACCTATGCTTCCAGAAGATGGAGCAAAATAGAAAATATATGTAGTTTGGAGTGAACACCGTCATCCATACCAACACATACTAGGCACCATTGCCAGTGCCTGGAGTTTATCATGTCATTGGAGGTTAATCCTTTCAAATTTAATTGAGAGATCTATGAATATAATGACACCGTATTGTCATAGACCAATAGGGCGTTAAGTTATGCATCCAACCAACAATATGTCATGACCATCATCATGAAGTCCATATAGACTGCGTCCATCACAACAAGTTTTATAGGATCACACCTCTGTCCTTGTAGCTATTACAAAACACAACTAATATAGGAAGCAAAGAGGGGATAAGGCATTGGTGTTAGGTTTCTATAATGTTTTACCAGAATTTCTATAAATGAAATGACAAAAAATACATCTTGTTTGATTACTTCATTTTTGAAACACCTTGTCAACATTGTTAAAAGATGCAAACATTATATACTCTTCGTAAATTGTATTTAATATAATCAATCACAATATTATATTCATGATGAGGAATAGTAAAACATACATAAGATATACATCTAAAAAAGAAAAACGCCAACTATGAAAAGTTATCCCTACTTATCACATCTACTTATAAAATGTGACATAGTAAGTTAACATGTGTATCAATATAGTTTAGATTTTATTAAAATGTACTCTTAATCTAAACAAAATGTTGTGTAACTAATTGAAACTTTCCAAATTAAATGTACGCATTTAACTCATAACCTAATCTAAACTAATTAATATAATTTAGTTTTATTTGGTGGCAATGTACAATTTGGTTTCTAACCATCCATGTATGTTATGGAAAATATTTTTAAATATTGAGAAATCAAATTGTAACATAATACAATATAATCATGATAGTAGGAAATTAGTTTATTTTCACATGGTACTTAACTTTGGCATAATATCACTACCTGTATCTTATAAACAATGTAGCTTATTTGTAATAAGAACTCAACATGTAAATGCAATAAGGTAACTATGTGATTGGCTATTAGCACTTGTTGTAATGGTTAGTGTGTAGGTTATAGGGAAGAGAGAATAAGGGAGAAGAAGAAAAAAACAATAACTAAGGATATAGGTAACAGATAAGAAGGGAGAAGAAGAAAAACAACAATGAGAAGGAGATATTTCATTGATCTTTAAAGGGGAGATGGAATAGGAAATGTGCATTCTCATAGTGGTTGTGTCATAGTAACACAACCAACATCCTCATCTTCACTATTACATTGTTTGCCTGTGTTAAAAATTAAGAGGAGCACACATAGAACGTGGAGGGGGATTCCAATTACAGACCTTTTGTTTGTAGATATTGTGGCAAGGGTTTTCAAGCATCTTTAATGTTGGGCACGATCTTTGCAACCCTTTTGTGACAACACTAGATGAAGAATGAATAGAAGAGGAATAGTGAATGTTGTGGATAGAGTCGCCACTCCTTTTTTTTATGGCCTCATGTTCTTCATATCTTAAGATGGAATAGGGAAAGGAGAATATGAAACAATAAAATAGCAAAGAGACCAAAATAGGACAATTAGGTAAAAAGACCAAGATTGACAAGGCAAAAATATTTGTGAGTCCAAAATATAAGCGGTAGCATGGAACAACCTACTTGTTAGTCTTATTGGTGTATTAGGTGGAGGAATGTCATAAGCAATGATGGGAAGATGTAAAAATGGTGCTATTAAGGAATAGTGTAGAAAATTATTTTCTTCTTTACAACATCATGTACAGAAGAAAAATCAAGAACACTGCTAAAGTGATGACATGAGAGTTAGGAGAGAAAAAAGTATAGACTAGGTACCAAAAGTACCTAGTGATCATAGTACACATGGAGGTGAGCTACCTGTAGACATCTCACTTAAAAATAGTTGAACAGCCACAAAAGAAGTGACAAAAACATTCTTGAAGAGAGAAACCAAACATAAACATCACAACATGGTACACAAAGTAAGGAACCTACACCATAGTGCTCTAAGCTCAATTATCACAATCAGAGCCCATCAATAGGAGTCATGGGAGCTAAGAGATCAACATCAAGATGGACATCGATGAATCTAGGCCCTTTGTTATTTTTTCATGACTAGAGACTACATCACCTGTTGAAAGAGAGCCAACGGGAGTAGAGAGTAGAGATGACATCAAAGAGAGAAGGAATGTTCGAAAGTGATTTAGAACAAATAAGTGATGTGTTGATCACCCCATGATCATTATGTAGAGGATGAAAATTGATAAGATTAGCCCTCATAATCTCTAAATTCATAAAATCATGACTCTTAGTGTGCATATATCATCTTCAAATATTTAGGAAAAATCACACTAAAATGTGTGAAATTTACTACTATTTTTGTAGCATAAATAGTAGATATAAGGACTCAAAAAATGATAAGAACACCAACATGAACCAATATGAAGTTTATCATTATCTAAGAGTCAAATAAACACATGAACATATATCAGGCATTTAATCCAAATTGCACCGTCGAGTAAGTCAGAAACAAGGTTTTATAAATGTTAATGACTTTGAAACTATGATTCATACCCAAGATACATTATGAGTAGAATATGAGGTGATAAAATTGGCAGTCTCAGCTAGGTTATTGAAGGAAAAAAATTATTATCAAGGTGTTAATTGTGTAAAATTGTTGGATCTAGTTAAGTTTGTGTAAATGTATACCATCATTCACGTCTAAGAAAATGTACAATGGAAAATTACTAAGTTAGGAGTAAGATTATTCAACAAACCATTGGGGTACCAGGAGTTAGGTTAAAAGTTTAATCTTGGGAAGGGGATTTCAATGCATTATAATGGAGTTTTGGATGACAAAAGTGGACCTCTATAGATAAAACCAAAATGTTGACAATATGTTGCCTTTATGTGGCATTTGAGATCAACATTCAACACCTAAAACACCCCAAGAAATTACAAAAATTGAGGTTTTACGCCATTCATCTTAAAACGTATTCTTAATAAATATTCTTTGGGTTGTAAATACAATTATGTGGAATTTACAAAATAATCCAACCAACATGTATTGTGTAAGATAAAGCTACACAACACCAATGAAAAACCATACATTTTTGCACTCAAATTAATGCAGTAAAAGATAGAAATAAAAGTAAGTCTTGACAAATATTATAGATTCATAAAATTTATCATTTTTAGCCCCATTTTACACTAACTAAATTGATTATCAAATTTATCCAAAATATGTTCTACTATTTACATATGAAGTTAACCATGATCAACAAGTATTATAGTGTACCTTGACATTAAGTAATTTTAGGTGATTTTCAATATTCAACCAGAAATTGATGTGCCATGGATCTTCCTGAAGCACATTTATTGCTAAAATGAATTTACTTGACCAACTTAAATGAACTACATCTATTTATACCAATGTGGAAGAAGTGTGTAGACATGTGTTACATCAAGTTTACGGGACTAAGATGGACTCCCAAAAAATAATGATCTCATAACAATGTTGATTTAATTAGATTAGAATAAATCGTATTCAAATTATATACATTATGAAAGGAAAATTAAGCTAACTTGAGGTCGTTGATATGTAGATTTAGTTAGTTATCGATATTTTTTGTGATGTCCTCTAACTCTATTTCATATGTAAGAGGTTAAGTAGATCACACTAGCTCAATCGCACATCACTCTAGAAGTTGAGTAGTGATGTCACAACTATACATATATATATATATATATATATATATATATATATATATATATATATATATATATATATATATATATATCTGTGTGTGTGTGTGTGTATGTGTGTGTATATGTATGTATACATATATATATATATTTATATTTATATATATTTATATTTATATATATATATTTATATTTATATTTATATTTATATTTATATTTATATATATAAGAGAAAAAATAGAACACAATAATTGACCATCTCGCATCACCTATATATATAATCCAAACTTATAATCTTATTCTTCACCTAATAAATTATCTATAAACTAATTTTCTGATCATTTAAATATTTTAGGTCATCCATCTAATGTGTTCAAGAATCAATATTTTAATTAATTTTTGGCATTCAATTTTTCCATGTTAAGATGCAAGGTCTATGCTATTCAAATGAGTTCAAATTTTTGGAGTGTCTATATCAATATCGTATATCAACATTGTAGGTTCACTTTTCCCAATGAAGTTTTATTTTGATAGTGATAGGCATAAAAATATTGATTCTACAAAGAATCAATTTTATTCTAGTTTAACTCAAACATATACATATGTATATATATAAATATGTATATATATAAATATGTATGTATGTATCTTTCTCTATATATATGAACACACACACACACATATATATATATATATATATATATATATATATATATATATATATATATATCAAGAGGTTAGGAATTGTGTACTGGCCAATACATGTAAGTTATGTGTACCTTGTAAGTTACGTGTATCATTTGTTAAAATGGAACATATAGAAACTTAAATTTCATCTAACCATATGGATTGATTTAATAATATTTAGACTATATATGTTTGGAATATCATAATCGTATATCATATGGATCATTAAATCTAGCTTTATACCATCATTCAATTTCTGTAATTTTTTCAACTTAACGTTGATTAGAAGATACACATATTCGTTCATTGAATGATCTATGAACAACTGATTGTAGTCAGTTTTTATATACATCACACCTAAGGGGCATGCATCATATCAATAAGGTTGGATTCTTCATTAGATGTTTATAATCATCATAATTGAAGATGGGTACATATAAGTCACACTTACTAAGGTACACAATTCTTTAGCTGACATATGAATATACGTGATTAAGAGAGAAAGATTTCTCTCCCCCTCCCATAACCCGTGACAGAGGTCAGACGCCCGAGAGGGTGGTAAATAGAAAAATGCTTCTCTATGTGGTTTGAACCCAGGTCTCTTCATTGTCGACCAACAAAATTCTTCCAAGCGGGCTATCCCATGTCGGTCCATATATGAATAGATACGCATATATAAGTGTGTATATGATTTATATTCAAACATAAATTCTAGTATGTAAATTTGATGTTGATATTAATATTGTTACCTTCGCATTTGGGCACTTGCCAAAACACCCATAGATTTGTTAATTTGACTACATTTTTGGAGATCACTAATATTAATTAAGAGAAGTGAAGACTTTTGTATCTTGATCCTTTACCATTGACACTTGTCGGGAATGGAGGTATATTTAAACACAATGAAGGATCAATGATTGATATGAGAAAGCTTATTGGGAGGATTTCTATATATGTGTCATATTGTTAGATAGGTGAAATCTATATGACTCATTTTGATGTCAGTTGATGATTAATTGAGACACATAACAATGTATATAAAATAGTAATAATAAAGCTATTAGTATCAAATAAAACTAGAAAAAACAAGAGAAGATCATGTTATTGACTTTATTAACTGAGTGGGTATATAGATTTATAGGTATGAATGGAGGTGTGTAATATTTCTTAATATCAAACTAGGCTTAGGAAAGTTAGCAGTTGAGTTATATCCACTCTTAGTATTGACACATTTGTAAATGTTTTATTATTATGTATAGTTGTCCGTAGAGAAGTTAAGTGACTCATTATTTGACTTGAGGGTTTAAGGATTCCCATCAATGAATAAATATTTTCTTAATTTTTGATTTAGTTGAATTGTTAAGTATAAGATAAATATGAAATGAATGGTTGCATAAGTTAATACTACTATGGGAGTTTAAAATTTACATAAAATATATCCTAATTGTATCTAAAAACTCATTTAAATAATAAATACTCAAAACATTTGAGTGTTGTTCATACAAAATGTTTTTAGTCATAAAAGAACCTACAAATAAAACCCAAAGCTATTAACAAGAACAAGTCAATTACAAAAATATAATACATTTGATTAAAAAATTACTTATTATCACATATAAATATCATATTTTGGTACTTAACGAAACATTTAATTCCCGTCAATTTCTAAATGTACACATTGATCTTCCACAACAAGGAGTCTCTCAATGGCTTACACTTGCAAAATTCACTACATCGAAGCTATGATTTGCCACATCCCTACATCAAGTTCTATAATTCTCTTTTCTTGCCCTTGCCATTTCATATCATATGAACAAACATGTTTAGTTTTTCATTCTTACATATTATTATCATATGCTACCAAACACTTATGTAATCATCTCTTATAATAATACAAGGTGATTTAGAGCACATTTTTATCTATATCTAGTAGTCACATCTCTTTCAAAATTATTACTAATGAATATTTTTATGCATGCAAGGTGCTACATACATAGCCTAATATGTTATGTTTAAGTATTTCCATTTTCTAATACAAATAACCCTTCTTAGATTGGAGAATTTGTTGTGGGGTTCATATTAAATGGAGTATATCTCTATCCAAACTATGTCATGTATTTATTTAATCATATATCTTTTGGCCACATAATTACTCATATGAGTAATAATTTACAAGAAATGAGTTTTTAGAAAATATGGATAACAACATGAATAGTTTGTACTTATGATATTTAATTAGTCTTACATTTTTTATTCTTTAAATGACAAAGAAATTAAAATACTAAAATGCATAAAGTCATATTTGAATGTTCTTCATATCTGGTATCCATTATATGATTAATATTGACCACAAAATGGTGCTTGTTATCTCATAGTTAACCCAATATATAATACATATATATTTGTAATATGTTTATTTATTTAAGTCGTGACCACATCGACAACTTGTTTTTGGTTGCCCAGAGCATACCATGTCAAATCCTGATCACTTGAGAAAAATCTAGAAGTGGCCAAACCTTAAAAGTTCTTAAAATATACATCTGATGATAAAAAATTATTGGATCCAATCAAGACATACATGCATAGCTTGAGAGTGAGTATATATATATATATATATATATATATATATATATATATATATATATATATATATATATATATATATATATATATATATATACATTTGAGAAACCAAGTAGTGAATTTGATTGTCAGTAAATTAGGACAATGAGTTAACTAATATTATTAAGTCAACATTTACATAATTTATCCCAACAAAATTTGAAAGACATATTTCACCATAGTGTATCTTAAATTTTATGAGGTTTTATACATGTGTTGAGGTCCTTATGGAAATTGATTGAGAAATATCTATGTCACAAGGAAAGGAAAAGTAGTTTCACCCTTTGAGTGATTGAAAGGTTCTTTAGTTCAATAATTTAGTTCTTTTGAATATTTATCTATGAAATTATAGATAATAGCCTCTTTTGAAATCATAATAGAAAAGTTTCAATGAGACATATCTTTCTATCATCACACTAATACAGTGGAATCTACAAAAATATTTTAGTGAGGAATAGAATATACATGTCGCAGTTCATAATAAATAGATATGAAAGAGGGTGAAGAGTAGGATGGAGATGACGTGCATGGTCATTACTCATGGAACTAATGCTTGTAGTTGACCACTTCACTCCTCCCACCTAGTATTTTATTGTTAAGGTTCTTAAAGAATACTATAAAATATTTATAGTCTTGTGTCATTGAGACACTATGTCTAATCATAAATAAATGAGGAAGGATATATCAAAAGACTTGTTCGACATAAGAGTTTGGTTATGTGATATGAGGTTTTAATAGAGAAGTATACTAAAAATGCCCTTACTATCAATAGGAAATAATGGAAATGGATTAGATACTATACTCACTCTAATTGATTTTTATATGGTATTAGTTAAGAGAACCACAAAACAATCATTGGCTTCCTTATAAATCAAAATTTCAGATTGAACCTTCTAATGTACGACTTGGGGGAGATTGTTCTCAAAGTTGTATAATTTTTCTCTTCCTTTCTCTAAAAGAGTGAGATAGAGGTTATCAATTAGGGTTGGTATGGTAAGGTAGTGTTTAGGTAAGTTGGTAATCATATTCATAATATTATACATAGAGGTGACATGACACATTGGTTTGATTCTATACAATTATATCAGTGATACAAAGGCACGAAATTGACCTAAATTTATTTGTTACATAATAAATGAAACAATTAGTTGGAGGTATCAATTCTTCACATGTTGGATTTGAGAGGCATTTATCACGTGAGATACTATGAATTCCATGTCACTATGGTGCACACCCTTCATTAACTAGGAGCTTTTTTTTTGTTAGAATAGCATTTTCCTTCTCATTTTAGTCTATGTCTTCCTAAAATTTTTTATCCAAGTAGAGAAAGGAAAATTGGTTAGTAGAATTTCCATTTTGGTGGAAAATATATATCACGAAAAGAATTCTCACCACTAATATCACATATGGTTGAGTTAGTCTCATTTATACAAATAAGATGCCAGATGTTATTTTGTTTTTATTTGCATAAATTATGTATTCTAGGTCAATGTGAAGTATTTGGTGAACCATCGGGGGTCAAGAAAAACTTAAATTTCCTCTATAGTAACTTAGCAAGGATGGAACATTGGCCCCACCTGAAGAGCTTCCATGAAATAACTAAAGCTTGGTCTTTGTAAATAATATTTCATTAATGAACTTACAATACATCCTAGATTTTTTTGGATTTGAATATAAAGTCATGAACACTACTATTATTGTAAGAATATGTTTTAAAAGTTAAATACATCAAAAAATATGAAAAATAGTTGGATATAGTAATACACTTTTCTATGATACTTTGTGTATTTCACTTTTCATATATAGAAACTACCAAATACTAAATTAGTTTATGTAAATTTAGTTCTAAGGTTAAATGCTTTGACAATTTAAGGAGAGGGACCAATAGTATGAAGTACATTCAGCTAAATGAAACATTTTTTAATTGTCTTGGTTGATTTATTGAACTACTTCCAATATTAGTCTCACATGCATTTATATAAAATGTGGTACTTTTGGGTAAGATCTCACAATACTAACCCAATTTTTTATTATGTATACGTGGTTCTTCTTCTTACATATCCATCGTAGTTGGTGTCTATATCTTTGTACAAATCCTTGTAGTTTCTAAGATCCTTTAAAATTAATTTTCAATGATGCTTTTTTGTAGCATCGACAATGCAAGTGCAATGGATGTCTTGAATTGGATTATTGGATATCTTCTTTGTCCCAGATAGCTTGTGTTGTTGCTGAAATCAAGTTGTGCAGTTTCTCAGCATACCAAAAAATCAATGATTGTGGATTTCTCAAATTCTTCAATGAAAGAGGCACCAAAGTTGTCATCTGTGAACCTGTAAAAATTAATTTAAATAATAATTTTATATCACTTAGCATAGGATTTTTGTGAGGAATATCAAGGGTCTTAACTATATGTTAATGTAATACTTACATAAAAAGTTTTAAACTTGATATATTTTCTAGAATGTGAGCATGGGTGTATTTAATTTGTCATATCAATTATGTTAATTTCATATGTTAATGTGTGTACATATTTTGATACCTTCTTTTGTAAATTAGGATCTCTAAACAAATATAGAGTAACCCCTTAGTGAATTTTCCAAGTTATGTTCTATCAAAGTGAAAATAGTCAAAACATAGTTAGGATTCGATAGGAGTAAGATGTGAGGTTCTTAGTACTATTTTGTCTTACATAGATATACAACAGTTCAACATGTATTTTAGTATCAATTTAGGATAATAGTGAAACATGGAGAAAATTGGGTATCTGTATATGTGCACAACACCATTTGAACTCACATCAACTAATTGTTAGGGACTGAATATAGTTCCCAAATTTAAAAAGAATGGTAGTATGATGAGGTTATACTTAGCACAAAATATCTACGATAAGTGATTAGACTTGAGATCTGAATGTTACCAATTAAATAAACACAAACATTGTTTCTATTAATTGGCATGATGTTTAACTTTCACTAGTATTTTTCCTACTTTGCAAGGTTATGTATCTCCATAGTGTGAATGGTAGAGAAATATGCTTTATTGGTGTCCTACTGTGGTTAATGGTGATATTTATCCTTATAGGACTTTATTTTTCTTTTAAAAGTTGCAAAGACCTTTTAATTGGGAACAAAAAAAGTCAAATCCTTGGATACAAGCATATGTGATGAACAAAGTCAAAGCTTGGTTAATCTAGAACCCATGATACCTTCATCACCAACAAAGGGATTCCAAAAGTAAAATATTTGACCTTCCTACACTGATGCACATCACATGACCAATAGTGCACAGTGTGGCCATGTCTAGACTCCCATTCAAGTCTCAAACTTGACATGTCATATTGTAAAATCCTTAAAATACAATACTTCATAAAATATGTACATGTAGTCCTTGATGAAGTTTTTACTATAAAAAAAACAAGTTCTTGGATCTCAATGCAAATGACACCCCAAACATATATTATTTTCTTCAAATATTATGGAAAATAAATAAGAGAAACAAAGTGACAAATAAGAGTTAAAATTGAAAAGTACTTATTAAATGTCATCGTATGGACCAATAAAAGTAACATGAGTATTATATGATATAAATTCATTCATAAACATATCGACCTCTAAACTCATATAGAGTATTTCAAGTAATTCAGCAAAGCTTCATCTTAAAAGGCCTAACTTAGACAATTGTGAGTCTCAAGAATAAAATATAAGTTGATATTAGGAATGCTCATGATTAAATAAGTTATCTTATCAATTTCAATTGAATTGAATAACCCTAGTTACCTTAAATATATATATATATATACATATATATATATATACACATATATATATACATATATATATATATATATATATATATATATATATATATATATATAAGAATAGAAACATCATCGATAAACTTAACTTTCCTATGAATTCCTTTTCATTTTCCTTTGTTATCAAGAGATAACACCCATTCCGGGTCGGACTCCTTTTTGGCAGAGTCAACCGCAAGCCTTGAGTCATCTCCTGCACCAAAATGGATTTCTTTTCCACCCAACAATGCATAGGATATTGTCTTCTTCTAGTTCCTCTTAGCTATGGATAAAAATCACAAAACATGATGCCTCCATATTTAGAGTATCTCATTGTTTTGAACAATATAAAACTGTGACATGGAATTGATCCTTAGAGAACTTTGCACTACATCTAATGCAAGATCCTAAATTCCCTTCTTGGTACCTCCATCTATAAAAGAAACCTTCTAAAACCATATTTATATCATCATATACTTGTTGCAATGCCAAGGAAACCCCCATGCATCTCTAACATACCATCCAATCTATCATTCATCCACATGCAACTAGAGGTTCAAGACACTATCTCATATCATTTGAACCCTCTCTATGGAAGAAGATCATCTCCATTGTCATGGAGGAACAACCATCAGCATTAGTGTGGATATCAAATCAATAAGTTTCACTATTAGGAATGCTCCTGATTAAATAAGTCATCTTATCATTTTCAATAAAATTGAATAACCCTAGTTACTTTAAACAAATATATATGTAAGAATAGAAACATCATCAATAAACTTAAATTTCCTACGAACTCCTTTTTATTTTCCTTTGTTATCAAGAGATAACACCCATTCTGGGTCAGACTCCTTTTTGGCAGAGTCAACTGCAAGCCTTGAGTCATCTCCTACACCTAAACGGATTTCTTTTCCACCCAACAATGCATAGGATATTGTCTTCTTCCAGTTCCTCTTAGCTATGGATAAAAATCACAAAACATGATGCCTCCATATTTAGATTATCTCATTGTTTTGAACAATATAAAATTGTGACATGGAATTGATCCTTAGAGAACTTTGCACAACATCCAATGCAAGATCCTAAATTCCCTTCTTGGTACCTCCATCTATAAAAGAAACCTTCTAAAAACCATATTTATATCATCATATACTCATTTCAATTCCAAGGAAACCCCCATGCATCTCTAACATACCCTCCAATCCATCATTCATCCACATGCAACTAGAGGTTCAAGACATTGTCTCATGTCATTTGAACCCTCTCTATGGAAGAAGATCATCTCCATTGTCCTGGAGGAACAACCATCATCATTAGTGTGGATAACAAATCAATACGTTTCAAACCCCTCTTTCTGTTCCAATGGTACTTTTTGTTAAAATATGAATACGATCTATGACCATGATCATATTTGACCCTAGTTTCATTCGTCATGTATTTCCTCAAGTATGTATGTTCTTTTTGAGACTGTGTATTCTCAACCTGTGTTCTTCTTCTCTTTACTCTACTAGCAAACCATGGTGGAGGACTTGCTTAGGCACATGTGGCATCTCAAAACTTCAAACCAACGGTCTCTAGGACCACTTTTGTGTGTAGAATTTGATGTGACAGATTTCGACACTCATTTTAACAACATTCAGATTTTGATCTTGATGTTGAATGAACTATTTCTTTATTAATGATCTAAATTAGATCAAAAATACATGATAGGCTATTTGGTTTCTCCCCATGATGTTTGCATTAGGGCATCATTTTTTGTTAGGAATTATCGCCCCTCCATTCAATCTATGACCTTTGCATGCTCTAAGAAATCTAGGCCATTGTTGTAATGGCGGTTTCCATAGGGACACCTCATTGTAGGGGTCTCACTACATAATAGCTAGTAAAACGGTTTATCAATTTACTAGTTTTTGGATAATATAGAAGTCATAA
The DNA here is from genome assembly GCA_963693085.1 of Alisma plantago-aquatica. Classification (NCBI taxonomy): domain Eukaryota; kingdom Viridiplantae; phylum Streptophyta; class Magnoliopsida; order Alismatales; family Alismataceae; genus Alisma; species Alisma plantago-aquatica. Next base: position 420,123,993 of record OY856413.1, read on the forward strand.
ATTTACAACAAGTTATCCAATTGATATAAAATTATGTACAAACATATTTGGGAAAGGATTATTTGTGGAGAACTTAGTTTTATGCTGTTTAGAGATAAAATTCGACTTCAACGAACCCTAAGATATAAGGATGCAAGACTTGGGATAGGTACTTATTAATATACAAATTGATGACAATAATTTTATTTTTAAGATATTTAGGGGTGAATTAGGATGAAGATGTTTATCTTTATGAATCACCATCAAGATAAAGATACTAGAAATGTCCTCCTCATGCTCTAGGTAAGTAGTTATGCACATTAAGAAAAATAATGGGTTAAGGGGTTTCTTTCTAGGCTTAATTGTAAGTATTTAACATATAAGAATGAAAATTATTAATATCTTAATGTAACTCATGAAAAAAACATATATTTATGCTTTCAAGATTTTGTGTTTTAAGAGAATAAAATGTCTCTATTCATGTTAAGAGATTGATAATAAATAAACCTTCTCTTATTTTTCAAGAATCATATTAATGTTCATGTCCAATAGGGAGTCATCACATTATATTCAATAGGGAGAATTCCCGCCATGTTTTTGAGTTAAGGTTAAATCAAAATAATGTTAAGGTCAATAGGTAAAATTATAATGATTATTGTATGATTCCTGATCACATTATTTTAAGGATCTCTTAACAGTCAAGGACTTTCCTACAATCATGTGCTCTTAAATGGATAATCATATAGGGAGGTTCATAAAACAAGAGTTTCAATTCAAGTATGAAATCAATGATGTAATGTGTTCAAGAAATCATTATCTAAAGCTATTCAGTCTATGTTATTTCAAGTTGTTCCAAAATTTTAGTTTATTTCCAAATATGACTACTCGATGTTGCTTACTTTCATGTTTCTATGTTTCTTTTCATTGCTATGGATGTGATTTCCATAATTGAGGAGCTCAAGGTGGATTAGGATTAAGAAGACATTAACCTAAGAAGAAAGACTATGAATGATTGGTGGGGTTCCTTCTATCGACATGACTTGTTTATAATTAACATTTTCATTTATATTTTAGACATAATAAACATACATCTAACAATGATTACAATACCTTGATGTACAACTTTTGAGAATTGAGAAATTCTATTATTGTGTTGATTTATATTCAACTGTATTATTAGTTTTTTTCCAATAGATGTAACATCCCCAAGTATAGTGCAAATTGAATTCCTCTCAGTTCATGTGGTTACAAAAAAATAGAGGTGTTACAACTTGGTATTAAAGAGACAAGATAGTTGTCCATCTAGCACTATCTTCAATTCTCATATATTTTTATACCCCTCAAGATCCATTAATATAAGATTCATATCTTATTCAAGGTAGCCTCTAGGAAAAAGATATATAGCACAAAGACATATAAATGATACCCTTTTTGTTTGAGGATTGGTAAAGATAAGGAGATTGATAAAATATTATTTTTATACTTAAGTATACTAGATAGACATAAGAGGGATAAACATATATATAGTTAGGATCCTATGTATCAACAAAACCTTTGAATATGACATGTCGTATCATTTCCTTAATAATACATGGATGCTAACTGAGAGTTGTAGAGAGGATTCTTGATAGTATTCCCTGAGAGACAGTCATATGATGATTTTGATGATACACTTTGTAATTGGTTTAGTCATCAGTAGAGGAAATTCCAATTATTGTGTTTTATTCAATATGAGATAATGAATTGATATATTAACTTCCTAAGAATGTATGATTATGTGACATGTAATTTTAGGTTGAGGACACAGACATGAGATCATGTGTATGATATGATCATTCATTTTTTCTAGGTACCTAGAAAGATAGTATTGTGGAAATTAGAAAGACAATAATAAATCAAGACTAGTATGTGTGTTGACTAATGGCTACATCTTATTAATCAAGATATTTGATATCAAGTCAAACACATAGGCACTTGAAATGAAAAAATGCACTAGATAGACACAACATGAGTAAGATACAAGGAATCTAGAAATGGAGGCTAGAACCATATCTCAATGTGGAAAATTGAGTGAGACACAACTTGAGTTGAAGTCACCATAACAATCACATCTTGTTCAATTTATATTGACACTATGAACATGCCCTGATTAAGGGTTGAGATACAAGTAATTCTTAGTTGTGCAATGAAACATGTGGGTTATTGTGATCAATGTAGTTGGAATGTTTCCCTCCTATTGGATTGATATTCTAGCCACTTAATGAATGAGACTAAGAAATGTATCGACATGCTAATGTGAATACATTATGATATTGAAGCCATGTGTATCTCAAATAATCTAGTCTAAATCAAGGGACAAAGATTGAGCATTAGTATAATGACATTTTGATGCCTCATATTCAATTTAGATACAGAAGACAAAGGGATTATATGACCGAAGTAATACTATTTACAAAACTAGGTTGAAGTTCTCCAAGTTCTCAAATTACTTGATGATCGGCCTAAATTGTGCATCCATAATGGAGCAGTCAGACTTTTAAGATTATAACCTGACACTCAAGCCCCTGCAATCATTATACAGGGTCTCGCATAGTAATCGGGGTCGAACCGCAGGGATGAGGTCGACAAGTGTGAAGTATGTAGGGTTTCACATTCATATACTCTAGAGGAATAGATGGCTTTTAAAAAGGTTGTGCCCTAAGGAATGATGGTGCTCAAGTAAAAAAAAATTGAAGGAAAGAATATAACAACAAGAGAAAAATAGTTATCAATGGTAGGAAACAAAGATATGGAAGGAAACTCGGATTGGGTTTCACCTACTAAGGTCTCTCACCAACATGCAAAAATCACGCCCCTTCGTATATTCCTATCAAGATTACAAGCAGACATAAAAATGTTTATTCCCTCCTCTCTCGAGATAAGGATAGATCTAGGATCTAAGGTAGCCTCTCTCTCGAGATAACCACCTTACAACCACAAAACAAACCATGTTGCCATCTGGCGGCGCCGCCTGCTCGTCTAGGATAGAACGACTCGTCTAGCGGAGCTCTGCTAGGGTTTCCGTCTGGCGGCGCCGCCTGCTCCACACCTCGGCTAGGCACCCCGCCTACCGGGGGCCACCTTCCTCGTTTTCCACCATGTTGCCGTCCCCGTTCTCTAGGAGGATCACGCGGCAGAGTGCTCAGGCCATGAGGGCCCAGCAAGCGGTCCAAGATAGACGCCAAGGGTTTGCGGCCCTAGCCACGCCAATAGACAAGATTATCCAAGATGTTAGGACTGTCGTAGGATCTCCGACGCATCGTCTGCCTGATCGTGATCCGCAGACTGGCTCGGTTGATCCTGTTGACGAGCCGCCAAGACATAGTGACCCTCCGTTGGAGTCGTATAGTGCGAGACAGAACCTTACTGATGATCCAGACGCCTTAGTTGCTGCCCACCATGCGGATGTCCCTTCTTTGATCCATGATAGGGCCCCGCCGTCTATTGTGAACTCTATGAATCATGAGGATGTTCCTCGTCTTGAAGGATCCCTTGCGGTTGAGAAGAACCCTAGAAGTCAGAATGCCAGATATACAGAGCACAGAGATCATCAGCAGATTTCGCGAGATCAGTCTGGGAGAACCCCTTCTCGTCGGCCATGGATGATGGACATCCCTACTGACACTTGTTATCGTTGTCTTGGTAAAGGACACTGGCAATACCAATGTAGACGTGCCGTTGTCTGCTACAAGTGCCATGCACCAGGCCATGTTGCGAGGAGATGCCTTGTTAGACCTAGTGCTTCCCCGCCGGATATTCGCTCTCATACTGAATTCCCAATGATGCGGCCTGCTGTTCCTGCTCGCGGTGGTCAGATACATGTTCCCAAGCGTATAGCTGTTGATTTGGTTCCGGACACGGAGGAAAGAAATAGCAAGGCACAGGCGCTGGCAAGAGCGGTGGAAGTTTCTTGGCCTTCACGTTTGACTTGGGAGGAGCTTTGCCCTGAGCTCAAAAGAAGGTGGCCGCATGCTACTGATATCTATCGACACTCCAAGAGGAAAGTTGTTGTTTTCTTTGCTAGGCAGGAGGAAGCGCGTCAGGCTATCGTTGATCCGTCCTTTGTTTTCAGAGATATGATCGTTAACCTTATTTCCTTGGCGGACGGTGAGCCTTGCTCTCACAAACAAGCGGTTTGGTTCTGGATAGCGGACCTCCCGATTGTTTGCCGTGATGATGATGCCATAGACAGATTAATGAATAGCTTTGGGAAGCTTATCGTGGTATCTGGATGGATACGTAATCCTGATGATATCTCAGGAATCCTCGTGCTTGTGGAGACGTTTAATGAGGATATCTCACAGTTTGTTTCTCTGACTTATGGAGACAGAAGATCTGATGTGCACTTGCACATTGTTGCCCGAGGGAAACCAGGTTCTAATCTTTTCTCTCGCACAGAGATTGGTGAAGAGCTATGCATTCCGATGGAAGCTTTTGCTACTCATAGTTCTGCTATTACAGATTTAGCTGTGAAGGATACCCCTGAAGAGTCCTCTCCTGCTGATCTGACCGTGATGGATGATCTTAATCATGATCCTATTGAGTCTCATCCCGACGTGATTTCACAGATGCACAATGATAACAGACCTGGTAGGTTTGTCTTTGATGATGAAGGCAACAGAAGACCGCTGTACAGGCAATGCCTTACTGATTTTATCCCTTCAACAGAGCAGATGTACAACTCTCGCCGCAAAAGAGGCTCTCTACTTCCGTCGTCCAGTAGACAGCAAGAAGATGTTGTACCCCTCACCCAGCCTACTGGCCACAGGAGACATGCCCATAGAAGGAGGCTTTCGGATGGACAAAACCCTTTTTCTGATGATGAATGGGACTATGAAGGTCGTGAGCGTTTCTAGCTGGAGTCGTTGTCTTTGAGAGCTCAGTCTCTAACCTAATGGATTCCAACTTTCTTTTCTGGAATATTAGGGGAGCGGCCAACAATAAGACCAGGAGAGTGCTGGGTCGTTTATGTAGAAGGCATAAACCTTTGGTTGTATGCTTATTCGAGCCTTTCTTACAAGCCGTCTCAGCCGATGAATTGCTGGACATTGTTAGATTAGATTGGTCTGTTACCAACGATGAGGAGTCTGGAAAGATTTGGCTATATGCGGATAATTCGCTTCACCCGTCTGTGATGAGGATTCACAATCAACATATCACGATTAAGCTCAGGGACACTGATGGTATAGAGTTTTACATTACAACGGTCTATGCAAGCTGTAGTGCTTCTCAGAGAAGAATTTTATGGGAGGATATAGCTGACTTATCCATTCACATTGGCGATGCTTGCTGGCTCGTAGCTGGTGACTTCAACACCATCAAGCATCAGTCTGAGAAGAGGGGTGGACTCGATAGACCTTATCAGGATATCTTGGATTTCAATTCCTTTATTCATGACGTTAATCTGAGAGAGGCCTGTTTTCTTGGCAGCAAGTACACCTAGGTTGACAAGCAATACAACTCTCCCACCATTTGGGAAAGGCTTGATAGGATTTTCCTTAATGAATCTTGGGGTCTGAAGAGACCTAATGTTATCGCCTCACACCTCACGAGATACCGGGTTTTTGATCACTGCCCAATTTTATATCTACCTGGCTGCTTGAGGACGTTCAATAGAAGGATACCTTTTTCTTTCTCACAGGTTTGGCTTGATTATGCAGACTGTCGGCTTATCATTGATGATGTTTGGGCACATGATTTCACTGGATCTCCTTCTTTTATCTTCTACTCCAAATTGAAGATGGTTAGAGATGCTCTGAAGTCTTGGAGCAGAGATACCTTCGGTGACACTAGCCAGCGGATTAAAGACCTTGAGGATGTGATTTATACGACTCAGATGGCTTATGATGAAAATCCTTCCCTGGCCAATGAGATGAATCTCAGGTCGGCTGAGACTGAGCTCCAACATCTTCTTGATCTTGAGGAGAAGGTTTGGAAAGAACGATCCCGCATTGACTGGCTTCATGATGGTGAGAGGAATAATAGATTCTACCATGCGGTGGTGAGGTCTAGGAGAAAGGTCAACCGTGTTGTTCACCTTCTGTTGAGTGATGGTACGAGGATAGAGGATCCGATGGACATTGCTAACCATGTTGTGGCTCACTACGCAAATTTCTACAAGGAGAATCCTGGCTATGATGACGTCCTGCTAGATGATATGCTTTCTTCTATTCCTGACCTGGTTACCCTCGATGATGATGCTTCCTTGACGGCCATCCCTAATGAAGAGGAGGTGCGTATGGCTCTTGATCAGATGGACAGACATTCTACACCTGGACCGGATGGTTTCACTGTACACTTCTTCTATAACCTCTGGAGCACGATTAAGGATGATTTCATGAAGATGACGAGATCCTTCTTCAGTGGGCAACCATGCCACCGTAGCTTGTTTTGCTGTAATATTCTTCTTATTCCCAAGGTGGAGAACCCCTCTGACATCAATAAGGATTTTCGCCCTATCTCTATTGAGAATGTGGCCCTACGTATCTTGGCTAGAGTTATGAGTAACCGTATGAAGAAGCTTATGCCTAATCTCATTTCTGACAACCAAGCAGCCTATGTCCAAGGTAGAGAGATTACTCACCATATTAGATTGGTCAAAGAACTTGTTCATGACCTCTATCAAGGCGAAGAGTTTCCGAATTTGATGATCAAGATTGATATGTCGAAGGCGTTTGATCGTATTAACTGGGAGGTCCTCAAGAAGATCATGTTAAGCTTTGGTTTCTCGGAGGTTTTCATTAACCTTGTGCTGCGTTTTTTCATTAACACCTGGGCTACAGTCTCTATTGGAGATGCTTCTGATGGTTTCTTTCCTATGAAATGGGGCCTGAAGTAGGGTAACGCCATCTCGCCCCTCTTGTTCATCCTTTTCGAAGAGCGGTTATCCAGACACATCCTTAGAGTGGATGCTCAGATGAATCTTGCGAGATTTCATACTCGTGGACATGGAGTTGCTCCCTTACATCTGTTATATGCGGACGATATTATGCTCTTCCTTAATGCCAACCCGTCCACGCTGGCTTCGGTTAAGCAGATCCTCTTGAACTATGAGCAAGCTATGGCACAGATGATCAATCGAAATAAGTCAAAGTGTGTTGTGGGTAGTAATTGCGCTGCTATATCAAGTGATGTTGTTGCGGCCCTTGATTTTGATAGTACAGCGGAGACATTCAATTACCTTGGGGTGCCGATCAAGTTTGGTAGGAGCACGCTGAATGATTTTGATTATTTGATACAGAAGATTAACCAGAAGATTGCCTCCTGGAAGTCGAGGCTCCTTTCCTTCTCTGGCCGCAAGATTTTGATCACTCATGTCCTAACGTCCACCACTGTGTACACTGCTGTTGCCACTGGTATTCCTCGTGGGACGATTGATCGCATTGATTGTATGCTCAAGAAGTTTCTTTGGGCGGATCGGGATAATAATCATAGAAGAGCTTGGGTGAGCTGGTCAAAAGTGGCCAAACTGCTCGAGCATGGAGGGATGAATCTCCCGAATATCTGTGTCATTGTTGATGCCTTCGTGGACAAAGCTTACTGGGAGCTCATTGCTATGGATTCGTTGTGGGCCAGGTTCTGTGATGCTAAATATTCTGTACGAGTGCCTAGTAGGGAGGCCAATTATCCTAATCATGTCCAATACAGAGCTACGACCTCTCCTTATTGGAAACAACTGTGGAACGGCTTCCCATCCGTGGTCCCGTGGTGTAGATGGATTCTTGGTAGAGGTATGATCTCGTTCTGGGATGCTATATGGTGTGAGGTTAGGCTGTTCGACTATGCGAGACTTCTCAGTGACAGAAATCACGCCTTCCTGGTTCGGGACTTCTGGATTGTCGATGAAGGTTGGGACTGGTTGGCTCTTCGGCAAGTCCTTACCGATGATGGCGTTGAGCTGGTCAAGAAAGCAAGGCAAAGGATTACTGATGATGATGACAAGATTGTCTGGAGTCCTGAGCGGATGGGTGCGTTCACTATCAGATCGGCCAAGAAGATCCTCACGGTTGGTAATGCGCCTTCCGGTTGCACTTATAGCAAGATCTGGAATATAGATGCCCCTAAGGAATGCACCTTTATTTGGAAGATGATGAATCAAGCTGTTCCGACTGATGATAACGTCCGTAAATGCCATGTTCAGCTGGCATCTAGATGTGAGTGCTGCATTGAGAGCTGCTCGGAGGACACTGACCATGTCATTTTCTTTGGACAGATGGCATCCAGATTTTGGGAGGTGTTCGAATCGATTACAGACATGACGAGGCCGCTTAGTAAAGCTGAGCTTGTGACCCTTTGCGCCAATGGCAAGTCTGCCGATGTGCTCACCTGGACAGCGGCATGTTTAGCGACCGTCATCCCATACTGTTTATGGAAATGGAGATGCAAAGCTAGATTTGATGGTATAGCTAGTCCCTTTGAGAATGCTATCCGTTTGATGACTGAACATCTGAACATCATGCTTAAGAAGAAGACTTTTCGTGCCTTCGCTGACCCTGAGATTCATCACAGATTTCATGATTATGGTGTGGCCGATCCTAGATATGTGATCAAGGAGATTGCTCTTATTAGATGGAACAAACCTGACATTCACAGCCTTAAGCTTAATCTAACAGTTGGGAAAGATAGAGATCCGGTTGGTAATAAGAGATGGTGGATGGCCAGTGTTATTAGAAACCATCACGCAAAGGTCTGTCAAGTTGCTAGATCTTGGCTCACGGCTGAAGATCTTGACAATGCTTTGCTTCAAGCTATTGTGGTTAGTCTCAGATTTGCCGAGTCTCAGAACTTGAGAATTACTACTGTTGAGGTTGACAATGATCTTCTCTTCAATCTTGTGTGGGGCAATAATCCCATCCCTTGGAGGTTGGCTGCTGTGGTTGAGGAGATCAGATGGTACGTTGAGGAGGAAGGCATCCTGGGTTCCCTTGTGCACAGGTCCCTGAACTCGATACCTAGAGTTATTGGCAATTGGGGTAATCGTCTCCATGAACCGATTGTCATCTCTGATCTGAGAAGATTGTCTCCTAGGATTAGGGGTATGCTTAACCTTGAGAAGCATGAGACCCCCTATGTGGTGTTGAGATATACCTGATTGGTCCTTTTTGTTCTCTTCTGGGTGTGTTTTGTTTGCCTTCGTGGGATGTCCTTGTGTTGTTCGGGTCATCACCTGCATCTTATAAGCAGGAGCTGTATTTTTTGATCTTTGTGCTCACACGAGGAGGGTGAGGTGAATAGACAACCTCCTGACTTGTACAAAAAAAAACCACAAAACAAACCATATGGCTGTAAGCATTAGCATTCTAACATTCTCATGCATTCATAATACTCCATAACACTAGATAAATAAGATACTACTCTTTTGAGGTACCAATGATCAAACATCACAATATGGTATCTAAGAATACAAGTGAAGAACTAAGAACAAGCATATGGAGATAATCTTGATAAGAGCATATATATTCAAAGGGAAGCAAGAATATATATGTTGGTAGAGCCTTAGTGGCTACTTCCAACCCAATTTAAGTGTTTATCCACACATGTTAACGGGCATCATAATAGAGTTACAAAATGGTAGATACATCACAAGCACAAGGGGGGGGGTACAATGTAACAAAGATGATAGATCTAGATGGAGAAAAAAGATAATGATACACCAATATACTCCTTCGAATCTAGATCTAGAATGGGTGATGCGGAGGCTTCTCCTTCTTTTGAGGAAGAGGGAATTTGGTCTTCTCTCTCCTCCAGCTTCCTCCTTCAGAGATCCCAGACTAATCATATGGATGTGAGCGGCTATGGAATTTGGCAGCACTTCGTGGTCCTTGATGATCTGATGATGTGACAAGTCGAGGTGGGTGGCCTATATATAGGTGTTTCCCACCAACTTAACCATTTGGGCCATGGTCGTGGTAGGATCTCGGTCAAGGTAGGGTCTCGGTTGTGACTGGGGTGTAATGCCATGGTCGAGGCCTAATCTCGATCGAGGCTTGATCTTGGTCGAGGGTGCCACCACAATCATGGTGTGTGAGTTGTAAGCAGCAAATGAAGGGAAGCATCGCGGTCGTGGGGTGTAGAGATGATTTTGAGGGCTTCGACCATGGTGGGAGGGGTCCTTAGTGGTCCATGAAGCCACATCAAGGTGCTAGCCATGACCATGTCTTGGTATGACCCTACAAAGGTGGAAGAGATCTGCAATTGAGATTTTTGGTATAAAGTACTAAAATAAGCAGAAAAAAGTCTAAAAAAGGTATGTTAGGAGAAGCATAAAACATATGCAAAAAGTGCATAAAATGGGATGTTATCAACTCCCCCAAACTTAGGATCGAGCCTGTCCTCAGGCTAAGGGTAGGCCCGAAATCATAGAGAAATGATCAAAGAGTGACAAAATTCTATAAAAAAAACTTAACACTACTGAGTTGTCTCATTCTTATAGAAAAACACTTGTGGTACGTTCATTCAATCCTAAAATCCCATTTCTCCCCCTTCATAACTAGATTGCACGACATTGAATTCTTGCCACTGCCTTTTGGTAGTAAAGGTCTCTCTATCTGAGCAACTTACCCCTTTATGTATTAGGTTGCTAGCCATACTGGTACAACATCTCCTTGAGGGGTAGCTTTCACACCCTTCCTTTATTTTCAGTTGGCTTTATGCTGGTGTGCTTGGGTAGGTTTTAAGCTTTAAGTGTTTTCCTCTTCTCCTAAATTTCCCTCACGCACAAGCTGTCGTAAGTACAGTGTTGCCCCAAGGGCTCCTGACGTTAATTCAAGTGGTTGTGTGAGGGTCGTTTAGGATTGTAGGTGGATGAATTTGGCTTCAAGATTCCACTTATGGGTATGACATATCTATATTCGTGAGTGCAACTATACACCGACCGTGTGGGACCCTTTAGCATCTTTTGGGCACAACTCTCATTATATGTTTTTTTTCCTTTTCTTTTGGTTTTTTCATATCTCCTCTCAGGTTTCGGTGAGGGGTTTTTTATAGGGTCTTCTGGGCAGCCAAGCTTCTTTTCATCCCAAAGTAGGGATAATCAAACTCAAAAGGGATATCTATTTCCTTCTCGAGGGAAGTGAAGATTTTTTATTGGAACCATCAGGTTAGGTTGGTTGGTCAGAAGTATGGCTCAATGAAGTCCTCCAGTTTCCATGGGTTGCATAAGCTTAGGATTGTTACACACACAACATTTTATTGTAAGAATGAGATAAAACTGTATATTTATGCTTCTCATTTTACTATTATATGTGATAGTTGCTCATTTATTTCTCTCTAGAAACAGTAGCACTATAGCATTTAGCAGGGGAATAGACAAATTCAAGGAGGGCAGCTAAGCAAAACTGTGACTCATAACAAAATTTCCTTAAAGTATAAATCTTTGCAAAATTAGTTTGGCGGGAACGAGAATATGTACAAGTAAATTTTTTAAAATTTGGGATGAAATTGTAACTCTTATGCCCATTTATGACTACGCCCCCAAACTTATCATTCACCCAGACTCGGGGTTTCAAAATTGGAGTTAGATGTATAAATGGGATTTCTTTACTCTGCTAATTGGTTTTGGTGGCCCACTTTGACTCGAGGAGCATGCTGGTGTACACCCCGTGTAGTGGGTGGTTTTTCTCATACTACATACCCTCCACCTTCATGTTCATCATAGCTAGGGCCATCATCCAGGCCAAACAATAGAAGCTATAGTCGTTTGATAGAGGCACCTACTAAGGGCTTCTATGGTAGAGCTATGTCTTCTTGAAGTCTTTTCCTTCTTTATGCTTGTACCCTTTTCCATGACTCTTGATCATCCCTACAATTTCCTCAGCGCATGTGACTTCCTTTTCTTCTATATGTGTCTTTGTAGTAGTCATGTTCATTCTTTTAATTAGTGCAAAGGCTGCATCTGAGCTGTTGTAAAATACTGCAATCCTTGTTATAACACTGACTACTACCAAAGTTCAATGACTATTATGTCAAATAGGCAGGAATATGTAATCTGAAAGAGATGTCACCAAGCATTTTTACAAGCTTTCCTTTTCCCCCAACCTTTTATCTTTCAGGATGTCATCAACTAGAAGGAGGTAGGCCATGTATATGTTCGACAGGTTGTCATTTAGTAGATCTTGGTAAGCCGACATGGTGCTGACTGAGAGGTGCCCTCCTATTTTCAATGTATCCCAGAGGTCGTCTTTTAGCATGCAGATGTCATTCCTTTCAAAGATCACCTTTGTCGGTGTATCGTCTTGCTTCAAAGATTTCATTATTAAATGCAAGGATTGTAGTGGTAGGTTCTCGCAGCTCCACCTTTCAAAATCTTTGAAGGTTGGCACTATTTCTCCAGTTGGACCGTCTGGTTTAATGTCTGAAAGATCCCCTTCCTCTATTTCTCCTTCTTCTAGCTAGCTTGCTAGAGGTTGTTTGTTCTTATCTTCTTCCACTGGAGGTTGCTCTGGCTCATTTTTGGGTTTTATTTCTACTCTATCAGGGGTGTCGGCTGCCTAACCCTCCTTCTAAGCTACTGCTCTAGCAAGTTCTGTAGGATCGATTCACATGGTCTTAAGTTCCTCTCTCCATGTTTTCTTTTCAGGGAGAGGGATTTCTTGGTGAAACCTATGTGGTACTGCATCTGAAGGCATCGTCAGGTCGTTAAAGAAGTGGTGATCGTATATAACCTCCATTGTGTAGATACCACACAACCCATGCAAATCTTTTATGCAGAGGTCTTCCAGCCATACTCCTTTATTGATGGCCTCCATCATTCAGAGAACTATAAAGGCACATTCCCTTGTTCTAGCCTTTTCTTTGGGGACCTTTTTGCAGATGGAAAATTACTTCCACATCCCCTTATTTCTGTTGTATGCCATTTGTATAGCTCATTGCAAATGTAGTGGTACCTTTATGATATCCCTTGCTTTCTTGTTTTTGTAGACCAGGAAGGTGTTGTCCAATTTAGCTATGTAGCAATTGAATATTGTTGTCCGTCTCTCATATAAGTTGACGACAATCAATGGCTAGTGATTTACAGACCTTATGGGCAAGACCACGAATTTCATTTCTTCCCTACTCACTACACATTGTAGCTCAATCACATCAGCAACTTTGTCATTATTATCGAACGAGATCCCTGCTAGATGCATGGCGCCATTGAATACTGGTTGCACTTTGTCAGGATGTAAGAACTCTTCAAGCATAGTTGCACACAGTACTTTGAATAGTTTCTTATGTACGCGTGCTCGTTTTAGAAAAATTCCTCTAAAGTGATCTATGTTAAGTGACCTGCCCTTATTGTGATAGACAATATCAGTTCTAGGGAGGTTTTCGTCTAGTATGTCTGCCAAGATATGGACATCTCTACATGTGATTCTTGATAATGTGGTCATGTCCATACCCGCCATCTTGTAGGGTAGATGAGGAGCCACAACTAATTGTACTTCATTGTCTAGCATGCTCTACTTTATGGCTGGCTCATTTGTGAAGAAAGAGGTGAGCCCACCTTCCTCATCTTCTAAGTTGTTGTCTCCTTCTACCTACGTTGTTGTGGGTGGTGCTTCTATGATTGGAGGCTGAACCCTTATTTTCATCGGTGTTTGGATTGTTGCCTTGCCTTCATCCTTCGTCGATATTTCTATTGTTACATCTTTTATTTGTTGATTCGCTTCTGATGATTTCTCTAGTTCTGTAGCATTGAGTGTGGATAACTCCGCGGCCATTTTTTCATCATAATAGGAATCGTCTTATTCATACGGCTCATGATCTTTGAGGAAATCATTGTAGATATCCATCTCGAACATCAGGTCATCTAAGAATTTGTTGAAATCTCTTATTTCTCGTGACGTGAGATCTTCTGTCACAATGCCTACTGCTATGGTGATGATGACCTATTTGGGGTCTTCTGGTACAATCTTATCTTCTTTTGGACTGTTGTTTAAGTCAAAAGCCCTTGACAACACATTTATTTTCTTTGTTTTGTTGTCCTAACGAGTTTCTGACTGTGGTGGTGCTTCCTCTTATGGTTATTCCCTTGGGGAGTTATTCACATTGACACTTTTGTCTTTTGAGGTTGCTCCTACACCGAACGTCATCATCATCTTTGTCTTGGCTCGAACGGCTCAAGGAAGCATGAGATGTAGAAGGGCTTATTAGATACATTTTCTTCTTTCTCTACTGCCAGCCATCTATTTCTTGGCATTCAACATCCAGCTATTGGCATTCTTCATCATGGCACTAAAATTCCTTCTTTAAGTCATTTCACGCCTTCTTATACCCCTTCCGCATTAGCTCTTTGTCCGCTGTCATGGAATCTCACTCCTTCCTGAGGTCCATCATCTCCTCAGTTAGAGTCTTTAGAGCTCCCATCAGCGTGTTGATTACCCCTTGCATGAACTGGGGAGTGCCTCAGTTCTCTCATTTAAAGTTTGTACCTACATAGTTAGTGTACATAGGATAGAGATAATATTTAATTAAGATTATAAGTTTGTTGCATGTGTTGCCACATGACATCAAACTTATTTCCCAGTACATCAATGAATGTTTTCGAGCGGTGTTGTTGTTGCTCTACTGGTGTTGTGGATTCTATGGGCTCCTTCAGTTGTAGATCCCGCTTTCTTCTTGTTGGGTGAGTGTGCATCACTGGACTGAAAGTGCTCACCTCTGGTTGCCCTAGCACTTGTAGGATCACCTATGGTATCACGGAGTCAGGTACAACCTCGGGGTCCTTGCACGCTTGGTTTGTTTCTTCCTCGATCTCGACATGTTGTTCCCTCATTGTGGCTTCAAGACACGCTTGGTTGCCTCCTTCTGTGATTTCCACTTTAGGATGGCATCCTTCACTTGTTTCCATCTCATCTAGAATGCGTGGTGAGGGCGGGCTCGAGGTGATGGGCTTGTCTGATGTTTTTTTTTCTTTGTCTTTCTTATCGCCAGCTTCTTTCTTTCCTATGGCTTCCTCATCTCTATTTCTAGAAATTTATCTCTCGCTTCCTTCTCACCGGCTATAGATGATTGGTCTGTGGCAGTGCGGATGGACCCCGAGTACATCTTATCGACATCTTCTTGGGTGGGCCACAACTTGTGGGCATCATAATATGCCATTTATGGTGGTGGAGGAGCATCTTGGAGCAGCTTTGTTTGTAAAAGCATTTATTTTCTTTCTGCGCCAGGATCCTCATGTTGATGAGGGACTTTATATCAATCTTTGTATGTCCCTTAGTTTTTTTGTACTTCATCAACAATTCTGCATCCATAAAGTGGTATTCTATTTTTGTAATCTAACTTCCCATTCAAAACTCCTTTGTTTGTTTTGCCTCCCCTCCTATTGCGGCTGATAGCCTTTCGATCAGAATCCTTCTTATGTTCACAGGCTTCTTATTTAGCATTGACCATATTATGAATGGGCCTCCTTTGGTTACACTGCCAGTTTTTGATCTTATAAAGCTAGTGTTGGTGGGTATCTTCTGCACCACCCTGATAAAGCATGAGGTGATGAGAGACTTCTTTGAGTTCTTTGAATTGTGTTCTGGTTCTCTAGTCAGATTCTCTCATATCATGTGATTGATTTACCCGATGGTGTCTTTTTCTCTAGGCGCAACGAAGCAGACTAGTGCTTCTTTAGTTATTCTGGTGAATATTGTGTCAATTATAGCCTATGTGATCATGTGAGACTTTACTCCTAGTCTCACTTCCTATTTGAAGTCATCTCCACACTTCTTGTGTTCGCTGTCACTGACAGGGAACTTCTCTAATGATGACATGAACTCTATCATAAATTGTGTTAGGGAGGGGGCTTCTGAGGTGCATAGGGTGCACAGATTTGCACCTTCTAGGGAACTAATTACCATGTCATAGAATCCCATCTTCTTGAAGTTCTCGACATCCAAGTATCTTGTCGGCTTGAACCCCTTTGTCTATAGTATCCAATTAAACTGCGAAAGGTGTGTTGGATTCTTGGAACAAATGTTGGCCTCTGCAGGTTGAGGGCCATTTCTTTGTCTCTTCGACTTCCTCAGGGGATTCTTTTTTCTCCTTCCCTTTTAACTTTTCTACGACCGTCACCTTCCTCTTTTTGCCGCATTTCACTTCCTTGGATTCATCTTTTCTCTTCTCCATCTTTCTTATTATTATTATTATTATTATTATTATTATTATATATATATATATATATATATATATATATATATATATATATATATATATATATATATATATATATATATATTGCTTGCAAGGCTCAAAGTGTTGTGACTGTGGCCTTAAACAGGAAGTTGTACCACAGTCGAGGAAGGTGTTGTGACCATGGCATCACAGAGCCAAGGTATTGAACCAGCAAAAGGGTATGTCATGACCGCGGCCTAGAGGCACCGCGACTGTGGTGGGTGATAAGGAAACAAAAGCGTGCCATGACCACAACAATGAAACACCGCGACTGTGGTCGTTGTTCGACTAATCTTCATGCTTAAGGAGTGTTGCGACCACGATCAATGATACAATGCCACGACCACAAAAGAGAAGTACCTATTCAATTGAAATCACGGTGATCGTGGTCTAGGTCCTTGTTTGAGGGTCGATCAATCAAATGCCAAAGAGTCGGGATAGCGCGAGTGGAATCGCAACGCTAAACCGGATACTAGGTTAAAAGATGTCGGATAAATCATGAGTCTGAGGGAAAATGCCGGCAAGCTTTGTCGAACTCAAAAAGGCAGGGTCATGGTGGTCTCTGTGGAATTACACAAGTCTATAGGATGTTTTACACATGAAAAAGATGACGAAACTTAGGGAAAATGAGGAGTTGCAAGGACAAGGACCGAGAGAAGGCATTTAACGAGTACCTTGGTTAGGTTAACGACTTGAAATGGCGGTGAAAGAGGTGCATGTGGAGGAGTGTTGTTGTGGTGAAGATATGAATCCATCAGTGAGGGTCTGAATCGAGCTCATTTTTTGTATCATGCACTCACATCTTGGAGTATCGTTCAATCGTTCAAGAATTTCACAAAACTAGGAGTGAAAAAAAACCCTAATGTCGGAGGGTTTTTAGCTATATATAACCTTGGATCACCACGACCGTGATAGAATGATTGTCGCGACAACATGTCAGTTCTTTCTTACATTTGCCTCGACCTTGGCCTAGTGCGCGAAGAGTGGGCACTGTGACCTCGGCTCATGTAGCGACTGCGGTTCAAGCCGTAACCGTAGTTCAGGCCGCGACCGCGGTCCTTCCAAACTGAGTTAACAAAAATCAAATAAAGCAAGAACTTGTACTTTCCAAAAAAGCCTTTTTGGTAGAGAGAGATTAATATCCATACTATATTTATACCCCTACTAGGTATAAAAACCTAAAATATTGAACGATGAAGGTACATAGCTCATAATACTAAAGTATGAGATAAGGAAAACATGTATCAAAGAAGGCAACAAAAACTTGGGCTGTGTCCCAAGAAGCGCTTCTTTAAAGTATTTAGCTTGACTTTCTCTATCCTCTGTCTTCATTTTCCTTCAGCAGGTGCCATTACTTCCTCATTCATTCCACTTATTACTGGGTTGGTTTCCCCCAAACTAAATTGTGTCCTTCTTATAAAAGCATCATCTTCATAATATCTTTTCACCCTCTACCCATTCACTTTGAAGGTTCCTTTCTTGTCTCCTACTATCTCCATCACCCCTGATGGGTATATTTTTATGACAGAAAAAGTGCATGGCCACCTTGTTCTCAGCTTTCCAGAAAATAACCTGATACTTGAGTTGAATAGAAGGACCTTGTCTCCTTCGTGAACATATTTGTTCTTCAGATGGGCGTCATGCCAGACCTTTGTTCTTTGCTTATAAAATCCTTACATTCTCATAAGAGTGTAGTCTCAACTCTTTAAGCTCCTAGAGTTGAAGTAATCTTCTCTGTCCAACCTTATCGAGATCCATGTTCAAAAAATTTATAGCCCACATGATTTGTGCTCAAGTTTGATAGGTAGACAATAAAACTTCCCATAAATTAGCTTGTAGGGTGTTGTACCTATAGGTGTCTTATATGATGTGCGGTAAGCCCAAAGTGCATCGTCAAGTTTCATGAACCAGTCCTTCCTTGTATGACTGACAGTTTTCTCTAGTATCTATTTAATCTGCCTGTTTGATACTTCAACCTGCCCCGACGTTTGGGGGTGATATGGCATTGCAACCTTATGTTTCACTCCATACTTTCTCAATAGAGATTCAAACTACCTTTCACCAAAGTGCGACTATCTGTTGCTTATAATAGTGCATGGTACTTTAAAGCATGGAAAGATAGTTTTCTCAAAAAGTTTAATGACTGCCTTGGAGATGCAGGTTTGAGTGGAAACAACCTCAACCCATTTGGAGATGTAATTTAAAACAACAAGTATATATTGGTTCCATTTTAATGATGGAAAAGGTCCCATGTAATTGATCCCCCATACATCAAAGATTTCAACTTCCACCCAATCTGCCATTGGCATCTCATTCCTTTTGTTGATGCTTCATGTAAGATGACATTCCTTGCATGTTTTGACAAACAATGCAACATTCTTGAAGATGTTTGGCCAATATAATCCTGATTGCAAAAATTTTGCAATTGTCCTTTCTCCTCTGTGGTGTCCCCCATAAGGTGAGGAGTGGCATTCCTTGAGGATGAAAGGTACTTCTTCTTCTGGTATGCATAGATGATATAAGTTGTCAGATCACCTCTTGAACAATAGTGGGTCATCCAAATAGTAATTTTTCAGCTCAAAGAATAACTTCTTCTTCTGATTATATGTTATCTCCAGTGAAAGTTGTCCACATGCTATACAATTACAAATGTCTATGAACCAAGGCAGGCCCTGCTCTTTCTATTGAGCCATCAAAGATCTTCATCAGCATAGTTTTCATTCATTAGAAATTGTTTTATTCATAAAATATTATTCTCTACAGGTGGTCTCAGCCACATTTTCTTTTCCATTTTTGTCAATGATCTTGTGGTCAAATTCTTGTAGTAACAAAGACCATCACAAAAGTCTCATATTTATGTCCTTTTTCTACATAAGGTATTTTATCGCCCTGTGATCAGTGTACACTTTTACCTTTGATCCTACCAGGTATGATCTAAACTTATCAAAAGAAAACATGATAGCCAACATTTCTTTTTCAGTTGTAGTGTATTTTACTTGGGCTTCATCCAAGGTTCTGCTTGCATATAAAATCACATGATATATCTTATCTTTCTTTTATCTAAGGACTACCCCAATGGCGTAATCATTAGCATCACACACGATTTTGAAAGGTAGCTCCCAATTTGGTGCTTGTAGGATTGGTGTTTTTGTTAATGCCCTTTTAAGGGTATCGAAGGCATCTAGACATTCACTGGTGAATTCACACTCAACATCTTTAATCAGGGGATTCGAAAGTGGTTTGGTGATCTTAGAGAAATATTTTTTGAATCTTCTATAATATCATGCATGTCCTAAGAAACATTGTACTCTTATGACCGACTTTGGTGGTGGGAGTTTGGATATGGCTTCAATATTACTTAAGTCCACTTCAATTCCATTCTTGGAAACCTTATGGCCTAGCACGATACCATCTTGAACCATGAAGTGGCATTTCTCCCAATTCAGGACAAGGTGTTTTTCTTAACAGTATTGCAACACTTAAGATAGGTTTATTAGGAATGCTTCAAAATATGTTTCATATATAGAGAAGTCTTCCATGAAGACTTCTACTATGTCTTCCAAAAAGTCTAACAACATAGATATCATACAATGTTGGAAAGTTGCTAGTACATTACACAAACCAAACGACATCCTTCTGAAGGCAAAAGTGCCATAAATGCAAGTGAAAGTTGTCTTTTCTTGATCGTCGAGATGAATCGGTACTTGATAAAATCCTAAATAATCATCCAAAAAATAGAAGTAGTCATGGTAAGCTAGTCTTTATAGGACATGGTCTATGAATGGAAGAGAGAAGTGATCCTTTTTGGTAGCAGTATTTAGCTTACGATAGTCGATGCACATACGCCAACATGTCACTACCCTTGTTGCTACTTCATCTCTGTCTTCTCTTCCTATCACTATCATCCCACCCTTCTTAGGCACTACGTGGATGGGTCTAACCCAGTTGCTATCACTCTTCAAGATGAATTTTGTGCATGCATAGGCCAAGTTGAGGCCTCTGATGTCTTCTAAAGAATACCCTATAGCCTTTCTATGCAGCCTAAGATCCTTTAGAAACTTCTCCAGCTGGTCATCAATTAAGTTGGCATTAACAATCACTGGATTCCTCTCTTCTTTGTCCAGGAATTCATGTTCCATCCCCTCCAGAAGTGGTTTCTATTCTGGTATTGGCTTTGGTGCTTTCTTCTCCTTAGGTGTTTGCTCTAGCGAAGTGTACTTCACGGTCTCAAAATATCTCTTCATCGTTGATAAATTCCTCTTAGGGTTGCTTTGGCTAGTCTAAGATCTCTACAACCACTCAGCCTTCCATTATAGGGTCCTGACTATTTAAGGCTTGCATAAGTGGATCGATAATTGCCTTGTCCTCTTGTACCTCTTCACAATATTGATTATAGATATCCATGAAGTAGAGTGACTCATAGAGAGAAGGTCCCCTCATAAAGTCTTGTACTCGAAAATTGAGGTGATCATCCCCAACTCCTAAGGTGATGAATGAATTGATAGCATACATGAAATATATAAGTTTTATATCATGAAGATGATATTATGATGGCTTAAGATCATAGCTTGAATAATAATGACATAATTCTAAATTTCAGACCCAAGATGAAATCATAATTGATTAGATTTGGTAGAATTTTGGGGGAAAACTAAAACACGCATTAATCTACTATAATGATGAAACACATATTTGGTGGTAGTCCTATTTGGAAGTTGTGACGATTGTGATTACACACCATGGGAGTTGGGTCCAGGGCTCTAGGGGGGGTGAATAGAGCTACAAATTTCTCACAAGATACACTAGACCTTCAAATTATATCTAATTGAAACCAATAGCTTAAGTGCAATTTAAAGTCCTAACTAACAAGCATAGCAAGGATGAGAGGAATTGATAGCAAGCACTTGATAAGGTCATGTAGAGTGGTTCCACTCTTCAAACTAGGAGAGAATCAGTCCACTACCTAGAGAGGTCAACCTTTAGGACTTTGCAAGTTTTTTTATCTATATTATCACTAATAAGAGTTAGAACACAAGACCACCAAAGGACTCACCCATCCAAGAACAAAGAGTATTCCACCTTACCAAGGACTTATTCACTTTGTAGGATTCTTCAGCCTTCTTCTAAGATCTTACCCACTCTAGAACAAGTCTTCCGCCTTCAAGGACTTTTCTACTCTTATTGGATCTTTAGCCTTTGCCTTCTCCTTTACCTAGAGAAGATCACCACCTCTTCATCAACCTTGAAGAGGAATTGTAATAGCTCCACCTTCACTCGGAGTAGCTTTCTTCACCTTTCCTTCATGGAGGTAAGGGGTAGGGAAGATGGAGAAGATGATAGCTTTACATACACAAGGGAGTAGCTCTCTTATAGAAGACATATCTCACTCATAATCATGAAATGGCCTATCTCACTCATAATCATGAAATGAAGTGTAAACTAGAGAGGGAAAGGGGCTCAAGGAGTTGCAACACACTCAACTATTGCAAGGACTTAGAATAGCATGAATGAGAAAACTTGGAATGAAATCCAAGGGGTACTATTTATAAAAGGGGGTGTTATCTTGAGTTGGGGATCACTTACGGTTGAAATATAGTCATTTTTCATAATGCAACAAATCTATTTTTCACCCAAAACAACTTACCAATAGTTATAATCACTTTTTCTACATTTTTCATATAGTTGATTCGGTCGAGTTTCAATAAAGGTGACTCAACTGATCCACTAAAAGATAAAGCCAATTTTCAAACTATCGGTCAAGTTTGTTCTGGTAAACTCGACCGATGAACTAAAATTAGATTTTCTTAGTGAGTTAATCGGTTGAGTTCTGTGAGTGTACAACTCAACCGATGGGTCATCTTCAAAAAATCCACCATAGGATTAGTTGAGTTTCCAACTCGACTGATGAACAGCCTGTGAAAAATTTTCTAAGTTGACTATTGAATGATCAAACCTTGGTATTAAGTGTTCCTCATATTTTTCTCATTGTAGTTACAAGTCATATCATTAATACAAGTGATTACAAAATTCTTCTAAGGTTGTTTGGAGTGATTTACAAAATGTGCACTTGCATTTCATTTGACTTGAACTTGAACAAGCTAGGGCTTGTGTAATTTGATCCTTTTCATGTACCTAAAGCTTGAAATTAATCTTGAACAAACATATTGATACATAGGAATGGAATGGTTAAGTCATTAACAAAAGATGGGAAATGTATAACTTTAAGTCAACATTCTTCCCCTTTTTGACAATGACAAACCATTCCTCAATCATATTGAAAAGGATATTGGAGTTATACATTTGCCTTGTTATTTGTAAGGGGATTCAAGACTTGAACAATGTGAATTGCTCCCCCTCAATCTATGCTTACTTTAACCTGCATAGTTAGTCTATCTACACAAATCAATGTATCACATACATACTATATGGTCCTTTAGCAAGTCACATGATAAAGCATATAATGAACAAGAAAAGAATCACATAGGCAATAAATATAATATGGTTGAGCTTCAAGATATTGAATTTCTCTCCCCCTTTTGACATTATCAAAAAGGAAGGGGGTAGAAGAGCATAAAAATAGGTCTTCTCCAAGCACAACCAAGCATATATCCATAACATTCAATCTCAAAACATACACCAAGCATAGATGAGAGAAACAACCAAACTAAGTCATAATAAAAAAAATGGTGAAACATGGAACCAACTCATTAGATATAGCAAATCAAAGAGTAAGTATGCACAAAATTAAGATTACAACCCAGAATGCAAGTTCTCATAAAATAGCTACAAGCCAAAATGATGAAAACTAAGATGATAAAATAGTACAACTCAGAAAATGTGCCCAGATGTTGCTAATACAAAATAGCCTAGAAAGATATATATGATCAACAACTAGACTAAAAACTATAAGCAACTAGATATCTAGGTCATCTATATCTACATCATCTACAACACCATCAACATCAGGCTCATAATCTTCATCTCCGTCTGAAGGTGTAGCAACATCACCTTCATCACCGAAGTCACCAGCAAAGCCATCAAAGCCATCATCATCAGATGTAGAACCATCATCCTCATCATCACCAGTAGCCTTGTCAACATCAGCAACCTCCTCATCAGCCTGGTCTGACATCTCTTCATCAATAGAGGGACCGAAACCACGACATGGCCAATGAGCATTCTGCTCATCCCAAGACATACCAAGAGCATGGAGCTCATTGGTCTATGGGAAAGAAGGATCCGAACTACTGAGGCTGGCAAGCAAAGTGGCCAAGGGGCCATCAGGTAGATGCAACACAATAGGGTAATATCCACCAACAGTAGAGGGTGTGACAGAAGTGGAAGTTACAGGTGGAGGGGTTGGGTAAAAGTGATTGTATGCATAGGATGCATAATCACCTCCTGAGTAGGGCTGGTAGGCTAGGTAGGGATGTGCATAGGGCATGTTCATGTTGGACGTGATTGAACATAAGTCCTGATGCAGCGCTCCTGAACATGGAGGTTATATACATGTTGATGCATCATGTAGCCCATAAGGGTTTCATTTGACACATGGAATGAGGTATAGGCAGGTCAGGTAGGCTGAGGTGGTGGAGGTTCTTGGGTAGAGGTAGAGGTAGAGGTAGATGCACTAGGAGTGGTGAAGAAGAGGATAGGAATGGACTAATGAAGAGCATTTTCATTGATACAAACTCCTTTATGGGCAGGTTTGTAATAAAAGTCATGGAAAAGAGATTTTCCAGTGAAAAACTGGAAAATACCACAAATCAGGGCAGGGTAGGGAGAGTGGGTGCCACATGTGTTCTTTCCTGATTCAAAATAGGTCATATGGTAGAGGATGTATCTTGACCACTTGACTACAACATTCTCTAAGAGACAATACATGATTACCTTCATGTTTTCTACAACTTCATTTGATTTATCTTTGGATGGATATTGCAATTAACAACTAGGGTAAGGATGTGTCTCTTGAGATCCAAGGCAGAGAAGGGAAGGGTGCACTTATTCTTATAAGGGAATTGAGGCTTCTTCAAGAATATATGAATGTCAGGAAGAGTGAGATCATATTTCTTGTAGAAGGCCTCAGGCTCAACTAGGCCAAAATACTCAGGGTAATCCTTACGCCAGGTGTCAGTCTAATCGGTACCTGAGAAGAAGATGTTCAGGGTATCCTTTGAGACTTGGAATTTTTTCCCGGCTATCATTGACACGAGGACTACTTGAGTAATAGGTGGGGGTACGAGGGTGTCATAATTCCACAGAAAGTTAGCATAGAATTTGTAAACTGCTTTCGTGCTAGTGATGGAATTGTTGTAACATGCACGTTCAACACCCAAGGCTGAGAGATGTCAACGTTGAGCAACTCTACTACTTGATCTATGACCTCTTGTCTTCTAGCTCTAGGCTCAAAGAGGGCTTGAAAAGGGAAAGTATTATGAGGAAGGAGCTCCTTATACCTATTTACATCCTCATTTGAGACAAAAAGGAGTGTCATCAAAAGAGATCAAGTGGGAAGAGGATGAATAAGATGGTGCATTAGTTGGGGCGGCTCTCTTACTACTATTAGATGCCATGGAGACAAAAATGAGAGGAAGGAGATAGAAAAAGCTAAAAACTCACCACCAAAAAATCCACAGACCTAGGTTAGCAAAGGGGGAAGGTCAATGGTGGTCTAGATAGGTCAGATTAGGGATAGGTTGTGGAAGGGAAGGGCAAGGGTAGAGAGATTAGGGGAAATGGAGGTGGAATCGGTCAACTTTTCTCTAGTTGAGAGGGAGAATAGTTGGCCAAACCCAACTTAAGATATCTCCAACTTGACCATCGGCTGAGTTCTATGAACTCAGAAACTTGACCGATAGGCTTTTAAAAAAATCTCTCAGCCATCGGTCGAGTTGCCAACTCGACCGATGGTCAACCTGACCTAAAACTAACAAACTTAGTTTCCATCCATTTAAGTGCTAATTAAATTATTTTTCATGTCCATTATGTATTTTTAACATACATAGGCACATATCACTCATCATTGGATACTATTTTGCGATAAAACATACGTTTGTGAAAAATACCCAAAAACAAGAGAAAAAACAAGGCAAAAATGAACATGAAAAAAAAATTGAGCATATTAGCAAGAAAAGGTGATCAAAATAGAGGCAAATTTTGAGCATATTAGCAAGACAATATGACTAGAGTAGCTCATCTAGTTGCGGCTCGGTAAGTCCTAATGAAGGACTTGAGTTTGAATCACGCCATAGGCACTCTGCGATTAGTAACCGAACTTAATTGGGTGCGGGAGGGGTGACCAGACCACTCACTACTCATGTCCCTTAGGTTTACATTGTCGGGGTGGGGTCACCAAGTGGATCCTCTTCGGGTTGGTTCCCAAGTAAATAAAAAAAACAAAGACAAGACATATAGCATACATGATAGCTAGCTAGAAGGCATATCATATTCATTCAAAGCATTTATAAGCAATTTTGATCTAATAAAGATAAATTTCTCTCTAGCTAGAGGTTTAGTGAAAATGTATGCCAACTGATATTTTGTGTCTAGGTGCATGATATAGATATCTATCTTGGCAATGTGATCACAGAGAAATTGATGACGAACCTCTATATGTTTAGCTCTACTATGCAAGATAAGATTGTATGACAAGTTAATTGCACTGGTATTATCACAATAGATAGGAGAAGCATCAAAATGAATGTTAAATTCTTGGAGCATTTGCTTCATCCAGAGGACCTGGGCACATCAACTCCCGACTTCAATGTATTCAACCTCAGTGGTTGATAATGCTATTGTGCTTGGTTTCTTGGAGAACCAAGACACCAAGCATGGTCCTAGGAGGAAACAAGTGCCACTTGTGAACTTTCTATCAATCAAGCACCCTTCATAATCTGCATCACTATAAGTAGTAAGAGTAAAGTCCCTTGACTTGGGATACCATAGTCTAAAATTTTGATTTTTGGCTAAGTACCATAAAATCCTCTTAACATCTATAAGATGTGATTTCTTAGGATCTGGTTGAAAGGGAGCACACAAGCCAACACTAAACATTATATCAGGTCTAGAGGCAGTTAAGTAAAGTAAACTTCCAATCATTCCTGTATAGATCTTCTCGTCTACCTTCTCGCCTTCTTCATCTTTGTCAAGTTTGGCGGTGAATGACATGGGTGTGTCCATCGTCTTGGTGTTCTCCATCACAAAAAATTTGAGTGGTTCACTTGTGTACTTGGCTTGGTTTATGAAGTTTACATCTTTTTTTTTCTTGATTTGAAAGCCGAGGAAAAATGTGAGTTCATCCATCATACTCATCTCAAATTCACTCTGCATAAAATCACTAAATTCTTTGCAAAGATCAAGGTTAGTTTCATCGAAAATGATATCATCAACATATATTTGTATGATAAGAAAATTGTTAGAAGTGTGGTTTAGAAATAGGGTAGAATCTACTTTGCCCATGATATACCCATGATCTAACAAAAAGTGGTTTAATTTCTCATAACAAGTTTTAGGTGCTTGTCTGAGTCCATAGAGAGCATTTTGCAACAAATAAACATGGTTAAGTAGACTATCAAGGCCCGAAGGTTGTTCAACATACACTTCTTCTTCAATTGTACCATTCAAAAATGCACTTGTAACATCCATTTGATATAGAAAAAAGTCTTTATAAATGGAAAAAGCAAGCAACGTAAGAATGAACTCAAGTCTAGCTATAAGTGAATATGTCTCATCAATATATATACCTTCCTATTAATTGTAGCCATGAGCCACTAACCTTGCTTTGTTCCTTACCACTTTGCCACTTTCATCAAGCTTGTTGTGGTAGACCCATTTGGTGCCAATAAACTTTCTATCATTTGGTCTTAGCACTACGGTCCAAACTTTGTTCTTTAAAAATTGCTCCAACTCTTCTTGCATAGCTAGGATCCACTCTTAGTCCCTAAGAGATTCCTTGACATTCTTAGGCTCGAGTTGTGAGATGAAGGTGTTGTTGGCTTATTCTTTGTTGAATGTTGCCGGCTTCTTCACTCTTTCTAATGGATCACCTAAAATCAGCTCCTTTGGATGATTCTTTGCAAATTGGGGGGTTGGATCCTTCTTCTCATCATCTTTCTCTTCTACTTGAGTGTCCACCTCTTTCCCCTTTTGGGTGATGTTGAGCTCTTTTAGAATAGGAATTAACATCATAATTTGGAACAATATCTTTAGGAATAGAGGGGTTAGTCTCAATAAACTTTACAATAACGGATTCTTATACTTTAGCAAGATCAACATTAAAAACTCTATAAGCCTTGCTAGTAGTGTTATAGCCAAGAAAGAAAGCCTTGTAAGATTTGGATCAAACTTGTCGAGAGAATCTTTTGTATTCAAGACAAAATAAGGACATATGAAAACATGGAAATACTTGATAGAAGGCTTCCTGCCACACCATAGCATATCGGGGGTTTTCTTTAGAGAAGGATGAGTAAAAACCCACTTTTGCACAAAACATGAGGTACTGACAACTTCAGCCCAAAACTTCTTAGGATTATCATACTCTAGAAGGATGGTTCTAGCCACCTATAAAGACATAATATTCCTCTCTACAACCCCATTTTTTTGAGGTGTTTGAGGTGAAGAGAAGTTGTGTGCATAACTAGATTTTTGACAAAAATATTCAAAAGGCTCATTTTCAAATTTTCCCCCATGGTCACTATGGATAGAAACAATGCTGCAAGAAGCTTCATTCTCAACTCATTTACAAAAACTCGAGAAAACATCAAGCATATCACTCTTAGAAATGAGAAAGAAGGTCCAAGTATGTCTAGAGAAATCGTCGAAAACAACAAGGCAATACTTGGAACCACAAAGTGATTGAGTTCTCATTGGTTCAAATAGATCGATGTGAAGAAGCTCAAGATCTCTCTTCGTACAAAGGACTCCTTTGTATTTGAAGGAGGACTTGTTTTGCTTTCCTTGGGTACAAGGTTGGCAATCCTCATCCTTTCCAAAATCTAATTAGGGAAGTCCCTTGACCAAGTCATGTTTGCTCAACTTCTTCAACTGATGCATATTTACATGACCAAGCCGACGGTGCCAAAGAGAAATCATATTTGTTGACTACTAGGCATCTAGAAACAACATGCTTAATAGAGTCAAGAACAATAACATAAAGATTACCACTTCTGGTTCCCTTATATATAAGTTGGTAGGTGAGGGAATCTAGAATCAAGAATTCAAAGGAAGTAAATAACACAAGGTAACCATTATCACATAGTTGACTAACGCTAATTAAATTTTGATGTAGGACATCTACAAAAAGAACATTCTTGATACACAAGGATTCACCTACATCACCCTCACCTTTGAATTTACCTTTCTTATTGTCCCCAAAGATGACCGATCCTCCTTTCTTCTTGGTGAAGTTGTTGAAATGGCTTATATCGCATGTCCTATGCTTAGTGCAGCCACTATCAATAATCCATCTTCCTTTTTCCTACAAGAAAGGAGAATGTCGGTTCCCAACTCAAACTTTAGGATCCACAGTTAGCTTGGGGACTCATTTCATCTTTGGGTTGGTCCCATTAGGCTTTTAAAGACAATAAATAGAGTAATGATCATCACATCTTCAATAAGAACAAACCATAGGATTCTTAGCGCTAGAAGACTCCTACAAAGAAAGATGTCTCCTTGCTCTTTTTCTTACCTTTGGATTTTCTCTTGCCCTTTGATGCTCCCCCTACAAATCCCAAACCACTAGTACCACTTTGTTTGGTAGAATGGTCAAGGATTTCATGTAGGGAGTTCTTCCCTATGAAGAATTTATGTAGGGATGTTGTAAATCTATGGTTATAATCATTCAAGGAAATAATGGTAGAATATAAGATAGATATATCATTCCTAGCATGCACAAGATCAACCTCAAGACATAAGGCTTTAGTTATAAATGAATCCTTTTCAAGTGAGATAGAAGCGACGTTAACACTAGGCAATAAAGGTTTAGAAGATAGATCATTTACTTGACCAAGTCACCTAGCATTTTTAGATTTAAGTATTTGGATTTATTTAAGATAGACATCTCTTTCTTCTCTATGAGAATCAATAAGGATCTTAAATTCAACATTTTCAGTTTTAACTATATCAAGTTCTTTAAGGAAATTTTGGTTTTCTTCCTTAAGATTTTCAATATTCTTAAGGTATATACCATTCTCAACTTCAACCCCATTGTATTGGAGCTCAAGGTCAAGATATTACCCTTGAAAATTATAAATACTCTCAAGATTAATTTTCTCATTCAATTCAAGAATTTCAAGTTTAGCATATAGATCATCAATGATTTTTCCTAACCATTTTCTTTTAGAATTACAGTTAGAAAAGATGAAAGGGTAGAGATAAGCATGTCAATAACATCTTCCTTAGATAACTCATGCAAACTTACCTCACCAATTTCTTCACTAGTAGAGTTCATGAGTGCAAGGTGGCACTCTCCATCTTCTTTGGAGCTTGAGTTTCTTGAAGGTGGAGCTTCCCAAGCTGCATGAGCTACATTCTTGTGTCTCTTCTCCTCTTTTCCTTCCTCTTGTATTTTCTCTCTTATTTTACTCTTCTTCCTTCTTTGATCTTCCCTTGTGGTGTGACTTTCTTGACTTGGGAAATTCACTCTTGTAGTTCCCCTTTTGCCCACACTTGTAGCATCTTGGAGTAGAAGAAGAGGAGGCTTTCTTTCCCTTGAAGTGTTTGCCCTATATATAGTTGGCTTCATGCTCATTTGGGCCATCATCTTCACTAGAGGAGGAAGGAGAAGTCCAGAAAGCAAGTTGTTGTTGAAGGATGACCACCTCCACTTATTCTTTCAAAGCACTATCTTTGATAATCTTGGCTTCCTTCTATTCTTGATTGGCATCTTCTTCTTGCTTGTCAAACCTTGGCTCATGGGCTTGGAGGTTGTCAATGAGCTCTTTGGTTGGGATGTCACCAAGGATCCTCACTTCTTCAATGGAGTTGACCTTTGACTCCCATCTCTTTGGTAGAGTCCTCTAGATCTTGGAGTTGATTACACCTCTATCCAAAGTGTTGCCCAATGCAGCCAACCCTTTGATAATGACATTGAGTCTTGAGTACATCTCTGCAATCCCTTCTTTATTTCCCATCTTGAAGTTCTCTAGAAGGATGTTCAACATGTATATCATGGTCTCCTTGACTTGCATTGTGCCTTCATAGTGATGCACAATTTATCCCAAATCTCATAGGCGGTGTCCCAAGATGAGATCCGATTGAACTCCCTTGGGGTGAGGGCTACATAGAGGATTCTTATGGCTTTGGCACTGAGTTGGGATTCTTTAAGTGTAGCTTCATTCCATGTTGCAACATCTCTGGTTGGCTCCTTGTAAGGTGTGACCATCACCTTCCACTTGTCAAAGTTCATGCCTTGAATGTAGAACTGCATACGCCTCTTCCAATAGAGGAAGTTGGTGCCATAAAAGACTAGAGGACTCATGGAGAAGCCTCCCGCTAGGTTGAGAGAACCAAGTAGGTTGTCTCCCATCTTCTCATCTTGTGGGAGATTTTTGAAGAAAATCCTTGGCTCTGATACCACTTGTTAGATCTAAGGCTCTAGAGTGGGGTGAATAGAGATACAAAATTTCTCACAAGAAAGATTATACCTTCAAATTATATCAAATTGAAACCAATAGCTTAAGTGCAATTTGAAGTCCTAACTAACAAGAATAGCAAGGATGAGAGAAATTGATAGCAAGCACTTGACAATGTCATGTAGAGTGGATCCACTCTCCAAACTAGGAGAGAGTTAGTCCACCAATAAGAGTTACAACACAAAACTACCAAAGTAATTACACATCCAAGCACAAAGAGTATTCCACCTTATCAAGGACTTACCCACTTTGCAGAGTCTTCAACCTTCTTCCAAGGTCTTACCCACTCTAGAACAAGTCCTCTGCCTTCAAGGACTTTTCCACTCTTCTTGGATCTTCATCCTTTACCTTCTCCTTCACCTGGAGAATATCACCACCTCTTCATCAACCTTGAAGAGGAACAACAACATCTCCACCTTGATTCAGAGTAGTTTGCTTCACCTTTGCTTCATGGAGGAAAGGGGTAGGGAAGATGAAGAAGATGAGATCTTTACATGAACAAGGGAGTAGCTCTCTTACAATAGTCCTATTTCACTCCTAATCACAAAATGAAGTGTAAACTAGAGAGAGAAAGGGGCTCAAGGAGTTGCAACACACTCAACTATAGCAAGGACTTAGAAAAGCATGAATGAGTAAACTTGGAATGAACTCCAAGGGGTCCTATTTATAGCTGGGGGTGTTCCCTTGAGTTGGGGATCACTTAGGGTTGAGATATAGTTGTTTTCCACAATGCAACTGATCTATTTTTATCCAAAACAAATCACTAACAATTATAATCACTTTTTCTGTGTTTTTCATATAGTATATTCGGTCGAGTTTCTATAAAGGTAACTCGATCGATCAACTAAAAGACAAAGCCAATTTTCGAACTATCGGTTCAGTTTGTTGTGGTAAACTCGACCAACGACCTAAAATTAGATTTGCTCAGTGAGTCGGTCAAGTTTTGTGATTGTACAACTCGACTGATGGGTCATCTTCATAAAATCCATCATAGGATCAGTCGACAGCTTGTGACAAATTTTCTAAGTTGACTTTTGAGTGATTAAACCTTGGTATTAAGTGTCCCTCATATTTTTCTCATCTTAGTTACATGTCATATCATCAATACAAGTGATTAAAAAACTCTTCCAAGGTCGTTTGGGGTGATTTCCCAAAATGCGCACTTGCATTGCATTTGACTTGAACTTGAACAAGCCAGGCTTGTGTAAATTGATCCTTTTCATGTACCTAAAGCCTGAAATTAATCTTGAACAAACATATTAGATACATAGGAATGGAATGATTAAGTCATTATCAAAATATGGGCAATGCATAACTATTAAGTCAACAATGGGGTTGTATGAATACATGAATAAAAACCTAATATTCTAGGGATATGGGATGAAGAAACTTAATGATAGATCATGTCATAATATGATAAAACATCAAATGATATGTTTATATTTGGGATGATTCACTTTGATAGTGGAAACCTAAGTGTCCACCCCATGATGGGGGATTCCTTTACACTAAGCCGTGGTTGACTAAACACGTGCATATCAACTTTGACCTTCAAGTATGATCTTGGATTAATTTTCTAAGATGAAATTTTCTTTGAAGGAGGAAGGATGTGATAATTTGAATTTCTCTCTCCCTGGTTATACTCTTCCTATCTCTATTAGTGATTCATATTTCTCAATTTGAGTTCAATTATATAATTTGAGTGATTCAAAGCTTAATCGTAGTTACCTTGTGCCTAATTTTCTATATATGACATAAATTTGCAATTTTGAAATATGTATCATTTCTTAATCCATTCTCTATCATGCAAGTAAAATTGATCCTCATCAATATGATACCCTTAATTCATAACATGTTTCATGTTATATTGATCTCAATTGTGAATCCAATAGTGCAAAATCACCTCAATTGTAGGTTTGTATGCCAACTTATGATCTTTTAAAATTATCTTTTTGATTGTTTTGTTGGACTTCGATCCCTAATGGACCAAATCTTGGGGCACGGTCCAATATCCACCACCAATTCTTGGGAAAACCATAATGCACCCCTTTTTATGTCCTTTGGATCAAGGATCAATGACCCAATTGATGTAGCATCATGTTCTTAATCTTTACAATGTCCACGTGACTCTATAGAACTGGTGGAGAAGCAAAAGCCAAACCCAACCTACACTTTATCTTAGGAAAATTGGTTTATGCAAAATCTTTGTTTCCTTCTTCCTTTTCATTTACATCCTCATTTCCTTCTTCTCTTACCTTGTAGCCCCCCTTCTCCCAGTTTCCATTACCACAACTAGGTGGAACTGCCATGCCTCCTCCCTTTGGATCTCAAGCCCTGGCCGCCCAAAATGCGACATGAAGTCACCAACAACTCTGGTGGGTGATGTAGCAAATGAGCGACACCATCTGTTGGCTTGAAGAACCTTGGATCACCTGTCTTCCCTCATGTCAGTGAGGCTGGCGTCTACAAGTAGTGACTTCCACACGCCTACTCCTGAGGTGAGGAGGACATGCACCGTACCCCAAGATTGATCGTTAATGGTCAAGTTCAAGATGGGCCAATCACTGGCCCTGTTCAAAGAAGCACAGACATGCCCTCACGTGGACAATGAAACCCAATGGGGCTATGCCATGTCAATGTCGAGCAACCGCACATGTCAAACCTATGTGACCAAATTTCAATTAATGACCAAGGCAAGATATCATTTTCCCCTAAAGTTCTTAAATCAAAACTTCAAAAATGGATATCTCTCAAATTCTTTGGCCAAAACATGCAATCCAATGTGTCATTTTTATCATTTTGACTATGAATGATCACGTTAATGTATGTTGATGATAAAACTTGGATCTTTCTTAATTAATCTACGATCTAATCTGCAAATCAATAACTTTATGATCTTTTGATCCTAATGGAGGTCCTAATCACCCTATTATGCATTAATAACTCTAAGTGCACTATATGACTTGTTTGGACTATAGTGATGTACTTTTCCCTATTAGTACTAATACTCCTTCCTTGTGACACTTAATACCTAATCCACTTTGGAATCAATAAATAATACCTATGAATAATTCATGTATCATCTTATAATTTCCTTTTGGCTAGGATTGTTCTATATAACACTTAGAGCATGTTTGTGCCCCTTTTATATGAACACATGTTATACTTAGATCAAATGATGTGTTTGACCTGTGTTGTTTATAAAATGTGTTTGCATTCTCGAAATCAGTAACACAATGATATTTAGATTCAATCATGCCCCAATTTCACTCTATATCTTTATATGGTGGTGTATGTGACCCTAGATCAACTGTTGATGATCTAGTGTGGCATGTATGATTTGCTTATCTTTCTTGTGTATAATATTGAACTTGGTCTTGATCACTTTCCCTCTACATCTAAATCAGGGAATACCACATCCCTTATTATATCTTTGATGTGTATGCCCCACATAGTTCATATGATGATGATATAAGGAACCATGTTGCATTATGTATGTTGTTGGAAAGATTTATATCCAATGTTGGTTTGTGATGCCTAGACTCTAGGGGAAATCCACCCAACTTTAGTTACTCTTCTTATGTCCTAACATTACTGATATAATACATATTTTATATTTGGACCTCTTGACTTGTTGAACTATGGCCCTTCATGACCTACTATGAGTCTTTTGACACCAAAATGTAAGTATATGACATAAAGTCTTATAATAATCATAGAAAATAGTTGAAACCTCATAATCACTTGAAACTTGAAACACACCATCATGATGACCTCTAAATTGGTAAAATACCATCTAATGTAAAAATAATAAATCTTGAAACTAACTTAGATAAAACCCTAAAATGATGCAATTTTGGGTTTATGATGAGAATCTAATGCATGCATGTAATCATATGCTTAATCAAGTGTTTGTTGTATCTAGATGGTCAAGGATAAGTTAAGTTATGAAATCTCTAAATAGGTGTGGGATGAAATAATTATCACTATGGCTTTATTTCTTGAAATGTGATGCATATGTATGCTTGTTTACTTGCTCAAATATTTCCTTGTAGTACTCTAGTTTTGTACTTGACGTTTGTCTCATGTTGTTGTTTTATAATTTGGAAGTGTAATATAGAAAATCCATTATGCAAACCCTGTGCACTTTCCTATACTCTTGAGGTAAGGACATGAGGTTGGAGTCCTACTGGAGTTGTCAAAATAGGATGGAACATGTCGATAAGGGTTAGATATTAGCAATGGCCTTGAGGTCTCTTACATAGAAAAGGGTTAGCTAATCTTGAGCACCCATACAGACTCTTCCAATGAGAAGTTAGTCAAAAATGCCTTATGATATATGATCTTGTTGGTATAATTGGATAAAATGATATAAAACACAAGTTCTCACTTTTCTAAATACTTAACTTGTTTGTTTTACTATTTCTACAACACTTTCCAAATTTTGTAAAGCTTACTTATATGCAAATTTTAGCCCTATACTCAGCTCTGAGTGTGTTGACCCGCATTTCTCGATATATTTTATAGGTTCAGAGATGGCTAGAAGTTGATGGGATTGGTGAGCTATGTAAAGTGTAGTTGTTGTAAGATCTGTAGTGTACATGAGAAAATTTATGTTTATTTGATTCTCAAATTGAAATTCAAATCTTGTAATAAAATTATGTGGATTAAAAATACTTATTGAATGTTGATATTATGATTGGTGCTTTTATCTTGTTATATGTTCATGTATGCTAAGCTTTATGCTTATTCATTCATGCTTTGTTAATACCATTCTAGGGAAAGATACCTAGGTCCTATCACCATTGACTTTGTAATCATTCGGAGTTAGGATTTGGGTGATAAATGGTTCCATGACAATTTTCCAATAGGGAGTGAGGGCGCTAGCCCTTCATTTAGATCTATCCAATGTAGTACCCAGTTGAAACCCACTTGAGTTTGATTTATGTAGTGAGGATAGTACAAATTACAATCTTAGGGGGAGAAACTAGCTGATAGTTCTAGTTTTACTTTTTTTCCCTTTCATGTCATTTGTTTATGTCATTTGCTTAGGTTATTTGTTACTGCATTTTTTTTCTTCTTGTGTGTTTTTAGAATCTTCTCAATATGTTTCACCCTTCCTTGTTGAAATCTTGCATGATGATGAGTTGATAGGTTGGTTGTGCTCTATATCTCTCCTATTTCTTAACTATCATCTTACATTTAGATAATGGCTACATAATTATAGTTGGGAACACATCACCTTTATTGAATTTTTTTGAAATAATGTCAATTCATCTAAAAATATAGGTATTTGTCTAAATATGAATTGCAATTCTCTCACTCATACTCTTAATCATGTAATTATTCAAAGGTTTTGAATCTCTCAACTTTATAACTTTCATTAGAAGTATGATGGCATTACCAAATCTATAATGCATTTTTCACTGCTCCATTTGAGATGATTTTCCATCTTTTATATTATCCAAATGCATGACTTCTCTAATTAAATGGGAAGGTGATTTAGCACAGGACCGTGGGATTCCAAAGAAGGTCCTAAATCACATAAAAAAGGTAATTTTGAGCTTGATTTGAAAATTTTTGACCCCATAAAAGATGGCTAAGTCGCCCATGTTTTTGACCAACTCAATGAAGGTTGAATCTTATGTTTCAAAGAGGAAAATAAATCCCCAAATGGTATTCCACGTGCACAAAAGACTAAATTATTTTTTGAATTGTGCAAGATAAGCGTGCTTGAATATTTTTAAATTTAATATTAATATCATTGTAGATGGAAGAACCCTAAAAATAGATTTTCATTTCATTTAAACAATCAATGGAGTTATGTGGCAAACCATTGTACCTTTGGCTCTGTCATCTTAATTCTATTGGTTTCTCTCTACTTCTTTCATCCTAAACAACTTGAATATCTATTTGATATATATCCTATTTTGAGAGTCAGTATTGATTTCATTATTAGTTACATATCTAAACAATGAAATGCTATTTTTAGATCTATAAATTCATTTTCAAAAGGATTTGATGATGTTCCCATCAATGTATCTTTATCCATATATCTACTTCTTTTTTCTTAAGGACAAGGAGTGGTTCAAGCATAGGGGAATTCGATGTGCACAAATCATAAAACTTTTTGAACCACTTTGGTGTGAATAATTCACTCATTTTGACCATAATTGTACTCTCCTTCATATTGGATTTCCCATTTTTTAGTATTTTTACTCGTTTCATATTTGTGATGATAGGTACACAACAATAAATGTGGTTAATTCGATCAAAGTATGGACTTCATTGGATTCCCCAAGAGATTTTATATGTTTCATGGAATTTCTTGAAAGAAACACGACATGTGTCTATTAGCACACAATGTGTAAAGTTACAGACAAATTTTGTTCCTCCCTGATGAGCAACAACACAAGTGTCTCTCAGATGACATGTCGTGTCCTTACATTTAAAATATTTTGCCAAAGTCCCTTCCAGACAACATGATGTGTGTTTATTAGCACACGAGGTGTCCATTTCATCCAACTCTACTAGATGCTTATCGATTTTCAGCAACATTATATGTCAGCCAACCGAACGAGATTGTTCCACCGTCAGTTATTTAGGGTGACAAGCCGTGTTGCTGGCAATTTTTGCAATTTTTGAGAGCAACCACCCCTCATTTTTAAATATAAAAGACATACATGGGATAGTTATCACTCATCATTTGAAGGACTTTTTAACTAGAGAGAATAGTAGAGTAGAAAGAAGTCAATATTGGAGAAGATGAGGAAGTTATTCGAGAGAGAACATCTTATCTACTCCATTATTCTTCATGGACTGCAGCAAGGGCTCCTCCGTTTCATTTTGATTGCTTGGGATAGAAGGTTGATAGAGTAGGAGTAGTTTCAAGGACAAATTCCATTTCACTCTTGGAAATCCTACTTGTTTCCCTACTCCTACATATCCCCTTGGTATTCTCCTCTTCTCTACTCATGTTTTACTCCATAAATTACTGCTTGAACCTATATTTCATCACCATGTGTGAGTAGAACTTTGTTTCTTGGGCATGGGATAATATCTCCCATGTGATAACTTATGTGAATTCAATTTTCATACATAATTCTAGTTGATTTACTATTCCAAGATATGTTTCAATGCTTATTTGCATGACTGGCCATAATGCTTACATGTTGTATGCTTCTTTCTGTAATCTAGGAAGATATATTAAGAAAAGTAAGTAGTAGATATCTTGGCAACAAATCCATGACTATGGGAGTAGATGGAATTATGTTGATCATTCAAATTTGTAGTTTGAAACCAATCATAATCATAAGAATGGTAGGTGGAGTTAGAATTGTCTCACATCACCAGGAGGCGTCTGATGACAACAAACCTCACTTGTATGATTGACTAGTATGTGGTCAAATGTAAGTTGGGACATGGAAGTGAAATCTCTTATCCAAAATTCTCATAGTCTGTTCTTAATTATTCTCCATGTGATTAGTATTTACTTCTTTCTTCAACCTTGTTAATTATTCTATTCCAAAAGCAATCATTCTTTTGTAATTGATTTAGGTTGTTGAAAGTTTCATACTTTTACGCCTAGCTTTACCTTGCTCCTTCAATGACATAGTTATTACTACAAGCATATGTAAAGCTGCGGGGTAGTGTTCGAGCTTATAAATTTAAGACTTGTGCACACAACAAACAATGCCCCATATCATTTATTCCCTGCACATCAAAAAATTTAACTTTGTCTCAGTAACACATAGGTAGTTTTTTGTGCCTTATATGTTTCTAATCCTTTGGCATTCATTACCAGATATCACAAAATCTTGAGAATCTTTGAATAAAGTAAGCCAATAGGACCATACCAAAGAAACTTGGTTGTCATTTTGTCCACCCACAAGTGTATACCATATGGTGAAACATGGCATTAATGTTTCATTTTTGAAACTTCCCCTTTAGGTATACACCTTTTGTAGAGGTTTTTGGTGAACTTTTTGAATAGTAGTGGGTCATTCCAGTAATATTTTTTCAGATCTGAGAAGCTTCTTTTTCTCATTGTAGCTAATGTCAAGTGGTAGCTTTTGGCAAGAGAAATAGTTGTAGATATATGCAAACTACAACACCACAAGGTCAATGAATTTTAATAACATTAGAGATCCATCATGATAATCATTGTTGATAGGTGGAGAATGGTCTTCTTCGAAAAGGATTTTGTATAATGATCATCTACTACATTCTTAGATACTTTCTATCAACTCTATCATGGTTGAGTTATTGTAGAAGGAGAGCCCATGTTAGCACCCTTGTCTTTATATCTTCTTCATCATAAGATATTGTATTGTGTCATTGATTGTGTATGCAATTTAGATCCTTATATATAAGACTAAACCTTTTTGAAGGCATAGACAATGGCTAGCTTCTCTTTCTCTATGGTGGTGTAGTTCACTTGTGCTTCATCTAGAGTTTTTCTATTATAGTACATAACATGATGTGACAAACTCAATTTTCAAGATTTTATAATCCACTATATGACTTTGATATTTTTGTGTATCAAAATGACCGCAAAGTTTTTCATGAATGTTATAATAATTTATTAGATCTATGGTTAAATTTGAGAATTTTAGTGATCATTTGAATAAATAAAAAAATCATATGTGCCAAAAATATTAGTTTTTGGAGATATTTTACTTAGATGGATAAAGGAATTTACTTTTTGATGGAACTTGTGGAAGAGTTTTTTGCAGTGGTATTTAAGTGTGATATGAAACTTCAGACCAATTAGAGCATGTTTGATGGTTCAAAAAAATTATACAAGAACTATGGACGAACTTTTAATGGTTCAAGTCATCTATATTATTTTGGTGAAATTGTAAAAATTTAATTTCTTGGGATTCATTCTCCAAATAAGGTGACATTTTAAATTCAGTCTTTTGATTACAATTTAGATTTTTTTATTTTGAAGAAATCATGGATTAACTATTTCAAGATATTGTGCATAAATATTGTTTGAAATCATGTTTAATGGATTTTGCAATTTGAAATATGTTTTAAAGTGTTCATGAGAAAATAAAGTCTTATAGAAGTGTTAAATTGTTTTATTTTAGGGAAAATGTGAACTTTTTGGACAAGGATTATTTTTGACATCACGTATAACTGCATAAAGATGTTTAGATGGTTTGGTGAATCTTAATGACAAGCATGTTGTTTTAATATATATCTTGTTAGAAGAATTATTTTGACCTCAAAATATTTATATTTTTAGTGTCTTTTAATTTTCAACATGTGAAGAGGTATATGGACTATTAGATAATAAGAAAGATGTGGTCAACATTTTATATGTTGTAAGTTATGGGTTTTAAGGTTAAAATATTCACAATAGGAAAAAACTTGAGGTGCATAATGTTGTTTTTAAAGTATCAATATAATTTAGTAGTAAGTTGACGGTAGACATCATATACAGAGATGGTTTGGAATATTGATATATAAATTACACCAAGGAATATTTTTTGGAAACATACGACTTGTTGCAGGTGGAGATATTTTGTTATATGAAAACATTTTCATGTAAATGATTTATTACATTATGAAACATATGCATTGACCAAAAAGTTGTTTGAATGGTAAAAACAAGTGACTATTAGTTTCTTTTAACACAAGATGAATCTAATTTTAGTGACCATCACTTTTATATTTGCATACCATATTGACTATGTCCATGCACATGACTAGAAACTCATATCACTTCCTCAACCTCTCTCTTGCACTTTTTTGCCCCAAGAATGTGCAACTAGCATGCTTTTTTAGTGATATGGTTCTTCCCCTCTTGTTTTTGCTCAAAATCATGGCCACCAAACAGCCATGACATATATACAGTAGTGTCCCTCTTCTCCATATTCTTCACTGGTCATCCTCTCTCTTCAAGATCTCGACCCTACTCCCTAATCTATCTTGGAACTTGTGAATATGGTCTTATTTTGAAAGGTATGTGTACTCTAACTATTTGACATTGTATGTTTTGATGCATTGTATGATTATGTGTACATATGTATGAATACAATGCTTGGCTACATGCATGGTTGGACTATCTTATCACCTATGACTAAAGTTTCAAGTTTATATATGTATGTTGTGTTGGTATATATGCCCATAGAGCCATCTCGAGAAATTGTATGGAGTCAGATATTAATTAATAAATTAATTTGATTATTTGATTAATTAATTAATTCTAGAATATTCTAATTAATCCACGAGCGTTTTAATTAACACAGTGTTTTTGTTTGCCTATGGGTTTAGGAAACCCTACTTCCTTTCGTCTCCTATTTAAAGGGGCTTGACAACCGATATTTATATAAAATATTGAGAGAGGTTTTTCAGTTTATGCTCACGTACATAAACCCTAGCTATCACCGTCCTCAGGAGAGAAACGAGAGTACCATGAT
Organism: Alisma plantago-aquatica; assembly: GCA_963693085.1. NCBI lineage: Eukaryota > Viridiplantae > Streptophyta > Magnoliopsida > Alismatales > Alismataceae > Alisma > Alisma plantago-aquatica. Next base: position 420,165,211 of record OY856413.1, read on the forward strand.
GCTAGCACACCGCCGCACAGAGACGACTCCTTCTCACCAGCTTGGGAAGCATGATGTGGAGTTCCATTCCATCTGCATGGATGAAGTAGAGACGCAGATGCTAAGACGCCTGCATTCAGAGGACATTTACGACCATCCATACGTGCTATGAGCGATGTACATCATCGCACAAAAGAAGCACCATCGGATCTTCCTGTGATGCACTCAATGAAAGGGAGAGAAGTTTTGTCCATGTAGGCCAACATTGTTGCAAACCATCATACAGCGGGACATCGTCGGACTTGCTCCACGATAAGGTATGTCCCGCAAACACTCTTTCTAAATACGTTGTTGTCGATGAGATCCTATTTCGGGTTGTGTGGAATTTTTTTTTTGCTTCCGCCGTGCATGTTTTCTCCAAAAAACCCAACAGTGGTATCAGAGCAGTGTCAATCTACGACATACTTGGATACATTTCGATATGATCGAATCTTTGTATACTATTTTCTATATTGCATACGATGCGAATTAAAATTTCTAATGTGCAAATCTAAACCTAATTCCACATACGTCGCAGGCTCCTGTATTTGACGTTTCGGACGGGGTCGACAATGGATCCCCGTAAAGGGGCACTGCCCCTGTGTACCCCACATAGTCTGCATGGGAGTCAAACTTTATTTAATGTGGAATGTCCCACATTAAAAGTACTACAATTTTCATATGTATATATAGATATACCAATGATATCAAATAGTTGCCTTCTAAAATCTATTTTATGTGGTGAATGCATGCACAGTTATGGCCTAGTATCCCCTTTTGTGAATGTTGTGAATGAATGTGAATGTCAATCTTATGGATATGTTTGTTTGTGAATGCTCTGGATGTATAATGGTTGCATATGGATCCTTTGTATAAAGTATTCGGCTTGCATGACGAGTCTCATCTCTTATTTTAAAGTGTAATTAATTCTTTCCCTTTATATTTGTACGCATACAATGAAATAGAGATAGGATTAGTTTTAGCCTTTGTAAACTTGATGTAAGGAGACCACTTGAAGATCCATCTCCAAGGAGCGTCCATGGAGAAGCACCATGAAGATCCAATTCTAAGAAGAAACATGAAGATCCAACTCCAAGGAGCGTCCATGGAGAAGCAACACGAAGATCCAATTCCAAGAAGTAACTTGAAGTTCCAACCTCATGGAGCATCCATGAAGTTGTTCTTTGTAATGTTGATCCTTACAGGTTGATTCACATGTGTTATTGCATGAGATGCATAAGACCATAGGTGGACCGTAATCCTTTGTTTCTCCAAAGAATTACAATAGTATGGCCATAACCGATGTATTTGTGTTTGTGATTACATGTCTATCATTTGTGGTTGTGGATATAGTAGTATATGATATGTACTATAAGTATGTGGTGTTTGGATATGTATATGTATTAGTAAAACCCCTCCATTAATAATATTAAGTTTTAGTTGCCTTCCATAAAGCAGCACACATGAAAAGATTGATCGACTATGTATGGGCACGCCTCCGCGTGGTACACTGTCTATCTCGTGAAACTGTGATGGTGGGTGTGTGGGTCTGCCTTCGCAGGGTGCACACTCATCGTGTTGGCACATGGGTTGGACTTAACTAGGGAACCTTTATAGGATCAAGTACCCAGAGGCACATAGATGCATCATGGCAAGGAGTTGTACATGATCATCTATCCAACGGTTGCATATGATGCAATTGGCAAAATTTGCCTACCTTAGTATTTTGTCTTTGACGCTAGCGTTGGATGGGCATTGATCCAACTATTTTGGATCTTGGCTCACTAGAAGGTTGTATGTTGCAATCTTCTAAGTTGATAGTGAGGGCTATCAATTTGAATAAAATAGTGGGAGCGTAATTAATTAAAGGCCTAATTAATCTCCTTTATCAAATCTTTACAAGTCAAAATGGTTTGGACTAAATGTAAACTTTTTATTTTGTAGCAATCAAATGGAAAACAACACTCATACTTTCTCATTGTGATCGTTCCTTGAGAAGGACAAACTTACCAGAACCAACTTTGAAAACTAGCTTAGGACACTGAGAATTGTTCTCACACATGAGCATAAGCTCTATGTCCTTGAAACTCTAGAGCCAGTGGAACCCACCGCAAATGCGCCCAAGGCTAAAAAGGATGATTACAAGAAGGACTTTGATGATGTCATGGATGTCAAGTGCATAATGTTGTGCTCAATGAACTATGAGTTGCAAGAGCAGCATGAGAACATGAATGTCATGGAGATGGTAACACATCTCAAGAACATGTATCAGTATCAAGTAAGATAGGAAAGATATGATGTCTCCAAGGCTTTGTTTAGAAGCAAGATGAAAGAGGGAGACTCAGTTGGCACCCATATACTCACTTTGATTGGGTGCGTGGAAAGCCTATCCAATTGGGATTTCCCCTAGGTCAAGAGTTGGACACTGCTGTGATTTTGCAATCGTTCCCTGGATCATATAATCATTTTGTCATGAACTACAACATGAACTGAAGCACAGATGAAGAAAGATAAGCCCAAGTCTACGATGATGATTAGCAAGACAAAGGGAAAGTCAAAAGGCAAAGGAAAGGCTAAGAAAGGTTCTAAAGCTAGGCATAAGCCAAAGTCATCCGTGCTCAAAGCAAAAGGTGGGATCTCCAAAGAAGGCAGTTGTCACCATTGTCACCGGGCTGGACATTGGAAAAGAAATTATCCTCTCTACCTGGAGGAACTGAGGAATAAGAAGCAGGGGATAGAGATCTCCACTTCAGGTATATATGTTATTGAGATAAACTTAAATACTTATTCATCATGGGTACTGGATACCGGATGTGGATCTCACATATGTTCTAATATGCAGGATCTGATAAGAAGTAAGCCTTTACGAAAGGGCCAAGTCGAGTTGTGGGAGCAAGAGTTGCTGCCACCACAGTAAGAGTTATTAGTTTATCTTTGCATGCGGGACATGTAATAGAATTAGAGAATTTCTATTATGTACCTGCCATTGTTAGAAATATTATTTCTATATCTTGTATGGACAAGAGTGGTATAACGACCCCACCTTCCGGTAACCCAATTAAGGGAGACCAAGAGGTCAGAATCATTAACCCAATTTCCAACATAAAAGGTTCGAAAATTAATCAATAACAATTATTAAATTCTACCAAACTATACTGAAAAAGCTGTAATAAATAAAAATTTTGCATACCATTTGAAAACTTGGATTTCTAAACTTCTATCCACAATGATACTAATCTAACTAATCATCCTTGAACTTTAATTCATGTACTTCACAATATGATGATTTATTGTTTGTCCTTTTGGTTTGTACCTAAAACGCCGACAAACAAAACGTCGATCAGCATAAAGTTGCTATGTGGGGGAAACAATAATCATGCAACTATGATAGCAATATATTACAATCAATTACAATTTAACAAACAACTTTACGTTTTAAATATAACTACGCGATCCATGCGTACCCTATCCTCTGCGCTGTCCCTGAAGTGGACCTGGATGCTACCTTCCTTATGGTAAATCCCAATTGAACCCCTAATGATCCCACCTAACAGGTGAATCAGTTTCTAGGGTTGAGTCACATGGTACTACCAGTAGGTAGCCCACTCCTTAACTCATGGTAGGCTAAGAGTCTCATGACACTACACATGGGTTGCCCAATTTCTAACTCACGATAACCTAGACCTTACTCTAGGTTACCCCTTTTTAGCCTTTGCAAAGTGACAGAGGTGAACACAGATCTAAGCCAGTTATATACATATTTATGGTGATAATCATAGTCACTTTATAGTTGCATGAAATAAAAGAAATCCAACAGTTATTTTCAAGCAACCGATAAAACGTTCGAAAATCGCCGTGAAACTAAAGAGATTATTCATAAGCATAACCACATACCTGATTTTAAGGTTTCACAAGCATTAAGCCATTCCAACCAAGAAAGCAATCCAAGCAAGCAATTCAATAATCACATAATTCCTGAAAAGAATATGTACTCTATTTGCTACACACTTTATTAAGAATCAGCTTTATTGACTTGGATTCACTTTCTAGGGTTTCTAATCCGAATTAAGGTTTCATTAGTATTCATTAGGGTTTCTTAGATCAATTTCTCAAACTTTTTCTCTTTTAGGTCAATAAACCCTAAAATATTTTTTCTACTCATATAAACCCTAATTGCTCAAATTATCCATTTTAATGGTCTTTTATACTCAAATTGACTTAGGATCATCATATCTCTATTTATTCATGGGTTTGAAAAATTAAAAAAATTAAAATACATATTCACCTAAATTAGGGTTTTCAAGCTCATTAATGCATATTCATGTACATGGAACCCTAAATTAAGCAAATTATAAAAAGTTCATCTTTTTAGATCTTATTTTCACTTTTATTAGCAACAGGTTAATATTGTCTTGAATTATCCAAAGAACATCATTAAATCCATCTATCATCAAATCTAAGGGTTTTCCATTAATTAAGTCATTAAAGATGATAACTTTATGTACTTTTCAAATTTCAAGCATATTTATGCACGTAATCTCTAAATTAAACCAATTATGTACAAAGTTCATCTTTTTCGATCCTAATGTTCCTTTTTTTACAATTAACAGGTTAATATCAACTTTAATCACCCATTAAACCCTACTAAATACGTTAATCATCTCCAAAATAGGGTTTCTTAATCATTAAAGCATTAAAGTTGATGATTTCCATTACTTTTCAAATAGAAAGAAGAATTAGCTTCTAAAAATATTTTTATTGGATTCCTCACATTTTTTGAGAAATATTCATGTATTATGTGTATCCATCCGAGGTACGGTTAACTAGATATGAATTTTGAAAAAAACAATTACCTTTTTGGACCAATCAGAGCACGCCACATCACCCAATGCATGCAATGTTGTCCGGCTCTTTGGAAAAAAAATTCGAAATAACGTATTTTCCCCCGTTTAAGTCAGCGATTCTTCACCCCATGGAGGGGTATATCCGTCCAATCTTCTATGGTCATCTTCAACCTTCAGATGGCGCGACTCAGCCGCCCTAGCTGCCAAGGGCGTGGCTCCCCCTTCCCCCTCTTGATCTCGACGGCCACCAGCGAGGGTTCCTTTGCCTCTGCCCTACCCCGACGCATGTGAGCCACCTCCAAGCCGTGGACAAAATGGCCGTTCTTGAGCTAGACCCGCCCTCATTTTGCTGCTGCGTTTGTTGTATCCTAGCAGTCCTACGACCCTAGCTGCTCGAAGGCAAAGGTGCAAGAGTACACTCTGATCCACCTTACGTTGTCCTGGAAGCTTCTCTCCTCCAACATGACGACTCCTCAACCCCTGGTTTGCTCCAGGGTTGCTCTACCCTCTCAGTTAGGGTTCATGGACTAAATCAAAAAGAAGGGAAGAGAAGGGTTCTTGGAATTGTCTTAAACTCGGCCGAAGGCTTTACCCCTTAAATAGGGGAGTGTAGTAATGCCCTGGGGTGCTTGCCCATGAAGCAACCAAACCCTCTTCCAATAGGAATTCAATTCCTCCATTAGGAAGCATGTTTCTCTCTCTTTCCTAATTCTTTTGATAATCCTTTTTCTTTAAATATTAGGATTTCAAAAATCCTTTCCATTATTCTCTCATATGCTTGACTTTTACTTTATAAGCAAACAATCTTATTTTCTTTTAGTAGGGAAATACCACTTTTAAGCAACACCACAAAATTCATGAATAAGGTATTACATTACTCCCTTGTTTTTTCTTTATTGGTATTTTCTCTTTCTTTTTCTTCATTGGAACTCCTTGAATCCCAAGAAACTCAATTATTTTGAAATTTCCTTTTAATGGATACTCATTATCCTTCTAGATGCATCTATATCCATTATTTCTTTTTATCCTATTTATTTCTTATTAAAATATCTCTTTTTGAGGATTTCTCTTGATTTCTCTTTTATTTTCCTCATTGGTTTTCCTTTTAATGTTCGGAATCCTTGGGATACAAAAATCCATAAAGAATAACTCAATTATACCTCTTTCCCCTTATTTTCCACATTTTATCATTGTTTTCAATTTCTTTCTTGATAAATAAATACTTAATTGGTTTTTTCTTTTCTTGGTGTATTATCTTTGCAACTTTGGACTCCTTGGGACCCAAGGAACCCTAGAGGCACGAAATCCACCTTTGGTTTGTATTATTTTTCATTCTATAGGTTTCCACATCTTTTTTTCTCAAAAAGAAATTATTCATTTACTAATTGAATTTCCTTGTTATTGGGCCCAATAGCCAATAAAGCCCACAACACAATCATCAAGGCTATTGTAAACAAAATCCATTTATTCAAAACAAATTGTGTTATTATTTTTCCAAATAACTTTTATATGAGAAATTACATTTCTTAGCAAATGAACCCAAAAATTGGGGTTGTAACATCCTTCGCCTCTTATAGGAATTTTTTCCTCAAAATTCCATCAAGCAAACAAACAATTCAGGATAAGTCTTTTTCATTTCCATCATTGGAACCTGTGTGGCTTTACCTTACCCATGGCGCTTCCAAAGAACCTTTATCATCACAGATTCTTTTCTCTGAGTTCTTTCACCCTGGCATCTATAAACTGCACAGGTGACTCAGGTCATTTCAGCCTCCCTTGGGGCTCACTAGGTTCATTGCTCAGCACATGGTCTGGGTACCTCATATAGTGCTCTAAATTGGACCCATGGAACTCATAAGACATTACTTTATCTTGAGGGGTAAGGTCAAACCATGTCAAAAGAACCCATGCATCGGGGACTGAGCTCTCTTAGTTGTAACTTACAAGGGTCGGATTTTCATGTCACATATTCCTCCACAGTGAACTGCATGTCAGTCTACTTTGCATCAGCTTACAACTCATGTCGTCTCTGGGCTCCTTTCAACTATTGCATGATCAAAGAGACTTCATCTGCACAGATTGTGGTCCTTTCTTGACCTTCACGATGTCCCTTCACCAACATCATCTTAATGAAGTGTTGACCGACTCACCCTCCCTTACAGAGATTCTTTAAATCCCAATATTGGCTATGGGGGTTATCACATCTTTCATAGGACAAGAACTGTCTCTAGATATCACCCTGAACGAGCACACATGCTATCATCAAACCCTCAAATCTGGATCATATTAACCATTAGTTAGGGGTGATCAACTGTACTAACATCGAGTTCTTCATGTATCTACTTCCACCTTATGAAAGTGAACCTTTAGGTTATACTCAAAAACTTTTGAACTCGCATCAAGGTGTAGTTGAACCATCTCTCTCATGTGTAGTTCAACCAGATTTGTCCCTTGATAGAACTCTTTCTCTCTCATGTCATCTAGGTAAGGTGATCTACCATAACCCATATTGCATCATGACCTTCCTTGGTCTAGGGGAGACTTTCCACAACATTCATAGTGATGAACTCCCATTCCCTCTCAGGGACTCTTTTATCCTCTATATCGATATACAGGGTTACTGGTGCTCGTCCTTTACATCCTAGCGTGCATGGTCACATGCCACATGCAACTTCATCTTAGGCATCCAAAGTCCTACTGTCACTTATTACCTTGGTAGTTCCATGGTATATGGAAATCTTAAATCATGATCTCCTGTATGTCATGATTCCTCAAGGTTGATTCCTCAGAAACCCTAAACCATTCTAATAAGCATTTCATCACCTTCCTTTTCAGAGAAGTTCATCTCAGGTTCTACCACTGTCCTTTCATTGCAACAAGGACTAGACTAGCTAACCAAACAACCATTAACTTGTTCAACATATCTCGTTACATCTGAGTGTTAGCCAATCACATCTCCTTTCCAAACTTAGGGTTAGCCTAACAACTTCTTCTAGCCTCTAGCCAAACTAGGCAGATATATCTCAACCAGAGCATTCATTACCACTTCACATCCTTACGTACTAGGTAATGTTGATGACATACACCTTCATGTATTCCACTTATTATCTCATCTCAGCTCTAAGTCTATCTTCATCGAGAAAAACTTTGAGCTCATCCTCTTAGTTTTTGAACTCAACCTTGTATGACTCATAACTCATGATAAAAGTATCCTCATAAGATGACTACCTTATTTCTCTCAGTGTTGGTAAACCATCCACGTATCGTGCACTCCACCAGGGTATGTTATCACCTCAATCCTCATACCTCATAGCAACGTTCCAACCCACATTAATTGTTATCCTTGGTGTATGGCATGCGTACTGTCCTATCTCAGAGGAAATAAGCCTTTGGTTGCAGTCCAAATATATAGTTCTTCCTATTCCAAGAGTAGATATGGTACATCCCACCTTGCCAGTACACCTTTAAATCTACGTTTAAATGTGCCACATATGTCTCTACATCACAATCATCTTGATATCAAAGTTACTTCCATGGAAAACTGGTCTCAAACCTACTGAGGTTTACACACATTCCTTAGTCATCTCCTCTAGGTCTATAGGATGCCCGTACATTAGGGGTCATCCCTCTTCCCTTATGAATCTCGAGAGTACCCTACTCATCTTCCCTTTGGGTCCCATGAGTTCATGAAGGTGATCAATCTCCTAACCCATGGCCCCCAGACAATGATAGTCGTTACCTCCCGACCCTATGGTCATGTGCAACTAGAGAATTAGGCAACTCCCACTTTCATCGTTCTCATCCCTACCTGACCCTAGGATATATTTTAGGATTCTATTATGGTATATGTCCAACCTAGAACCTTACCCAAGCCTTCATCATCTCTCTTTGTATACATGGGCTGACATTCATCCCTTCATAGGGGTCATGGAGACCTGCCTACCTTGGCCAGGCCCTTACCGATTACCTCCATGGTAACACATCCACATGCACATAGAGATGCTTATCTATGGGCCTATAGGTTCATCCTCATACCAAGCACTTTTCAAGTAGCTTCTCAAGATCCTATGAGACCTCTTTAGGTTTCCTCAAAACCAACAGAAATCGGTGTACACCCTACAAAAGGGTCCCTCTCCCAGGATGGGAGGAAACTATCTCTTGACAACAAGGTCACAAACATCCTTAGGGTTTACATGCACATGAGCATGCTTAACCCAGAACCTACTAAGGCATAAGCATACCACCAACTAAACCATGCTAGGTCATACTTGTTCTCTTTCCTCAACACTGGATCAAGATCATACCTTCCCATGTCATCAACTTAGCTTTGAGGGGTTCGTCAAACACACCATAAACTTAAGGGGTTTCCCTTTCCTCTAACCATGCGGAGTACCATGCTCGCATATATAGAAACTCAAATCTCATCATGAGCATCGGGTACACAACTTCCCGTCTTAGGCCTAGGAACCCTAGATTCACTTTTGGGTGTCCAACTGCATGCTCAATCTCTTAACCACGAATCAAGCATGTATAAGGCATGACATGCACTCCCTGTCATCCTTCTACTCAAGCAACACATCAAGGTCGAGTCCTCCTCATGGACAACCAACAACGTACAAGGCCTCACAACCTGTTACTAAACCTTTCCAGGTCTAAGGAACTCTTCTACCTATCTCAGAAGGTAAACACATATACCACGGGCACATAGGTTCCAGAAGCATCATCCTCTCTCTAGGGTTTGGTTCCTCTAAAGGCAACCAAGATATCATCAGCCTGCAGGGATCATGCATGAGGAAACCACTATCATCCACTTAGGTCTCATCATCCTCGACTCCCCACTATTCCTCATATGTCGGGGTTTTAGGCTTCCAACCTTCTTGCTTGGTTCCTACTTTCTCTCTTTAGAGATAACTCCACATCCAACCTTACTATTAGAGGTCCTCTCTCCATGAAGGATCAAGCTCACAAGCATACCTCTACGTGGGTGAATCCTAGGCTCGAACTTATGTTTGTTTGAGATTATCCATAACTCTACATGCTTATCTCATAAGCCATCCTTCATACTCTCCTAGACATGGTTTCAACCTATTGCTCACACTACTAACGTACTTTGGATGTCTACCATGCCATGCTCATATAAGCTCATAAGGTTTCTATAGGATCTTCTCTAACCTCATCAAAGAAGGAGCTATCCTTCACTCTAACATGCACGACCCTTCCCATGGTAGAGTCGCTAAAGGTACTCAGTCATCCAACCTTTCATGGCTCATATGGCATCCAAGGCATGTCTATCCAAACACCTGGTCTACCATGACATCTAACTCTTTGTGTCATCTCCCTCTCTAACCTTCACTTAGGGTTAGGGTTAACATCATCCTCAGAGGATGTGACAGATCTCTACTTATAATGGAGGTCTCTACCTCCAAGACTAACTCTCTCTACTTATTGTAACACCCCTGACCTGGGTTATGAGCTAACCCTAGAAGTTTTGCCTAAAAATGTAATTATATACTTGTGAAAAATTCCCTGGCATGTAATTAAGTTCCTCAGGAACATATAATTTTCAATTTTGCTCCTTTTTGTATAAAGTTGTAGCATTGTGTTGTATGCAGGGACCTATGTGCAAATTACCCAGTTTAAGGGTTGAACTTGAAAAAGTCACAAGATAAGATGTATCTCTGATGTTGAAACATCATGAGGATGTCTATGATGAAGTTTGAGGGATTTCCCAAGCTTGAGCACCAAGGTGCAGCTGTGGAAGCAACCCCCATGCTTAGAAACCCTAATTTGGGGTAAAATGCAATTTACCCAAATTGAGGGGTTCAACTTGTAATTCTTAATATCTAAAACATATTTTAAGACTCTTTTCATCATTTAGAGTGGAAATGATGAAAGGGGCACATCAAAGATTGGTCAGATAAGAAAAGATGAACTTTGTGGTAAAGACACCTAATTTGGGTATAGAAATCTTTCATGGATGTACCCTAGTTGTAGGTTGGATTTCTTTACCCTTAGATCTTGAGATTCCATGAGATTTGCATAAGGATAGATAAGTTTGGACGTGCCTTTGAGCAAGGAGGGACCTAGATGTGATTTCCAATCATGTAAGGTCCTTAGGGTGTAAAAGGGGCTAAAGTATATAAGCCACCTCTTTACAAGATAAGTGAACGATCTTTCCTTTACTTCATTCTCATCTCTTCTTGCTCAAACGTCCAAAGGTAGCTCTGGAGCTCAGGGGGACGACCAACCTATTCTAGGTAAGAGAACCCCACCTTCTAGCTCGAATTCATGGAAGAATTCACTTTCTAAGGTTGGTTTTATGGTTAGCTTACTTAGTCTTCTTGTTCTAGCCGACCAAAGCAACGTTGCCTTGGAGAATTCACCTCTGACCAAGTTGTGGAAGCTCAAGGACGCCATTAAAGCTTGGATCTTGAAAGCTTGGAGCTCTAAGATCAACCTTTAGGCGGGTTTTATAACTCTAAACTCATGCTTTATATGCATGCTTAATTCTTGCAATTTACTTGGTAAAATCTCCTTCTACCTCCCTTCTTCCTTGCACGTTTGCAAGCAAATTAGTGGAGGAACCGACCTTGCTAGAGGTTGAAGATGAGGGGCGTGATTCCCTATGTTACTTTTTCAAACGACCTTGGACCCTTTTGGTCCAAACGGTTTCAAACCGTTTGGGTTCAAACGGTTTCAAACCGTTTGCTCTCAAACGGTCTTGCAAGACCGTTTGGATTGAAACGGTCTCAAGACCGTTTGAAAGAGTTGACCAAGGGACGACCGTTTGAGGGTCTGTTCCTAATATATTGAATTTCATCTCTGCAAAGAATCAAAGTCTAATTCTTAACCAATTGGGAGTTGAAGCCACTTCAACATGAAACCCTAATCGGGTGAAAAAGTGCTGATTTGGAACATAGATCTTGTTGAGTTTTGGGTTGAAGGACCCAAACGGTCTCAAGACCATTTGGGGATTCCTCCAAACGGTCCTAAGACCGTTTGGGCACAACCCAAGACCGTTTGAAGGTCTAGGGTTGAGTTAATCTAATGGTTTGAGGGTCCAATTGTAGGAAATTGATGAAATTGATGAAAGTTGCTGATTTTGACCTAATTGGACTTCAACCTTAGTCAAAACGACTTGGACTTTGGTCAAACTTTGGGCAAACGGTCTCAAGACCGTTTGGATGATGTCCAAACGACCTCAAGACCGTTTGGGCCAAGTTTGAGCCCAATTGGAGGTCAATTGATAGGTTCAACCTTGAGTTGATTCATATTGTTGAACATTGATGACCATCCGATATGAAACCCTAATTGAGAACGATTGAACCCTAATTGGATTGCAATTGAGGGTCAATTTGATGTCTAATAGGCTAAGGCTAACCCTAATTGACTCAATTTATAAGTGGTTAGCATAGCTTTGACCAATTGAAGGCTTCAACACACATATCCATGAACATTGGTAACCTTTGAACCACTTTGGAGGTCCAAACGGTTTGAGCCCTTTTTGGACCAAACGGTCTCAAGACCATTTGGATCCAAATGGTCTCAAGACCGTTTGAGACCAAACGGTCTCAAGACCGTTTGGGGCCAAACGGTCTCAAAACCGTTTGGGCTCAAACGACCTCAGGATCGTTTGGTCCAATCGATCTCAAGTAATTTTGATCAAACGGTTTCAAACCGTTTGAAGCTCCAAACGGTTTGGAAGTCAACCCTTCCAAACGGTCTTCACCTCCAAACGGTCTCAAGACCGTTTGGGTGGTTGAAACCGTTTGAAGGATGAACCCGTTTGGAGATTGGTGATGGTTTGTACTTAACCATTTGATGATGTGATTAGTTCAATAGTGATCCAATCTAAACCCTAATGGTAACCTAGGTCATTAAGGGACTATGTGATTAGTGAGTTAACCCATGATGGTGATCATGTGGCAAATTACCAAAATACCCTTGAGGGGTCTAAAGGGGTAAAACCTTGTTCTAATCAAACTCTAATCACATGATGTTGATGTTTTGGCTCATGTTAGTCAATGGAGACTTATCTCAACCTGATCTAGAGTGGTGTTGTCACCATCTACTAGTGAGAGGAGAGAGAAAGTATTTCTAGAGAGAGAAAGTATCCTAGAGAGATAAAGTACCCTTTTTAGGAGGAAACTCTAGTGAGATACTTCAAATACACATGAATGTGCATGATTAGGGAATGACCCACCTATGTGAGGTCATGGAAACCCTAATTATGATATCTAATGGATCTTAATCTTATTTAAGAGCACTAATGATGATGTTTTTCTTACATGATGATGTAATGAGTACAAATCACCATGGAGTGAATAGTAAACCCTAATTTTAGGGTGATGACATGTAAGATGAATAGTAAACCCTAATTTTTTAGGGTATTGACATGAAAGATGAATAGTAAACCCTAATTGTTGAATTGTTTACTATTATCTGTTGAATGAACCATGCAGGTTGTTATGAAATGATGGTCATATCCAGGTATGGAATACCATGTTATATTCATGAACCATGCAGGTTGTTATGAGATGATGGTCATATCCAGGTATGGAATGCCATGTTATATTCATTGAAAGCATGTCTTAAGCTTTATGAATAGTAATCCATATTGATGCACTGTGAGTGACATCTTTTGTGATTTATGGGCTGTGAAAGCCATAAACACCATCAAGGTCATGCTTGACAGATGACTTGTGATGAGATGACTGAGAACTAATGATTGAAAAGAGTTAGGCCTGCTACATTTATGTATTCTCATTATAGCTTTTGTGCTAATGTTATTGTTTGAAAGACAATGTTTAAAGAATACTGAATGTACCTAACTAATCAAGTGAAATGTAGAGCCCTGATCATAGATCCATCATTGTCAGAGTCTAAATGATGGTGAAACAGGTTTTCCTAAGGGAACTCCTGGATCACATACTTTTGAGTATGTGGGGTACATGGATGTGTAGAACCTTACATCCTAGTGTAGGTATTTGATGTAGATTCTTGTAGTCCGTCATACCTTCACTATAAAAGAAAGGGTGAGAGGATGATGTAGATTCTAGTAGTCCATCAGACCCCACCATAAAGTCCTAAAGGTGAGATGTATCTCTACACTCCCTTAAAGACATAAATACCGTATCGGTGAAAGATAAACAAGAAATCTTCCGATAGCGAAGAGAGTACAGAATACCACTGTAACTCTAAAAATAGCGAAGGACCAGAGTACCCTGGTGAGCTATTACAAAAGACATCCCGCCAAATGTCAAACAATCAATCCTCTAACTGACTGAGGAAGATAAGGTCTTAAGAATCCGGCTCTTTTAATGACCTATGTATGATAGTGATGCGACTTACTAGTGATCAGTTGGAGTATGAGTGGTATACCTCATCTCCACAGGGCATAACAATAATGTTTGAAAAACATAATCAACAGCGTAGTATATCTGTTAAGAGTTATCTACGAGTTATTTGATTGATGTTACCTAGAATAGTATAGATGTTCTCATATTTTGATATTGATTGAACTCTTTCTTATTATCAGAACTGTTAGCGAATATCTTGAAGGCTTTTATTGCTTTGGTTATTCCCTACTTTGCTTATAAAGCTTCTAGTGGAGAGTTATAACTCTCGCTGGGGCAATTATGTATAATTGTCTCACCCCGTAGACTTCTACTTTTTAGGTGGTCGTCGAAGACGGAGGAACAAGAACTCAGGTGACCAATCCCAGCAACAGCAGCATCAGGAGCAGTAAATATCTCAGGTGGAGATCTAGCCTTCTTCATGGTGTAGTTTAGAGTCAAGTCCTATGTGTCCTCTGTACTCTCAGGTCCTGGAGTGTTTTGGAGTATGAACTCTTGAGAATTTTTGTATCTGTTGTATATAATTACTCAAGAAGTAATTGTCAGTGATGTAATCAGTTTTATCCTTTTTCTATAGAAAAGGTTTGAGGTTTCAAGATCTTGTCTCAAAAAGTTTTAATTTCCCGTGATTTTTGGTCTTCCGTTGTTTACCGAATGCTTCCGCACATGTTTAAATCGAGATTAATTCGTGGTTTGGAGATCGGAGCCCACACTTATCCTCCAAACAAGAAGGTCTAGCCTCAGGTATCACCTGAGAGCAATGTCAACTCATGTCATACGACCTAAGCATGTATCTATTCCTTTATGCTTAATCTATTAAGCTTATGTCCATGACATCTTACTTACATGCTTTTTATTAATTTGGTGGAGGATTACTTAAACCTTATCAACCTTACCCATACCTCAAGAGGGTGAGGAGGAGAGAGAAAACCCTAATCCTTAAGGTCCTTAATAGCATTTGAGTTGAGAAGGGATGAACAAGATGATAGAGTCCTAAAGGTATCTTATTTTGAGTCAGATCCTAAGACATTGGCCAGGCAGTCACACGGATCTGGGAGTCCTCGTATTCCGACTAGTGGTGCGAAGGAAAATCTTGCCAGCTCCCGGGCGTGATCCTTTTCTAGACACCTCTTTCTTTTCAGAAAATCCTCTAATAACTCCCTTGGGTTCTACAGAGTTTGTAAAATTTAATAATTATTACAGATTAAATGTGGAACCTATGCTCTGATACCAAATGTAAAGACCCCACCTTCCGGTGACCCCCAATTAAGGGAGACTGAGAGGTCAGAGTCATTAACCCAATTTCTAGGATCAAAGGTTCAACAATTAATCAATAACAATTATTAAATTCTACCAGACTATACTGAAAAAGCTGTAATAAATCAAATTTTTGCATACCTTTTGAAAACTTGGATTTCTAAACTTCGATCCACAGTGATACTAATTCTCCTTGAACTTTAATTCTTGTATTTCACAATATGACAATTTACTATTTGTCCTTTTGGTTTGTACCTAAAATGCCGACAAACAAAATGTCGGTCAGTGTAAAGTTGGTATGTGGGGGAAACAATAATCGTGCAACTATGATAACAATATATTACAGTCAATTACAATTTAACAAACAACTTTACGTTTTAAATATAACTGCATGATCCATGAGTACCCTATCCTCTACGCTATCCCTACAGTGGACTTGGATGCTACCTTCCTTATGGTAAATCCCCATTGAACCCCTCATGATCCCACCTAACAGGTGAATCAGTTTCTAGGGTTGAGTCACATGGTATTACCCGTAGGTAGACCACTCCTTAATTCATGGTAGGCTAAGAGTCTCATGGCACTACACGTGGGTAGCCCAATTTCTAACTCACGATAACCTAGACCTTACTCTAGGTTATCCCTTTTTAGCCTTTGCAAAGCCACAGAGGTGGACGCGGATCAAAGCTAGTTATATACATATTTATGGTGATAATCATAGTCACTTTATAGTTGCATGAAATAAAAAGGAATCCAACAATTATTTGCAAGCAACTGATAAAACATTTGGAAATCACCGTAAAACTAAAGCGATTATTCATAAGTGTAACCACATACCTGATTTGAAGGTTCACAAGCATTAAGCCATTCCAACCAAGAAAGCAATCCAAGTAAGAAATTCAATAATCACATAATTCCTGAAAAGAATATGTACTCTATTTACTACACACTTTATCAAGAATCTACTTTATTGACTTGGATTCACTTTCTAGGGTTTCTAATCCGAATAAAGGTTTCACTAGTATTCATTAGGGTTTCTTAGATCAATTTCTCAATCTTTATCCCTTTTAGGTCAACAAACCCTAAAATATTTTTTCTACTCATATAAACCGTAATTACTCAAATTATCCATTTTAATGGTCTTTTATACTCAAATTGACTTAGGATCATCATATCTCTATTTATTCATGGGTTTGAACAATTAAAACAATTAAAAGACATATTCACCTAAATTAGGGTTTTCAAGCTCATTAATGCATATTCATGCACATGGAACCCTAAATTAAGCCAATTATAAAAAGTTCATCTTTTTAGATCATGTTTTCACTTTTGTCAGAAATAGGATAATTTTGGCTTGAATTATCCAAAGAACATCATTAAATCCATCTATCATCAAATCTAAGGGTTTTCCATTAATTAAATCATTAAAGATGATAACTTATGTACTTTTCAAATTTCAAGCATATTTATGCACATAATCTATAAATTAAACCAATTATGTACAAATTTCATCTTTTTCAATCTTAATGTTCCTTTTTTACAATTAACAGGTTAATATCAACTTTAATCATCCATTAAACCCTACTAAATACGTTAATCATCTCCAAAATAGGGTTTCTTAATCATTAAAGCATTAAAGTTGATGATTTCCATTACTTTTCGAATAGAAAGAAGAGTTAGCTTCTAAAAATATTTTATTAGATTCTTCTCATTTTTCTTAGCAATATTCATGTATTATGTGTATCCATCTGAGCTACGGTTAACTAGATATGAATTTTGAAGAAACAAAATACCTTTTTGGACCAATCAGAGCGTGCCACGTCACCCATTGCATGCAACGTTGTCCAGCTCTTTGGAAAACATTTCAAAATGACGTACTTTTCCCCATTTAAGTTAGCGATTCTTCACCCCGCTGAGGGGTATATCCGTCCAATCTTCTATGGTCATCTTCAACCTTCAGATGGCGTGACTCAGCCGCCCTAGCTGCTAAGGGCGCGGCTCCCCCTTCCCCCTCTTGACCTCGACGGCCACCAGGGAGGGTTCCTTTACCTCCGCCCTACCCCGACGCACGTGAGCCACCTCCAAGCCATGGCCAAAACAGCCATTCTTGAGCTAGACCTGCCCTCATTTTGTTGTTGTGTTTGCTGCAGTCTTGCAGACCTACGGCCCTAGCTGCTCATAGGCAAAGGCACGAGAGTACACTCTGATCCACCTTAGGTTGTCGTGGAAGCTTCCCGCCTCCAACATGATGACTCCTCAGCCCCTGGTTTGCTCCAGTGTTGCCCTACCCTCTCGATTAGGGTTCATGGATGAAATCAAAAAGAAGGGAAGAGAAGCGTGCTTGGAATTGTCTTAAACTCAGATGAAGGCTTTACCCCTTATATAGGGGAGTGTAGCAACGCCCTGGGGTTCTTGCTCACGAAGCAAACAAACCCTCTTCCAATAGGAATTCAATTCCTCCATTAGGAAGCATGTTTATTTCTCTTTCCTAATTCTTTTGATTATCCTTTTTCTTTAAATATTAGGATTTCGAAAATCCTTTCCATTATTCTCTCATATGCTTGACTTTTACTTCATAAGCACGAAATCTTACTTTCTTTTAGTAGGAAAATACCACTTTTGAGCAACACCACAAAATTCATGAATAAGGTATTACATTACTCCCTTATTTTTGCTTTATTGGTATTTTCTCTGTCTTTTTCTTCATTGGGACTCCTTGGATCCCAAGAAACTCAATTATTTCAAAATTCCCTTTTAATGGATACTCATTATCCTTCTAGATGCATCTATATCCATTAGTTTCATTATCCTATTTATTTCATATTAAAATATCTCTTTTCTCTTTATTTCTCTTTTATTTTCCTCATTGGTTTTCCTTTTAATGTTAGGAATCCTTGGGATACGAAAATCCATAAAGAATAACTCAATTATACCTCTTTCCCCTTATTTTCCACATTTTATCATTGTTTTCAATTTCTTTCTTGATAAAGAAATACTTAATTGGTCTTTTCTTTTCTTGGTGTATTATCTTTGCAACTTTGGACTCCTTGGGATCCAAGGAAACCAAGAGGCACGAAATCCACCTTTGGTTTATATTATTTTGCCTTCTAGAGGTTTCCACATCTTTCTTTTCTCAAAACTCAATTATTCATTTACTAATTTAATTTCCTTGTTATTGGGCCCAATAGCCAATAAAGCCCACAACACAATCATCAAGGCTATTGTAAACAAAATCCATTTATTCAGAACAAATTGTATTATTATTTTTCGGAATATCTTTTATATGATAAATTACATTTCTCAGCAAATAAACCCAAAAATTGGGGTTGTAATAAGTGGATTTGAATTTCACATTAAGAATGGAATGATTTCTATTTCTAAAGATGAGAGCTTTTATGGAAATGCCCCTATGTTTTATGGTATCTACTTATTAGAACTTGAGACTTGCATATACAATGTAAATACTAACAGGCAAAAACTTGACAACTCAAACAAAACATACTTATAGCATTGTCGTCTTGGGCACATAAACAAGAAGTGCATATCTATACTCCATAAGGATGGTTATCTAGATTCTTTTGATTTTGAATCATTTGCGACATGTGAGGCATGTTTATTAGGGAAGATGACCAAGATTCCTATCACTGGACACAATGAGAGAGCCAGTGATCTGCTAGGTCTCATACATACTGATGAATGTGGACCTTTTAAATCAAATGCTAGAGGAGGCTATCAATACTTCATTACCTTCACTGATGACCTCAGTAGGTATGTCTATGTATATCTTATGAAACACAAGTCAGAAACTCTTGAAATGTTCAATACTTTCATGAATGAAGTAGAGAAGCAACTTGGTAAGAGTATTAAAGCCCTCCATTCAGATCAAGGTGACGAATACTTAATCCAAGAGTTTGAGGACTTTCTGAGAGACCGTGGTATTGTATCACAATGGACTCCACTTGGTACACCACAAAATAATGGTGTGTCACAAAGAAGGAATCGTACAATATTAGACATGGTACGATCAATGATGAGTTCATCCGAACTTCCAATATCGTTATGGGGATATGCTCTTGAAACTGTAGCATTTACACTTAACCACGTACCTTCCAAATCGGTTCAAAAGACACCATATGAGATATGGAATGGGAATCGTCCCAATTTGTCTATGTTAAAGATTTGGGGATGTGAATATTATGTTAGGAAATAATTTCCTAAAAAGCTTGTACCCAAATCTAAAAAATACTATTTTTTTGGATACCCCAAGGAAACTCGTGGATACTAATTCTACACACCAACTGACAACAAAGTGTTTGTTGATAGGACTTCTATATTTCTTGAAAAGGAATTTATTTCCAAAGGAATCAGTGAGAGGAATGTAGAGCTTGAAGAAGTTTGAGACCAAAAAAAAAAGCAAAGAACCTGAGGAGGTACATAAGGAACATGAAGACTCACAAATTGTTGTGGAATTTCAAGTTCCAAATGTAACACATGAACCTCATAGGTCTAGTAGGACACGACTTCATCCTGAGAGATTTGGATTTCTTGTGACTCAAGACAGTGACGAATTGGGCATATCATATGAGCCAACTTCCTATCTAGAAGCTACTAAGGGACCTAAATCTGTGAAATGGCTAGAAGCCATGAGATCTGAGATGGAATCCATGTACACCAACAAGGTATGGACCTTGGTGGATCCACCTGAAGGGGTAAAACCCATAGGGTGCAAGTGGGTCTTCAAGAAGAAGACCGACATGGATGGAAATGTTCAAACCTATAAAGGTAGATTGGTTGCAAAAGGATTCTGTCAAATTCAACGTGTTGATTATGACGAGACCTTCTCACCAGTTGCCATGGTTAAATCCATCAGGATCATGCTTGCCATTACAACTTATCATGACTATGAGATTTGGCAGATGGATGTTATAAAAACATTCCTTAATGGTAATTTACTCGAGGATGTGTACATGACACAACCTGAGAGTTGTATCGATCCAAAGGAAGGCAATAAAGTATGTAAGCTACAAAGATCAATCTATGGATTGAAGCAAGCATCTCAGAGCTGGAATCTACATTTTGACGAAGTAGTCAAAACTTTTGGCTTTAGTCAAAATGAAGATGAACCTTGTGTTTAAAAAAGGGTTAGTGGGAGCACAATCATATTTCTCATATTATATGTGGATGACATACTATTGATGGGAAATGACATCCCTACTCTTCAGACAGGAAAAGGTTAGCTAGGGAAGACCTCCTCTATGAAGGATTTAGGCAAAGCATCCTATATATTAGGGATCAAGATCTATAGAGATAGATCTAGAAGGCTTGTAGGTCTAAGCCAGAGCACATACATTCACAAGGTGATATAGAGCTTTATCATGGAGGGTTCTAAGAGAGGTAACTTGCCCAATGTCATAGTTCATGTGATGAACATGCACATATGAGTAAGATTCCATATGCATCAACAATTGGATCTATCATGTACGTGATGTTATGTACTCATCCTGATGTGTCGTATGCTTTGAGCATGATGAGCCGATATCAGTCAGATCCAACTGAATATCACTGGACAGATGTAAATAACATCCTATAGTACTTCATAAGGACTAAGGATCAATTCTTGGTATACGGTGGTGAGGAAGAGCTCATGGTAAATGGTTACACTGATGCTAGCTTCCAAGATGACAAAGATGACTATAGATCGCAATCTGGATTTGTGTTTTGCCTGAACAACGGAGATGTGAGATGGAAGATTTACAAGCAAGAGACGGTTGTGGATTCTACAACAGAGATCAAATATATTGCCACATCTAATGTTGTAAAGGAAGTTGTGTGGGTCAAGAAGTTCATTTCCAAACTTGGAGTGGTTCCAAGTGCTGGTGATGCAATTGAGTTGTTTTGCGACAACAACAGAGCAATTTCACAGGCTAAAGAACTAAGACTGCACCAACGTTACAAACATATTCTATGAAGGTTCCATATCATACGAGCGATCTTACAGTGAGGAGATGTGAAGATTTGCATAGTACCTACAGAAAGAAATGTGGCTAACCCACTCACAAAAGCACTTTCATAGAAAAAACATGACAGACATGTTCGATCACTTGGATTGAGATTCATGAGTGATTGGGTATAAGTGCAAGTGGGAATTTATTGGTATGTATTCCCATAGAGACTATCATTTGATGATTGTAATGGGATACTATGTAAATGATTTGTAATACTAAATTGATCATATCAATAAAGGCAAGTTTCCAATCTATATGTTTGTGTTTTATATTGTGAGATGACCATAAAACTTATAGATGTCTATAGAATAATATATTCAATGACATATGTCTTCGGGTTGAGGACATGAATAGTGAGATCATATGTATGCTAAGAGTATGTATTCTTGTTTTGTCCCTAATAGGTTGTTATTGTGGAAATATCCATAGACATCAATAACACATAAGATTAGAATGTATGTTGGTTGATGGAAGAATCTCATTATCCATGATATGGAGATATCAAACCAAATACATAGATACTTGTTAGAGAAAAGTGTATCAGATAGACCCACCTTGAGAGTGACACATGGATACTATGATTGGTAGTTAGAGTCACATCTCATAATGATTGTGGTGATTGTGGTTCTTAGACCTAAAGTCACTACACTTATCACATGTTGTTCGGTGTACTTTGACATCATCCACCATGGTCCTGAATAAGAATTGCCATAAAGATGGTGCTTGGGTGCACTTTGACACATGGGGACAACTGTGAGTGATGTAGATGGAATTCTTCCTATGGGAGTTTGATATTCTGGCCACTTGATAAGCCAAACTAAGAAATGCATGGCCATGCTGATGTGAGTCAATATGTGATATTGAGCTTACATATATCTCAGACAATCTGCTCTAGTTTAAGGAACATGGATTGAATGTTGAAGAGGATAACAATTCCATGACTCGAGTTCAATCCGTATATCAGCGACAAATGAACTATACAATCAATGTAACACCAATCATGAATGATAGGTTAAGTTGTTCTCTAACTTCTCCAATTACTTGGGTGGCAATGAAATCTTGCTAGATACTAATAATTGCTTGTGAAATCATAATATGATTATGGATATCACTTCCAACGTAATTTGGAGCCTACCAGGTCACACGCATAGGATGTATTGGAATAGGAGTATAATTTGTGGATTAGATTGAAATTGCTTCGAATCACATTGATTACTAAAATGTTTACGTAATCCATTAGAATAATATTAGAGTGACTGGATCTAAGTGCAAGTGGGAGTTTTTTGTATATATGGCCATAGAACCATTCCCAGTGATTGCATGGAGTCAGATATTAATTAATCAATTAATGTGATTATTTTATTAATTAATTAATTCCAAAATATTCTAATTAATTCACGAGCATTTTAATTAATGCAGTGTTTCTATTTATCGATGGGTTTAGGAAACCCTACTTCCTTTCGTCTCCTATTTAAAGGGGCTTGATGGACAATATCTATATATGATATTGAGAGAGGCTTTTCAGTTTACGCTCACATACATAAACCCTAGTCAACAACGTCCTCAGGAGAGAAAGGATAGCACCGTAACGCTAGCACACTGCCGCACAGAGACGACTCCTTCCTACCGACTTGGGAAGCACAATGTGGAGTTCCAGTCCATCTGCATGGATGAAGTAGAGACGCAGATGTTGAGATGCCTACGTTCAGAGGACATCTACGACCATCCATACACGCTACAAGCGGCGTACATCATCGCACGAAAGAAGCACCGCCAGATCTTCCTGTGACGCACTCAACGAACGGGAGAGAAGTTCCGTTTGTATAGGCCAACATCGTTGCACACCATCATGTAGCGGTACATCGCCAGACTTGCTCCGCCATAAGGTATATCCCGCAAACACTCTTTCTAAATACCTTGTTGTCGAAGAGATCCTATTTTGGGTTGCATGGAATTTTTTGTTACTTTTGCCGCACATGTTTTCTCCAAAAAACCCAACATATTGATTGTTATTTTATTTGGTTATTTGGACTTGTAATATAATCCCTTCTTTTCCTTGCTATTGTTTCATCTTAAGCCTTCACCCATTTGTTTCGAGGGGTCAAGTGGTTATTTCAGTTCAAAAATACATATTGTTTCTGGTTTTTCTTTACTGTACTCAATGTTTTGCATTGACATTGGGTCATAATTATTGATTTAGGTAAACAGTGGAGACTCTGCTCATGTCTCTTTATCCACTACAATGTGATAGAAGATTTGGAGCTACACCAATAAATATACAAACATGGGATCATAATATATGGTCCGCGTAAAACTTTTGTGGTTCATTTTTTATAGTAAAAGGTTTTATTTTATTTAATGCATTTTGTATGAGATTTATCAATCCAATTAGGGATGGACGCTTCAATCCCTATACGTCTATCTTGGCAGTGGGATTGGGATTGGGGTAAAAGCGGTTCGATAACATTTGGTATTAGAGCATACACACTTTATCTCTTCAACCAAGGGAACATTGAGAATCCATAATGAAGATATTATGGTGTTTAGTCTAGGGGTTCAGGTGAATAATCACTTCCTATCCCCATCTCACAACATTTGTTGGATTTTCTCACTCTACCTAGCCAAAATTGATCCAGAAGGGATTTTCTTTAACCCTAGAGAGTCATCTCACTCCTCATCCCTTCTTCAAGGACTACACCTATCCACCCATTAGAAAGAAGTAGGATGATTTCTTGTCTTCTTGTCTCTAATTAGTGTCTTGACTTGACGTGTATTATCCCTATTTTTGGGTAGCACATGACAACAACTAAAATATGAGACCAAAATTTGCAAAGTATAAACCTTATCATGACATGATCTGATCTTGAATCAAAATTCATAACTAATACATGAAAGTACTTTTGAAATTTATATACTCATGTGGAAAGTTTATGAAAACTCAATATCACCAAATCAAATATAAGTTCTTTCTATGTTTGAGGTAAATTTGTGATATGGTAAAATGAGGTGGAATTCATGTTCTACACATTATGATTGATGAAGTCCCAATTGATTGAACCTATGTTTCCCATATTTATGATCAAACCTTTAACATAGTTAATAAAAATTGTGTCTATTGATAAACATGGACCCTTAGATAATGATGTGAAGAATGGTTACACCAGGAAACTTCCCTATTGACTAGTATGCCTCTTTCGAAGATTCAGTTTATAACAATATGAATCGTACAAAGTCTTGAGCACACCATGTTATGCTTAAATTATTGATTTCCCAATTTGACTTCTCAATTTCCGAAAGACATACCTTTCCATAATTTATGAAAATAAGGGAGCTAAATTATAATCTCAAGCTTGTGAAACTTTTGAAATACGGTTGCCCTATTATGACCATTATTTGATCTCATGGCCTTATGAAGTACAATTTGACAATGAATAGTCCCTCTATATTGCCATGATCAATGTTTAATGACTATGAGTACTAATATGCTCATTTGGGTGGTAGTTGTCATATGACTCCCCTAACCATGGTCACCTCCCTATTTATGATTGCCTCTAAATTGCTATGTTGTTGATTATTTGGAGTTTGAAAATGTAATACCCTCCACCCGATTTTGATTCCTTGACATAAGTATCCAATAGGTCGGTGTATGAAAATACTAATACTTGATATTGAATCTCAATTTAAATACAACGTTGACTATTGCTTTTGGCTAAATTAATGTTGGCTATAGCTTGTGGGTAAATTCCTAGAAAGATCTAGGTCTAGATCACTCATAAAACCTTGATGCCACAATAATAAAAAATTGGTGATTCATATAATTGCTTGATTTTTGCTCGATTGTTGAAGAACAATGAATGATCTCCCTAAGGTCTAAATAGGAACCTCAACCCAAGCTGTGAAATGTTTGGACCTATCACCTAGATGTCCAAAGTTTGACCGTCGATATTTATGCATGAAATCTTGACTCATGAATATGGTCCTTCATATTGATGTGATTCCTATAATCACCCTATGTGGACATTGGCATCGTCCTCAGCATATTACTACTGACTTTCATATCCCCAAATCTTAAAATTTTTAAAAAGATGACTATGTGGATCCACTTAATATATGAATTAGGGTGTAACTCTCATGTATACTAGGGTGGGACCTTGCATTGATTTTTATCATGAAAACACAATATTCAAATTTGTGGTTTGTATTGAATTGTTGAAATATGAAATATTTATCATGGATGTATAACCCCACCTAGGACATGCAGAAGGTAGGACCCTAAAATATTGGGATTTTTGTACTATTGAACAAAGAGATCTATTTATTTGACTTAAAATCCTATCAACCAAAACTTTGACCTTTGACCCAAAAACTCATATTTTGAGATGTTGAATAGATGTTAATTTTGAGGATGATATTTTTTTATTATAGGGTCAATTTCCTAAAGGTGATCTAGGTGTGGTCATCATCAACATTGATTATCTTTGACTATGAATGGGCATCATTCACTCAAAAATTTTATAGCTTGTTGCTTTCGAATGAATGAGTATGCTTAGGGCTAAAATAGAAAATAATAGCCTACATTTGATGATTGGCAACAAAAAGTTTGATGTTTGAATCATGATTCTTGAATCACAATATGTTAGATCATGACTCAGTTTTATCTGTGATGGATAATCTCAAATCTCGTTCCCGACCTTTATAAACATGACTTGACATTAAAATATATAAATGAACTATGATCTTTTGACATATAGTTGATTAATACAAGTTTATAAGTGAATTTTGACTAAAATATTATTATAATTTTGACAATATGTTCAAATTTCAGGGACAAAATTCTCTTTGAGGTGGGAAGGATGTAACAAATGTGATTTTCAAGATTTTATAATGAAATATATGACTTGATATTTTGGTGTATCCAAATGACCCTGAAGTTTTTGAAAAAGAATATAATCATTTATTATATCAATGGTTAAAATTTGAGAGTATTTGGAGATCATTGAATAAGTATAAAATTCATATGGGCCAAAAATGTTAGTTTTTGGAAATATTTTAGTTAGATGGCAAAATAATTTTTTTTCAATGTAACTTTATGGAGGAGTTGTTATGGTGGTATTTACGTGATATAAAATTTTAGACCAATAAAATCTTGTTTGATGGTTTAAATAAATTATACAAGAACTATAGTCAAATTAAATTTAATGGTTCAAGTCATTTACATTGTTTTGGTGAAATGGAAAAAGTTTCATTTCTTGAGATTATTTTGTTCAAATAAGCTAAAATTTTAAATGGTGTCTTTTGATTACTATTTTGATATTTGAAAATTTTAAATGGACTATGGGAGAACTATTTTGGAGATATATTATATAAATAATGTTTGAAATCATGTTTAATGCATAATGTTATTTGAAATACGTTTTAAAGTGTTCATGAGAAAATAATGTTTTATTGAAGTGTTGCTTTATAATATTAAGGATAACTATCAATTTTGGGGACAATGATTTATTTTTTCAAATCAGTTATAACTATAGAAAGATTTTTTCATGGTTTGATGAATCTTAATGGAAAATATGATATTTTTACATATATCTTGTTAGAAGAATTATTTTGACCTACAAATCTTTCTATTTTAGTGTCATTTATTTTTCAACCATGAAGAGATAGATGGACTATTACATAATAAGGAAGACTTGGTCAACATTTCATATTATTGTATGTTATGGTTTTTAAGGTTACAATATTCAGGAAAGGAAAAAATTAAGGAGCATAACGTCATTTAAAAAGCGTCAATTTAATTTTGTAGCAAGTTGGCGATAGACATCATGTGCAAAGATGTATGGAATATTTATATATTAATTACACCAGGGAAATTTTTTAAGAAACATAAGACTTTTGTAGCGGTGGAGATATTTTGTTATATTGGAAACATTTTCATGTAAATGATTTCTTACATTGTGGAACATATATCTTGACCAAAATGTTGTTTGAATGGTCAAACCAAGTAATTATGAGTTGCGTTCAACACAAGATGAATATAACTATAGATGGACATTTACCACCACTTCTCTCCTTAAGTTACATATATATACACCCTATTGATTGTGTCCATGCACTCAACCAACAACTCAGATTGCTTCCTAGACTGCTCTCTTGTATTTTTTTGCCCTAAGATTGTGTTGTTAGCACGCTAATGCAATGAGATGGATCTTGCTCTCTCATTTTCCCTTAAATGATGGCCACCAACCCTCCATGGTAACTGCATTAGTGTGCCTATTCTCCATCTTCTTCATTGGTCATCCTCTCTCTTTAAGATCTTGTCCCTACTCCCTGATCTCTCTTGGAACTTGGGAATCAAGATCTTATTTGGAAAGGTATATGTACTCAAACTTCTTCATATTGGATGTTTTGATGTAGTGTATGATTATGTGTACATAATTATGGAAAGAACACTTGTCTACATACATGGTTGAGCTACCTTGTTTCTTTTGACTGGAGTTTTGAGTTCATATTTGTATATTGATCCTTCTTTTATTGGGTTTTTGGACTTGCAATATGCTCCTTTCATTTCCTTGCTATTGTTTCGTCTTGATACTTTCCCCTTTTATTTCTAGGGGTCAAGTGGTGACCTTTTTACTTTCCTTTAGGGTTAACCAGACCTTGTCCATTCCCTTAGGATTAAGTGGTGCCTTGTTAGTCTTTTCACTGCCTCTCATTATGTGGGGTGATCGACTCTTGTTACAGAGTATATTGTGTTTTTTTGTTTCTAGAAACTTGTACTTGTTGATCACTTGAAAGTTATCTCTTTGTTATTATTTTTTTCATATAATTAAGTCAAATGGTTATTTTTGTTCGAATATACATATATTGCTTTATGTTTTTCATAACCGTATTCTATGTTTTGCATTGACATTGGGTCATGATTGTCAATTTAGGCAAACAACAAAGACCCTAGTTATGTACCTTTATCTGCTTCACTCTACTATAATATTTGAAGCTACACCAAAAAATCTAGAAAAATGGCATCATAATATATAACCTGGGCTGTTTCATATTTTGTCATAGTTAGTTTCTCTCTCCTTTTAAGTATCTATCATGTTTCCCACGGGCCATGTAAAAATTTTATGTTTAATTTTCAATAGTTAGATATGTTATTTTATTTATGCATTTGGTTGA
Organism: Alisma plantago-aquatica; assembly: GCA_963693085.1. Lineage (NCBI taxonomy): Eukaryota > Viridiplantae > Streptophyta > Magnoliopsida > Alismatales > Alismataceae > Alisma > Alisma plantago-aquatica. Next base: position 420,193,861 of record OY856413.1, read on the forward strand.
GAGATATTAGTTGAGCCAATTAGGAAAATATGAATCCTTTTTCCACTATCTTGGAAGTGGGATTGGGGTAAAAATAGTTTTGTGGCATTTGGTATCGAAGATTACACACTTAGATATCATTAATTAAATGACTTCCCCGTATCTCTTGAACCAATAAATCCCTAAAATCCATGGAGATAATTCAGTGTCTAGGCTCGGGGTTCTGGCTAATAATCACTTCCTGTCTGTCTCACAATGGTGGTTAAGGTTCCCCACTTTACCCATCTAAAGTTGATCCATAAGGTATTTTCTTTAACCCTAGAGAGTCATCTCACTTCTCATCCTTTCTTTAAGGAATGCCTCTAGAAACCCATTAGAAATAATTATAATTACTTCTTGTCTTCTCGTTCTGATAGAGTGTCTTGACTTGATGTGTACTCTCTACAATTTTGGGTGGCATAGTGAAACAATCAAAATGTGAGACAAAATTTTGCAAAGAATGAACCAATATGGTGCCAAGATTTGATTTTAAATTGAAATCCCTAATTTATATATGAAAGTACTCTTGAAAAGGATGTACTAATATGTAAAGTTTATGCAAACTCATTATCACCAAATTGGTGTAAGTGATTTCTATGTTGGAGGTAAATTTGTGATATGGTGAAATAAGGTGGAATTCATGTTTTACATGATTGATGATATCCCTAATGATTGAAGCTATGTTTACCCTATTTTTGATCAAATCTTAAACACGGTTATGATTTTTTTCTATTGATATGTCTGATGCTCCATACCTTGATATGGCCATGTCTTTGGACCCTTAGATTATGATGTTAAGACTTGTTAATACATCCAACTTCCTATGGACTATTATTCCTCTTTATAAAACTCAATTTATAACAATATGAATCATACAAAGTCTTTACAACACCCTATTATTCTTAAATTCTTGAGTTGCAAATTCAACTTCTTGATTTCCGAAAGACAACCCTTTCCTTGATCTATGAAAAGAAGGGATCTATATAATCCCAAGTTTGCACAATGTTGAAATATGGTTGCCATATTATTACCATGATTTGATCAAATGAACTTATGAAGTACAATTTGATAATGTATACTCCCTCTATTTTCCCATGGTCAACGTTTAATTTCTATGAGTACTAATATGCTCGTTTGGGTGGTAGTTAGCATATGACTCCCCTAACCATCGTCATCTCCCTATTTATGATTGCCTCTAAATTGTCATCTTTTTTTTTATTTACAGTTTGGAAACATAACCCCTTCCCCCTGGTTTTGATTCCTTGACCTAAGTATCCAATAGGTCAAGTATATGAAAATACTAAAACTCAATCTTGAATCTCAATTTAAATACAATGTTTATTATAGCTTGTGGATAAATTCTTGGAAAGACTTAGGTGTAGATCATTCACCATACCTCGATACCATGGTAATATACAATTGGTGATTAATATCACAAAATGTCTCTCGATTTTGCTCAATTATTGAATAAGGATGAATGGTATCCCCTAAGGTCTAAATAGGAACTAAAACCCAGATTTGAAATGTTCAGACTCATGACTTGGATGTTCAAACTTTGACTCTCTATATTGATGTATGAAATCTTGACTCATGATTGTGGACTTTTATATTGATGTAACTCTTGTTATCATTCTATGTAGATATTGAGATCACCCTCAATATATGACTAGCGACTTTGATATCCCCAAATCTTAAGATTTTAAAAAGATGACTATGTGGATCCATTCAAATTATGAATTAGAATGTAACTCTAATGGGACTAGGGTGGGACGTTCCATTTATTTTGTTCATGAAATCATGATACTAAAATTGGATGTGTGTCTTGAATTGTTGAAATAAAATATCTCTATCATGGATGTACAACCCCACCTAGGACTTGTAGAAGCTCGGACCCTAAAATATTGGGGTTATTATACTACTGGACCAAGAGCTTTATTTGTTTTACCTAAAATCGCATCATCCAAATTTTTAACCTTTGACCCAAAAACTGAAATCTTGAGATTTTGATTAGATGATAATTTTGGGGATATAGTTTTCAATTATAGGATCATTTTCCTAAAATGGACCTAGGTCTTATCATTATCAACATTGAATATCCTTGACTATAATGGACATCAAGGCCTGAAAAGTTTGCTAGATTGTTGCTTTTGGATGAATGATCATGCCTAGGGTCTAAAATAAGAAATAGTATGCTACTTAAAATGACTGGACAACAAAAACATTAGATATTTAAATATTGACCATTGAATCATAGTTTGTTAGATCAAGATGTGATTTGATCCAAGAGGGATCTCGACTCTCATTCCTGACCTTTACTCGATATAGACATGACATAAAATTAAACTCTATCAATGAACTACACTCTTTTGACATATAGTTGATCAATAGAATTTAATAAATTTTTTTACTACAACACGACTATAATATTGAGGATATTTTTTTTGGATTTTTGGGACAAAATTCCCTTTAAGGTAGGAAGGATGTGACAAACTCGATTTTCAAGGTTTTATGATGCAATATATCACTTTGAAACTTTGGTGTATCTAAATGACCTCAAAGTTTTCCATGGATTGTATAATGATTTTTTACATCTACTGTTAAGAATGTAGAATTTTTTATATCATTTTAATAATTATGAAATTCACGTTGGCTAGCGATGATAGTTCTTGGAGATATTTTAATTACATGGCTAAATGAATTTATGTTTTGGATAAACTTTGTGGAAGAGTTGTTAACGTGATATTGAAGTGTGATATAAAATTTTAGACCAATCAGATCTTGTTTGATGGTTCAAAAAAATTATATAAAAACTATATTTAAACTAAATTTAATGGTTCAAGTCATTTACAATATTTCGGAGAAATGGTAAATTTTCATGTCTTGGGATTCTTTAGTCTGAATAATGAGAAATTTTAAATGGAAACTTATACTACAATTTTGATTTTTGATAAATGAGGAATTATGGATTAATTATTTTAGAGGTACCCTGTATAAATAGTGTTTGAATTCATGTTTATTGGATGATGTGATTTGAAATATGTTTTAAAGTGTTCACAAGAAAACAAAGTCTTATTGAAGTATTGGGTTATTTTATTTAAGACTAAGTGTGAATTTGGTTGACAAGGATTAATTTTTTAAATCAATTATGTATAAAGAAATATGTTTTGATGGTTTGTTGAATCTTAATGACAAGTATGTCATTTTAACATATATCTTGTTAGAAAAATTATTTAGACCTCTAAATATTTCTATTTTAGTGTCTTTCATTTTTCAACACATGAAGAGAGAGATTTACTTTTACATAATAAGGAAGACTCGATAAATAGTTTGTATGATTGTAAGTTATGGTTTTTAAGGTTATGATATTTTGAAAACAAAATACTTGAGGTGCATAATGTTGTTTTAAAAGCATAAATTTTATTTAGGAGTAAGTTGGTGATAGACATCATGCACAAAGATGGCATGGAATATTGATATATTGTACACCAAGGTTTGTTGGGAGATATAAAACTTTAGTAGTGGTGGAAATATATTGTTATATGAAAAATATTTTCATGTAAAGGATTTATTACATTGTAGAACATTTGTCTTGACCAAAAAGTTCTTTGAATTGTCAAAACAAGTAATTATGAATTTCTTTTAACACAGGATGAATCTAATTATAGAGGAAGTTGGACTACCCGTTCTCTCCTCAACATATATATACACACCCTATTGGCTATGTCCATGCACACAACCAGAAACTCAGATTTTTGAACACTCTTTTGTGTTTTTTTTGCCTCAAGATTGTGCTGTCAGCACGTTGTTGCTATGGGACAGCTATTCCTCTCTCATTTTCCTTTAAAATCATGGGTACCAAATAGACATGGGGCATATACAGTAGTATAATTGTTCTCCATCTTCTTCAATAGTCATCCCCCCTCTTCAAGATCTTGACCCTACTCCATGATCTCTCATGGAACTTGCGAGTAATATCATATTTTTAAAGTTATGTGTACTCTAATTTCTAGACAATGGATGTTGTGATGTAGTGTCTGGTTGTGTGTATGTAAGTATGACTAGAACACTTGTCTAAATGCATGGTTGAGCTACCTCATTCCCTATGACTAGAGTTTCAAACTTATTTTTGTTTATTGATCGTTCTTTTATTTAGTTATTTGGATTTGCAATCTATCCCTTCATTTCCTTGTTGTTGTTTCATCATGATCCTTTTCCCTTCTATTTCTAGGGGTTAAGTGAAAACCTTTTTCCTTTCTCTTAGGGTGTCCCTTGGCCTTTCCCTTAGAATTAAGTGACAACTTGTTAGTCTTTTCATCCACTCTCATTATGTGAAGTGATTGACTCTTGTTATGGAGTATATTGTGTTTGTTTTGTTTTTGGAAACTAGTACTTGTTAATCACTTGAAAGATATCTCTTTTTTATTATTATTTTTGTATCAATATGCCAAGCCGTTAGAAGATACATATATTGTTTCATGTTTTTCATAATTGTACTGAATATTTTGCATTGACATTAGGTCATAATTTTTTATTTAGGAAAATAATGACGACCCTACTCATGTCTCCTTATCTGATCCACTCTTCTAGAAGATCTTAAGCTACACCTATAAATTTACAAACATGAGAGCATAATATATAATCAAGTTGTAACATTTCTTTCATAGTTCATTTCTCTCTCCTATAATCAAGTCATAACATTTTTTCCATAGTTCATTTCTCTCTCCTTTTAAGTTGCAATCATGTTGCATGGGCCATGTAAAACATTATTGGTTCATTTTCAATAGTATGAAATGTTATTTTACTTTTTGCATATGATTGTGTGAGATTAATTGAGCCAATCAGAGTCGGGCTCTTCAATCCCTTTACCATTGTCTTGATAGATGGATTGGGATTGGGGTAAAATGCTTCCATGACACATCATGTTTCTTATCCTTTCATAGTCCCAAGACAACTCCCACAACATACTCTCTAGCATCACATATCAACTCAAGTTGAAGGTCCCAATTTGGTTCTTGAATAATGGATTTTGTTGTAAGATTATCATTCAAAGTGTTAAAGGTTTATAAATAGTTCTCATCTAAATAACAATGGAATCCTTCATCAGTAAACTTAATAATGGCTTTGAATTTTTTGAGATGTCTTTGATAAATCATCTACTATATCCTATATGGTCAACAAAATGTCTCACCTTGGTAATTGTCGTGGGTGGGGGGATGTTTAGATATGTTCAAATTTGCTCAAATGAACTTCTATTCCTCTCTAAAACTTTATGTCTGAGCACTATTCTTTCTTGCACCTTGAAATGGACTTTTTCCAGTTATTTACTAAGTGCTTTCCTCACATATTTTGAGTGTGAGAGAAAAATGCTTTAGGAATTTGTCAAATAACATCATGCATATACAAAACCATCCATAAATACCTCCATAATGTCTTAAAAGAAATCAGAAAAGATAAAAATTGTAGAACTATAAAAGTCACAAGTGCATTACATAAACCAAACGACATTTTCCTAAAAGAATATGTACTATTGAAGTTGGTGAATGTTGTATTTTCCTAGTCATATGGATGGATTGGTATCTGATTGAATCTTGAATAACCGTCAAGGTGATAGAAATAGGAGTGGTGGGTTAGACACTCCAACACTTGATCTATGAAGGGCAAAGGGAAATCGTCCTCCTGGGTTGTTGAATTCAATTTTCTATAGTTGATGGACATCCTCCACCTACTAATAGTCTGAGATGCAATCTCATCACCATTTTGACCCTTCACAACTGTCATACAAGCCTTTTTGGGTACCACATGAACTAGGCTCACCCATTTATTTTTGTTGATGGCATATGTGATTACAACATCAGATAGTTTGATAAATTATTTCCTCACATCCTCTGTTAGGTTATGGTTCAACCTCCTTTTACTTTATCTATTGGTTTAGTGTCTTCCTCTAGATGTGTTCTATGGATGCAATCAGTCGAGTTCAGTCCTTCTATGTCATCAATGGAGTATATAATGGTTTTCCTTCTTAACTTTAGTCTAGATAGGAGTTCTTTCTGCTCCTCATACATAAAAGAGTTTATTACAACATGTTTTCTTCACTCAATTTCTAAGAACTTATATTTAAAACCCTAAGGTCGTTGCTTCAGCTCAGTCATGAGTCTTGGTATTTCTTTTTTTGCTAGAGTTCTTTCCATAGAGTCATAGTTGATTGTTTTAGTTTATGGGACTTCTCCAGCTTCAGTTTTTGTCATTTATGTTAAGGTACTCTAGTAATTCTTTGACTTTAGGTTTTTCAACATCAAGGAACTCATCTGTCATTGACCTCATCAAAAGATCCATTATTGCATTTTGTACTTGGATATTCTGACGGAGTTGAGTGTACCTATAAAAAATACACTGACTCAAACAAGGATGGACCTCTCATTGAGTTTGGAAATCTAAAATCAATGTTGTCTTATCCAACCTAGAATTCTATGATCCCTACCTCAACGTATATCAATACTCTTCCTGCATATGGAAGGGTCTATGAAATATCATAGGGAAAAAGGAAATCTCAACAATGTCTATTACAACAGTGTCACAAGGGATGAAGAACCTTCTAGCCCTTATAGGAACATCTTCAAAGATTCCAACAGGTCATGTGAAACTATGGTCAGCTAACTGGATGCTCATGCTTTTTCTTACCATGTTGTTGAGACCAGGTCATTGGACTAACATCAACCACATTAAGCTTATATTTTATTCAGATGAAAAGTCCTTTTCTTTCTTTTCTATGCCCAACATTAAATGGTATAGTGAAGGATCTTATTTCTTTTTATTTGGTCGACATTTTTGTGTGAAATAAGGTACTTGATGTCTTCTCTAGTTTGATAATTTCTACCTTATTGTCTAGCCTTCTTTTAGTTATTAGGTCGTTGGCCAACATGTGATAAGTTAGCATTTTTTCAATAGCATCAACAAATGGGATGTAAAGGTGTCGCTTCCTCTTAGCCTCTATAAATTTCTCATATATTTTCTTCATATGGTCCTTGATTAAGTTTTATGGAAAGGGAATTATCATAGAGCATGGATCCTTGTTGGCAATATCCTTTTTAGTAGATTCCATTATCTTCTCTTTAGCTAACTTGTTACCCTTGCCTTTATCCTTTAATATCATCTTCTCAAGAATTGTAGTAGGGGTCTTCTCCTATTCAACCTAAGTAGCTTTTTGTTGGAGAATAGGAATAGAGACACTCTCTTGCTGAACTTATGCATATGCAATTTCAATAATATTAGCTAATGGGATAGTAGATATCATAATTTCTTCATGGATTCAAGGTTTCTATTCTGTGTTAGAATAGATTCTTCCGATTGGGCTCTTTATAAGATCTGACAGACTCACAAGCTACTGATCAATGATTTTGTTATGTTGTTTCAAACCACTTATTTTTTGGTAACACTTCCCTTTTGAGCTTGCATCATACTTAGCATGTTGTTTCTACTAATAGTTCTTTGTTTAACTTGTTATTAATATTGACTTTCCTCTTTGTGAAGGCAAACATTTCAACCATCGAATTATGTACAGTTTGACTCTAGTTCTAGTTCTAGAATTTGTTCATGTTTTGTCAGAAATGGGTGTTGTGAGTAATCCAAATGGTCCACACACTATTCCAAAATTAGGTGGTTTAGAAGGTCGGTTATCATCTTATTCATAGTAAGGCAGTTCTCTGCAGTAGTAGTGTTCACATAAGAAGATACCATATATGAGATGTTTTCCACCAATATTTTTTGATTGACTTCTTCCTCATGGGTAGGTATGTAGTTATCAGATCAATATTCACTCTCAACATGAAACACAGGTTTATGAAAGATTCCATATGATGATTTACTTTATCATTTCTCTCCTTCAAGGTAAGGACATTATATTATATATTGTTGAGCTTGACATTGAGGCTTGTAGGGATTTTGAAAAAAAAGTGGTATCCACATCAAAACCATTCCCACTTTTTCCTATTTCATAATTCCAATAGGATTGAAGTGCAACCGTATTGTCTATGATTTCCTCAGATCATTTAGAGTCATGAACCATAAAGTCACTCATGGTTACCACATTTATGGATATCCTTTCATTTCTAAGTGGGTTTATTATTGTAACTAGATACCCTTCATCTAAATTGTAGTGGTCACACTACCTCTGGTATGCTTGGTATCTCTCCCATGCATCATTTAGGTTTTCTGAAGCATTTGTATAAAGACAATGATCTTGTTTCTGCATAGGATGAACTTTTCAATTAGGAATAACTTAGTAACAAAAGCATCTACTAGGGCTTCCCAAATCAAATACTTCCATATTTTAAGGTTTGATACCATGCAAGCACCTTATGTCTCAAAGATAAGTTGAAATATTTACAGTAGATAACTTCTTGAAGAACCCTATTAGTCTTCAAGGTATCACATATATTCTTGAAGTTGTCAATGTAGTGATAAGGGTTGTACTCGAATGAATTCAATTCCCATTACCATTTCCATTTTTTGTTATTATGGAACCATTGCTTCTTCCTTGTTGAAGAAACAGTCTAGTCAAACTAAGTACTTGAAAGAGTTGCATGAGTCAAGGTAATATACTAGACATGATAATCAAAATTTCAACATACACTGAAATCAGATTAAACGATTGTGTAGTTGAGTATATTACTAGACTCAAGAAAAGTGACAAAGTCCAAGTAGACCTCAGGTTCTTAATAGTTCTCAATTGCCTTGTCCCTGAAAATGGTGCCAAAATTTATCACCTACAATTCACATGTCCAAACAAATATGCATCGGGAGAAATCAGACTTCAGATTTATACTTAATACCTTAGATGCCCACAATGATAATACAAACTCATGTTTAATAAATGGGTTTGAACATAGAGACAAGGGATACAAGCTATTAAGTATTTAGGTCTTAGATTAGCTAATTCAGACAAAAAGGTAAATCAGGAATTACTCACAAAACTAGATAAGCAAACAAGAACAAGGTAAACAAAGTAAAAGAAAATTGAGTTAGCAAAGAAAAATAGGTTATATATCTTTTTGCGATGTATTGATGTATGGATAGAACTTAGATTGGGCTTCACCAACTAGGCACACTCACCAACATTCAAGACCCATACCCATTTCTATATTGTTAGCGTAGTTTCACATAATCATCATTAGTGTATGTTCCCTCCTCTCTTATTACTGGACAAGATCTAGATCATAAATGCATCTCTATTTTGAGTTGACAAGCAAACAATGAGACATACAAACATATGATCATTAGCTCTAGTGTTACAACACATTTTTTCATTCACATTTCTCCTAAACACCAGATATGAACTAGTACTACTCTTTGGAGGAATTAGAAATCAAGCATCACAAGATGGTAGCGAATCATGTAAGTGATTCACTCATGAACGAGAGTGAGCAGATAAAGATTGCTAAGAGTATATACATTCAAATGAGCATGAATATTTACATGTTTGGAGAGCCTTACTGGCTACTCCTAACCCAAGATAAGGAGCTTATCCACTCATCTTTCCAAGAAGCAATAAGGATATACATATAGTAAAGTCCATGGCCATAAGGAAAAAGGAAGGAACTGGACAAAGTGAAGAAGAGAGTGGTGGTTAGACAAAAAAATAAATGTAATGGTATTCAACGTAAGTGAATACCTCCTCCCATGATGTATTTTGGTGGTAATGGTAGCAAATACCTATGCAATCCTCCTTCTCTTGAAGGTAGAAGTCATGTACCTTTTAGGGTTGCAAAGCAATGGGCATCGAACTCTCACCCTTCGTCTATTGAAGGAAATCTAAAATGGCTATAAACTTTGGCATTGCTTATCATGGACAAAGATGTTCCTTCTATTTGGGTTCCTATTTGTAGGAATCGGTGGTCTAGTAGAGGCACCATATGCATGGGAGATTTAGTTGTGCTCCAAGATCTATGATGTGTGCCTAACTAACTAAGGTGGTGGCTATTTCTGTGAAGATTCCATCAGTGGACAAAACTTGGGGTTGCATCGGTAGGTTGTGGTAGAAATTATGTGGTTGGTGTGGAAAAAGATATGTCGGTTGGTGTGGATAGGTGTTCTTCCAGAAAATGAGGTCTATCTATTCTTTGATGAATCAGAGTCGAAGTTTCTTCAAAAGATGCATCTAGATTCCCATTAATAGACAGCTTTGGATCTCCTATCGGTAGATAGGTCTGTGTTTCTATAGATAGACTTTTTTAGTAGAGAGAACATGCTTACCATTATTGGATGGTGTCTTTTGGGCCATCAGAGGGTGATGATGGGTCTTTCCATTGTATATAATTATTGATGCAACGATTGTATCTTCTATGTATCATGTTGAGACAACATGCCTAGTTCCAATCGGTTGAGCACCATTATTGTCAACCAATTTGATGACTATGATCCTCCAAAACCAATTATTTTCTATAGAAAAATGCAAGGTTATTGTTTGTGAAAGTAAATGATGATATAATATAGTAAATATTGAAATATTCACATACACCTACATAGGATAACAACAGAATTGAAGGATAAAATTGGCAAGTAAATGGAAAAATTGGATTTTATCACCCGCCTACACAAAGTTAGAGTCTAGCATGTCCTAAATCTAATAAATAAAATTATAGTACAAGGTTACGAAAAGTGGTTTGTTGATTTAAGATTCATAGTACTTCGATAATGTTTTTATATCAGTTGTACGATAAATTTTCCTTGTCTTGTGTTCTTATTGTGTTCTTGGAATCTACCTCAAAACTTGGAGTTTCCTTAACTCTCTTTTGTTACTCCCTATACCAAAGATTAGGTTCTCCCTCTATGATGTCCACCATGTGTCCTACTTCCTATCCCTACTATGCATTGATTACATTCAAGGTATGTTTTACTCCCAACTTTTTTTTTTGGATGATCAAGAGAGTGTGTAGGGTTGGCTAAGGTTGAGGTGTAACTTTTTATTCTTGGGATCACTCAATCAGTATTCTAGTGTGACATCATGTGCTTATTTGTGATCACCTTTGAAAAACAAAGGGCTATTCTAAGGGGGGGGCTTCTAAGTTCTACTACTGATCGTGACATATATGCATTCTCGAGCACATCTATACAAGGGTCAGATACTACCCATGGCTCATAGAATGGTAAAACTCTTATGTTTTCATTCTCTCTTAGGATTTTATTATTTATATCATTGGATTATGGTGTGATGGCTTTTCTATCAGGTTTTGTGGTCCATCAAGCATCTTTTCTATTTTTCAAAAAATTTGCATTAGATGGGGTGGATTTTTCCTTGTTGTGAGATTTATGCAATTCAAACGTGTACTCGGGACTTAGATGATCACTAAAGGGTGTAACTGAGTAAGGTAATCTCTATTTTTAAGAAATTTTCCTGAAGAGAAAGCAATTTATTGGTAGTTAGTAATATCTCAAAGAAGAGATGATGAAATGTCATGATCAGTTATGCATGTTATGTGTATTTATTGGTCTGGTTTGTCACTTGGTACAATAATGTTTCAAAAAGTAGTTGGGGACAAATATATTTAATGAGGAGTAAAGAGGACTTCTACTAAAATGAGACCAAAAATTCCTAAGGCCAAAACTTTTCCTTCATCAAAAACCCTATAACCAAAATTAACCCAAGTAAATTATGATCTAGCAAGTGCAAACTAAAAAAATCAAAATTTGAAGAAATGTAAAAGGAAAGGTAACATCAGAAAGATGAGGAAGGAGTGAGTACCTACCTCTCCTATTCACACACCCCAAACTTTTCCTCCACTCTGTTCTCAGAGTGTCGAAGGAAGAGGTTAGATATTAACATATGGGGTTTAGTTCTTTTGGTGTTTTCCGTCAGTCACTCATTAGAGTTCAACAATTGGACAATGTAAGAACCCCATAAATGGTGGTAACTGCCAACCTAGAATTCTTCCACCTTTTTTCTATAGTTTCCAATACTTGCATTCTGAGCATCACATGGAAGACACAATCATTTGATTGTTTTATCTACTGGGGACTTATATGATATCGATGTCAAATTATGAAGCCTCCCTTCTCATCAAGTTCCCCCTAGAATATTTTTTGATAAGCTTAATTATGCTCTTTGTGTATTGTTTAGCCTTTTGTTCTATTATGTTGTTTGGATTTGTGTTGTTTGTTGTGCTCTTTATATTTTACATGTCATTAGAGTTGTTGTACAAAATGGTAGTCTTAGAAGTAGTGTTGGTGAAGAGTAGCATGCAATGCCATTCATGAAGGACGGGGAGGAACACGAGTCAAGGAATGTGCAACTTAAGCTACTTGAATGTACAAAATGGTAGTCTTAGAAGTAGTGTTGGTGAAGAGTAGCATGCAATGCCATTCATGAAGGACGGGGAGGAACACGAGTCAAGGAATGTGCAACTTAAGCTACTTGATCAGTCATTCTTCTTCTGTGGAACCCTTTTTTTGGATTATGTCTCCAAGAAGTTATAAGAGATTCATGTTTACGTCAACTGATCATCGTCAAAAATAAGTTGGTAAGCTTTCATGATGTTCACTAGTGTGTATCCTCTAATTGTAAAAATTTTGTAGAGGTTTGTTTTCAGAATTTGTACATTGCCTTGTTTGAACATTACTACTAGAACGTCTTCTTCATGCTCTACCATCTCCATGACAACAGATAGATCATCATATTATTGGATATAGAATGTGCCACATTCAAAGTTGTCACTTATTTCCATGACTAACTTTGTAGGTGATACATTGTCTGGTAATGTATGGAGGACCTATTGGTTTGTTTTTGGTGCATGCTTAGTCTCCGGAAGTATAGATGCAAGGTTTATTGTCTGTGTCAGTTCTGGCTAAGAGGGAGGGTGACATGCTGGAATATCAACTTGTTGGTGTTTGATAGTAGGTTCCTTCCAAAGATTCATGAGCAGTTCTCTCCATGTTTTCTTATCTAGAAATGGAACTATTGTATACATCCTCCTTGGTATGGTCTCCATGAGGAGGTCATACACGTATCTCATGTCATTAATGATTTCCATGAAGTATAATCCCAATAGTGCATAGAAGTTCTCATTGTGATTTCTTCCTAGGGTATTATTCTATTCAAAGTCTCAATCATATTTAGTAAAATGAAGGAAATATCCTCGAAATTAAGAACTTTTTGGGGGCGTTGATGTTGATCTAGATACCCTTCCAGTTTAGGTAGCACTAGGGGTTGGCAACCTTGATGAGGTGTTCAAGTCTATTTAAGATACTCTATATTTCTACAACCTCTTCATTTTGAAGACCATCATGTTGCATGACATGTCTCTAATGTTGCAGGTATGTGTGACAATTTGTCATTCGACCAGGTCTACTATAGTCAACAACTAGTGACCTTTATCCTCAAAGGGATGAGTAGTGAGTGCCATGGTTCTAATATGTCTTAGTGCAAAGATCAACATGTTGACTGGGGTCACCTTGGAGTTGCCTTCATAGAGTCTAGCAGACAGTCTTTGTAAGACATTAAACACTGGCCCCTCTTTATCTTTGTGCATGAAGTCTTCAATAATTCTTCCATAGAGGACCTTGAAGAACCTTTTGTTGATGGAGGTGATGGGTTTGAATGATGTTTGTAGGTCATCCTTTACTAGTATCTACATGTGTATCTTATAGAGTAGATTATTTCTGGGCTTTTCATTGTTGAGCATGCTGGCTAGGATGTAGATGTCTCTTAGGAGCATCCCATAGGCTAATGTCACATCCATGTCCATGATCTTGCATGGTAGAGGTGGAGGCACCGCTGACTAGAATCATAGATGACTTTATTCTAGGGGAAATCCATATTATTTAGTTTCTAGGGGCCTCCTAGAACAAATAGTTAATATTTCCCTCCTCATCATCAGAGGGGCTTCTCATGACAAATTTCTCCAAATATTTAGCCTTCATGTACTTCATATTCATCTTAATGTACTTTTTGTTGGTCGACTAGGAATTTAACATAGATATCTTCATATGTGAGAGGTGATGGTGGTGCTTTTTAAGTGAAGAGCTCTTCAATCCCATGCATCAATTTTTTTGTAGTATCCCTTATATCCCCTTATTCTAGAACAGAGGTAGGGTTCAAAAAAGTTTAGTTTTGTCCAGTTGCTTCTTCAGCATGGGCATGCACAACAACTGTGTTGTCGTCTTGGATGATCTTCTCCTTAGAAGCTTTTCCAATCGTGTTCTCCCCATGTGTCTGGGGTATATTTGTTGACTTCATAGAGGGGAAGAAAAGGAGATCACTTCATCTTCATTATAATTGGAAAGATCCCTATCATTTTGTACATAATTCTCTCCCTCTTCTTATCCATAGAGGACCACGTGGTATAGTCATAGAGTGGAAGTACTTTTGAGTTAACACCTTGTATTGGTAATAATAAGTCTACATCACAATTGATGTCATTGTTCTATCCTATAGATGGGGAGTACAATCCCTCTTCTTGATGTGTCTTCTTTATATTATCACTTGTCTCCTTGGTAGATGGGGGTGTTGAGATTGTTTCCTTCTATTTGGAGCTCCTCAAAGGCATGTTTTGGTAGTAGCATGCTGCTTCCATTGAATAGCCCATTGTGCTCCTTTTAAAGCTCTGTAATTTATTTGGTCATCATGGTCATCATCTCCATTATTTGGAATTGATTGGTCATTAGGTTATCTATATGTAAAATCCCAAAATTTCATATGTATGTAATTTATAATTCTTAATGGATTACTTTCAATAAATATTTAAGTAATGGTTTATTGAAAATATCTAGAAAGTATACAATTTCATAAAATTTGTAATAAATGATGCATCTTATTCTCTTATGCACCAAATTACTCACCTTTACCTTAATATGAAAAGCAATAAGACATAACATTTTCTCTCTCTTAATAATGCTTTTACATATATGAAGTTATTGGACAAAAGTTCATCAAAATTTTAATCTAGTTATACAACCAAATTCTAGACCCTCTACATTTACTATGGTTCAAATTTGAGGTGATTGTTAGTTTGTTTGACCGCTTAATTAAATTTAAGAATATTTCCATATAGTAGTTGATTTGATTTTAATCAAAACACCCCTGATATCTAACCTAACCCAATATTTTCTAAGATTTCTCTCATCATGTGCCCCCCTCTCCCTCTGGTATTCCACTTCAGTTCAAACTTGAGTAAGAGGAGCCAAGGACTAGGTGGGATCCATCCCCTTTACCTGATTTTGGGTCATATCAGGAACCAAAGTTCGTCTTTTCTCTGCCAGCTAAACCCCTAGAACCTCCGTGAAACCATCTATTTTCATTGCCTTTAGACTCTTAGCATCATGCCACATTAAGATACCCCAAGATTGATAGACTTTATGCTCTAGAATCCTCAAACCACTAGAAACCTTGTTCCATCTGAACATAACCTGAACAAGATCCGAGCATCCTCTTAAACCATCTCTGTATATAATTCACAAACTCTACACCCCCACAAAGAGGCTGTGAACACATATAGCGTCAAAGGATCGCCCCTTGATAACCTAAAACCTTTCTAAACCACCACAAGACACTTTCTTTTCTTCTGTAGTGTGCAAATAGAGGCGACATGAAGGTCCTAACCTTCAAAGCTATTGTTGAAGAACCTTTGCCTTCAATGGGTCCTATAGTTTCCACCAGAGATGATTATTATCGTGGCACGCCTCACGGTAGTTCCTGGTCCCTTCTTCCCTAATTCCCTTCTCATGTGAGTTTTGTTCTATTGTGAGCCTTTGTGTTTCATTCTCCTGCCATGGTGGATGGTGGTTTGGCCACACTTGGCCACCATGAAACTTGAGAAAATCCTTTTTTAGTAGGATCTGATCTATAGAAGCTATCAGTCACGATATCAGTGACGATCAGGGTGGGATTTTAGCTTGAGATCCCTGGTGATTAGTTTCCTCCCCCAGTTTCTCATCATGATATTCATTGTGAAGAAGATGAATGATGTAGATAGGTATTTTATAGTTTTGCCATATATGTGAATTATAGTTTGGGTTTTGTCCTCATTGGTATGCCTGGGTTTTCACAAAATCTTCTCTTTTTGTCTTGCATGATGGATCTATGGGCCTCTATTCCGGTTGTTGGTTCCTTATTGGGCCAACTAAGTAACGGACTACATGTGTGGATAATCCAAGTCATCAATTTGTTTTGAATTTTTCTGATTGGTCAATCGTTCAAAATATCATAACAAATTATGTGTTGCTTAAAAAAAATTGTATAAATAGTCCTTGGAAAGAATTTTTCAAGTAGAATATGACTCTCATGTTTTCAAACCATAAATCCACCGTATCTGACCATGATTCCTTAAAAGATACAAATTAGGGTTTAGGATGTTACTTAAGGCGATAATTAATAGAAATCATGTAATTTTTAGGAACCTGGATTTAACTCAGGATCAGAGGAACTAATTAGGAGTTTCTTTGCTCTAGGTAAGTGGGTCATGCCACTACACATATGTACATTGGTTGAATTGTATTCTATGTATGATTTGTGAATTGTGCTTTCAATTTCAAGTTCAATGATTTAATCCTATTCAATATATAAATTGCATGATGAATTCTATTTCCTATGTCTAAACATTATCATGCTCATTAAGAATAGAGATAATGATTATGATTAATTATTAATGGATTTAAAGTTCAAGTTTCAAAAGGGAGAAATATCATCATGTTAAAGATTAAAGTTCAAGATTTAATTCATTTTCATGAATGCAAATGTTAAGATAATCAAAATTGAATCATGGACCTCAAAGGGTCATTATGGGAAGTCGTGCCAATTATGGGTTTTTATAGCCAACTCATGGGTATCAGTGCCAATTATGGGATTTCTTAGCATCAAGGGATTTCCTAGAAATCATGTGTTCTGAAGTGGGCATCATAGAGAGATGCATATATTTATTGCTCAATTCTTCATATTATAAGATATGTGCAATCAAGAATGCTTAATTCAAATATATGTGAAGATTTTTCTCTCAAGTCAATTACATATGCTTATTTTTCATTTCTTATAAAATGTATAGTGCCACTTACTGATATCTGTCTCTATTTTCACATGGCCATGGGATGAGAGGTCCCTAGATCAAGGAGCAACGAAATTTGAAGTGAGCATTTTAAAATAGAAGTTTCCAAGACTTATCTTGGTGGGGTGCCATATACACCTTAAAAGATCCAACATAGAGTTTTCAGAGAAGATTTATGCCTTAGATTTATTCTACTTTCATATATTTGATTCCAATTCAAAGATGATATAGTTGACATTATAAGTTTTCCCTTCTAGGACATTGTATGAATCTATATTTCTAATTATTTTATGGTGTTTCATTTATTTTATTGCTATTTATATCATGTTTTGTGACGTTCCTCGAAGATGAGTGACGTATGTCATGGACAACATAGGATTTTCTCATGTTGATATGTATGTACTTGGAGGTGTGTTACACTATTCATTGAGGTAGGTGCAGAAGAGGTTGAATTTGTATTTTCACCTCCTTCAATTGTGTGGTTAGTGTTTGCACATCTAAAGATAAATTCATAATATTATTTATAGAGGTAAATATTATCTCTCTCATGATGTAGAATTGATGCCCAATCTCCATGAATTTTATCACAGCTGGAGCTTGTCTATTTCTTAAATAAGGTGGATCTGAGATTCCCTCCTTCATGGGCATCTCTCTTGGAGGGTAATGTAGTTTCAACTCCTCAATTGTGTTAGTACACATCACTTTGTGGATATTAAATGGTGGGTGGGTTCATCTGTTGGGGGTTCTTTCTCAACCTCCTCTATCCTCCTTGTCATTTTATGCTTAGTTGTAGGCTTATATTGTTGTATCTCTGGTTGATGCCCCATGCCAATGGCATCTTCATATCTTAGTTTTGGAGCTATACTTAGCGAGCGCAAACTGTGGTGACTAAGGGAATGAGAGTTTGATCCTTCTCTATTTGTGTGTCTGATAATATGGTTGTAGGTCTTTTTGGTAGGGTGAGAGGTAGGGTAGTCACCAGATCTTCTCCTGGACCTTTCTTCAGATGTTGAAATGTAAAAGGTTTCTCCATTCTAGGCCATGCATTAGTTTTCTTTAGAATGATCACAACCATCTTGGGTCTCTCGTAAGGCTCTAGTGGGAGACCCTCTTAGGCATGGGTGATCTCTTCTATATGCAGCTTTCTAGTTTGAGGGATAGGAGTAGACCCTAACTTCATATTCAGAATGTCATCCATCAAAAGGATGAGTCTATCAAAGTAGTAGGAGTTCATTTTCAGTAAGGATAATGGACCATATGTCTTTTGAAATCAATATATATATTATTCTTCTTCCTTTTGAAACTTTAGTTGACATCAGTACCACACATCCACAAATTTGTCCTACGTGCCTATGTGGAGTTGGTCAGTACCCTAAGATAGCCATCCATGTTCACTATGTATGTCACAAGACCTCCCATGTAAGGTTCTTTGCAACCCTCATTACCTCTTTCCACATCATCTTGTCAATTAGAAGCCTTCTGATGTTTATTTGCTTCATTTTATATGTTCTTCACAAAATATGGAAGTCACCTCTAGTCATATTCCCAGTGACAACTTGAGTGAAGATTGTGCATGCTAGGATCTAGTAGATGACACGCATGAGGCTAGAATGCATGTTGGAGACTTTTGATTTCCTTGGAGTATGAGCTACATATCATATCAATCGCTCCCAAGTTTTGTGAGCTATAATTTAGTTCATCTCTCAGCTATCAATCCTTCTATTGTTAGCTAGTGCATCCTGTTCATATGTTTCATAGATAATGTAGTTCAACATATTCACAATCAGAATGAAGTCCTTCTTCATCAGCCTGACATCCATTTGGTATGGCCCTCCACAATATTCACTCTCTTCTTTTTCAACTAGATGCTTCTTCAAAGAGGATATGAATTCCAGGGTGAGCTATATGAACTTTGGTCATTGAAGTAGATTTTTTGTATAGGTCTTGATACCCAAAAGTTCCTTTACCCCAGTTTAGTCAAAGTAAGGGTGCATCAATACCTTGTTTTTTAATGTCTTTACTTGTACATAATTTCTCAACTTTCTGATGCTCATAAACCCTAAGATTAAAGTAATATCAGGGTTGAGACAATAAAATAGTAACTACTATCCCTAGGTTATTGATCACAATCCCAAATGGTTGTGCCTTAGGTTTGTTTCCATTGGTTTCTCCCTTACCGAACTCTTTGCTTTGTCATTCTCTCCTAAATATCTTGGTCATATTCACCTTTCCATCATTGGGGAAAGGGTTGCTAATTTTCTTTTTCTTGGTTGTGCAATCTCCTTAGGAGGCATGTATTCTAAAGATTTTTTCACTTTTGAATCTCTTCACTATGCAAATTCCTAAGGGTTTGGTGTCTTTAACTTTTTAGATAGTCTGATACATACATATATCAACTACTCTATAAAATAAGATCATCATTTTCTTTTAAGAATATTACATCCTCAACCTTTAGGCTCTCAACCTTCTCTAAATGTTCCCTCTAATGTTCCTCTGTCAAAGAATCTACCTCCTTCATCCTTTTAGATTGGTTTGTGGTAGATCTGACTTGGAAAGACTTGTCTTTGCTATCATTATAGATGAATTCTATGGAGATATGTTTATATCTCATGTAGAATATTAGTGGATGTCAAAGTTAACAAAGTTGTTCTTAACTAATAATTGATGAAAACTTTAGACAAGCCAACAGATGAAAATAGGTTAGGGCAGAGGCCTAACAACTATTGGAAACAAAGATGTCAATAATCAAATAAGATCTCGCTCTCTGTATTGACGAAAAGGGTCAGGTCAACTTACATATGGAAAAAGGTAATAGTAGTGGTGAACTAAGGTTTTAGAGAAGAGGGTTCTGGCGTGTAGATCATTGGAGCATCAATGGGAAATAGGGCACGAGATGGTTAAGAACTAATGAATATTGTCTAGAGAAGAACTTATTAGAACTGTTGGGGTTTTGACATTGGTTCCAGGAGAAGATAAATATGGTGGAGTTAAAACTTAATCGGAAAGAAAAGAGAGGTTGGGAGATCGTGAAGAATTGCAAGTTTAGATAGAAGGAAAGAGAGGCAGGATCTATGTACCTTGTTTTACATATTTGTGGATGGTTTTTATTTGTCTACTCCTTGGACTATCATTGTCGATCCTTTGTTCTTAGTTTGTAGTAATAGTGTGGCTTTTCATATTGACGTTGATGACAACGAACTGAGTAGTACTCTAGTGATGTCATCCATTGGTGGGGCAGCCGGTCTTGGTTTAGAAGTTGCGAAGTGGAGACTAGGGTTAGGAAATGATCTTCATGTGAGAAAAGAGGAGGTTGATCATGCATATTTGGAAATGGAGGGACCTTGCTGACGAAGGGGAGTTGACAACTAATGGATGGAGATGGGTTATGAAGATCTGACAATGATGAGAGGTATATAAACTTATGGAAGCACATGAGTTTTGAGTGGAAATTAGGATTTTCTTAACTCTGTCTTAGTTAGACAACTAGGGATCTGAGTAGAGTACATATGTAGGCCCCTCTTTAATTTTATGTCAGATATTTTTGTGTTGGTGGGTCCTACAGTTTTGTAGGCTTACATATTAGTGGATAAAGTAGCAAAAGTCATTTATTGAAGAGAAGTAAGGTTCCCTGTATAAAATAAACCATGACATATAATCTACCTATGGAACGAATAACTCAAATGTACATGGGCAGTGCCTTCTGGTGGTATTCTAGACCGTCTACTGATGGAAGGGTGAGCATTGTAAATTGATGGTTTCTCTGGCCCATACTTCATGTTCTGACGACACCGACTCATAGAATTTATGGATGAAGAATCGGTAAATTCTACTTGTGGAGGATTGGGATATGCCTACTGATGGTATTTTGGGGTCTCCTCCTCTGGTGGGATTTCAAGGCTTAAAAATTGATGAACATGTTGGCTTTAAAGATTAATTGAAGTTGTGGCTGTTATATATCAATGAAGTCATTGCTTTGACTAGGATCTTTCTTTTGATGGAATCCCTACATAATGAACTGATGGAAAGTATTTGGTTTTGTTTCCATCAATTTTTGAGTTCTTTCTTTAATAATTTGACTACAAATCATCAATTTGATCTATCACAAATCAATCGATCCTCTCTTCATAAATTAATTTGTGTTCTTTATAAATTCATAATAACAAGATGAAAATTGAAATTAAAAACAAAATTTCTTAGGGAAAGTAAAACATATGATTAGATTTATTAAACCAAGGGCTATGCTAAGATTGGAAAGTTTGAAATTAATAAGAAATCCAAGAAAAGTAAGAAATCTTGGGTGACTCCCAAGGTATGCTAGTTTAGAGTCATTAACTTGACTTTCTCCATTCTTCAATGCTAGGTTTGTGGTTCCTCAACATACATATTTTCTCTTTTTTTGAATGCTTCATCCTTATACTATCTCTTCACTCTACAGTCCATTTATTGGAAAGACCATTGATTTTCCATTGTAGAGTTCCATCATTCCTGATGAATAGATGTTTGTGACAATGAAGGGCCGAGACAATCTTCATCTCAGTTTCTTGGGAAATAGTTGGAAAGAAGAACTAAAAACAAGGATTGTGTCTCTCTCTTTAAAATCCTTTCTTTTTTAGGTGTGAATCATTCCACTGTTTGCTTCTTTCATTGTAGATATGGGTATTTCCATAGGCATGCAATCTCCGCACTTCATGTTCTTGAAGTTGTAAAACTCCCTCCTTCCTTGTCATGTCTAGAACCATGATTAGAAACTTAATAACTGAAAAAATTCTTTGTGCTCTGGATCAATAGGAAGGTTCATGTTTTTCGATAGATCAATCACTAAGAGTGGTCCCTATTGGTGTTTTATAAGTTGATTTGTATGTAGTTAATGCATCATCAAGCTTCATGGACATGTGATAACCAGATTTACTCTTTCTACCTTTATGCGTCTTCTCTCTCTATTTATAAGTCATCCTAATCAATTAAATGTCAAACCCATCGATTGAATTTTTGCTCCAATTTGGTCACATCAATGATTAATTTCACAATGTGTGACTTTAACTTGCATTGATCTATGTTTTATGTGCTAATGAATCATCACCTTGAAATTTAAACTAAACCTCATCAATGAGGTAGAACCAACTCCCATGTGTCAAGGTTTTGTAGAGTTGTGTTGCTTGGGAAAAGATTTATTATGGATAACTCATATATGGTACCTATAATTGGGTAATAGATTATTGTTTGGGAGGACGTTAGGCTCCAGATGGTACCAACTTGAAATTGGCAGAAGATACACCAATTCTGGAGGAACTCACAAACTTGATAGGGAATAGTCTCATAAACTTCAACTCTGAGTGGGGAAACATATATCATATGGATTGTTTCCCTGAGGGGTTTCAAAGATAATACCAAATATCTATATCCCTCTAGTGATAGATATCAAGGACGTTCATTTTGGATCAAAGGGATCTAGGGGCTTAATAGAGCTAAAAACACTTAAACAAAATCGATTCGACCGTCAAATTACCTCAAGAAGTAGGATTTCCAATATGAAATTTTATTTTCAACTAAACATACATAGCAAGGATGAGAAAGTTAGTCCACTATCTAGAGAGGTCAAGCCCTAGAATTTTGCAACCATTGCATACTTATAAGACATTATAAGACATACAATAAGACCTTCCTTTTGTAGGGCAACGATACCTAGCCTTCCTTTTTAAGGACCAAAAGGAGTCAATAAACCATAAATAGTCTTACCTATCCTTCAAGCAAGAGCCTTCAACCTATAAAAGGTCTTACCCACTTTTGCAAGGAGCTCGATGTTGGTATAGTTTGCCCAGAGAGCCAATCATATGATGATTGTGATGAGGCATTAGATACATGATTTGATAATAATAATAAAATACCTCAGTCATGTGATGGTGACACATATATGATAGATGTCTAAGGAATGATGAGACTTGATAACATATGCTTTCAAGTACATGACTTGAACTATGAGATCATATGTATGATAAGAGTACATACATTCTTGTTATGTCCCTAGTCAGATATTACTGTGGAAGAAAAATAGACAACAGTAATACATAAGACTAGAGTGTGTGTTGACTGATGACAAAGTCTCATTATCATGATATATGATATCAAGTAAAGCACACAAATATATGTTAGACAACAGTATATCAAATAGACCCACCATGAGAGTGATAATGGATACCATGGAATGGTAGTCACAATCATCTCTCATAGTGATGATGGTGATTGTGGTTCTTAGACCTAAAATCACTGCACTCGTCACATGTTGTTGGGTACACTTTGACATCATCAAACACTTTCCTAAAACACAGGTGTTATAAAGGTGATGGTTGGGTGACTTTGACACATGGGGATAGACTGTGAGTGATAGAGACGGGATTTGTCCCTCCTATAAGAAGCATGATATCCAGGGCCCCTTGATAAGTGAGACTGAGAATTGTATGGCCATACTAATGTAATTCAATATATGATATGTGAACTCTTATACATCTCAGACAGTCTGCTCTAGGTCAAAGAACATGGATTGAATGTTATAGAGGATGACGTTCCATGCCTCGAGTTCAATTTGGATGTTAGAGACAAAGGAACTATATGATCACGGTAACACAAATCATAGATTGTAGATTGAAGTTGTTCTCCAACTTTTTGAGTTTCTTGGGTAGCAATGATGAGTTAGTATATTTCGCTCATTGCTTGTGATGTTATAAGTTAGTTATGGACATTCACTGCCAATGTAAATTGTAACTTGCAGGGTCACACACATAGGATTCCCATGGAAGAGGAGATTGTCCATGAATGATGTTTAGATTGAGACTAAAGGTGTTTAGGTACTCAATTAAACATACAATTGACTGACTGGAATCAGAACTATCAAGTTCAAGTGTTGAACTAGATGGTTAGAGTGTTAGGTCAATTGGAGACTGCATTGGCAATGTCAGAACTGCCAACCAACCGGTTCACCCTTGTGATCTGATCGGCGGGTGTGAACCAATTTACCGGTTCACTTGGTGAACCGGGTGGCTCACAGTCCCACCAACTAAGGAAATTGGGATTTTCCCAGTTGGAGAAAAACTTTTGTGTTTCACTTGTTCAATTCAATTGGAATAAGGATTAATCTTTGCATTGATTGGAAACAATTAAGGAAAGTCAATTGCAGGCAAGTCTTGGAAGTGAAACAACCAGTTCACTTTATGAACCAACTGGTTCACACTCCCAACTGACCGGTTCACTAGTGAACTGATCAACTCACCTTGCTAAATGACAAGTTCATTTATGAAACAACCGGTTTGCCTACCACAGTACAAACAATTCATGGAAATTATGGATCCTTCTACTTTCAAAAAGACTGGGAACCCTGACCCTACCCTATACTATAAATAGAGGGGTATTGGGGGCTTCTAAGAACACACACAACTCTGAACATCAATTGCTCCACAAAATTGTTTTCCTCTCTAGTTTTGGTAACTGAGAGAGCCTGAGAAAGTGCTACCTGACTGGAGAGGCACAGTGAGGGAAAGACAACTATAGAAAACAGTCTGAGTTCGGGAGAGAAGGTTGGTGCTAGTACACCAATAGGAGGCTCATCTCCTTCCTGCCAGTTCTTCTAGAATAGTAGGAGTTCCAGGTGGTCCATGTAGACTATCTGTAGAGGTGGGAGATGTCTGCCGCTTAGGAGGACACGTCAGCCACAACCCGTAGTGGAGGCCAGAGTCCATGGTGAAGACCAGGAGCTGCACAGACACCATTCAAGACATGGCGCTGAAGACCGTACATGGTTACGAGGTATTTTTGCTGGGCAAGTCCCAGGGTCATGTATATCTCGCTAAAAATATCCTTCCCATTACATAGTCATTGATGCGATGTCCTATTATGGGTTAATGGCCAGTAAAATTTTTGTTTCCGCTACCTACTCTGAGGCCATAAAACCCAACAGTGGCATTAGAGCCACGTCAATGTACTATGTTTTGGGATAAATCAATATGATCATATTTTGATTTTATCATCATTTATTTATTGCATATGATGAGAATATTTAAAAAGACTAACGTGCATATCCAAATAAATACCACATGCAACCACAAACTAATATACATATATGATATGGTATATATGCAATTGATACGCGTCTCCCTAAAATGATTTTGATGGTGGATGTATAGCATGGTTATGGCCTATGAACCTTGTGTGTTCTTGGTAGGTTATGGTTGTTTGCAACTCGGTTTTCATACCACACCTCTACCTTCTATTCAACATGTAACTCAAGATAACTCGAGATCCTTTCTCTTCTACCTTTGCTCCCCTCAAAGTAACTTGAGGTTTCTCAAAGATAATGTAAAAGTAGGATAGTTTATTTTCTGTTACATCGAAGAAGAAGACACTCAGCACCAGAGCAGCCAACTGCCTGGAGGACCGAGGAGGATTGTGAAGGAGTCGGATTGACCGGACGTTGGCCCAACCATTTATTGGAGCTATCCAGACAACAGAGGCCAGACCAACCAACCAATCAGCTAGGAGGCGAGCCGATTGTGTCATAGAATGATTTGATCAACCCGGAATGGTTCAAGCATAAATATCTTCATCAAAAATAGGTTGCATGTGATGTAGACCTTCAATGACCGTAATTCCTTGTGGCCCCAAGGAATTACAATAGGATGTCCATAACCATCGCTTTTATCGATAATGCATGTTTATCGTTGTGGTTATAGCATGTATAAGATACATACTATAATAATGTGGTGATTGGATATGTAGATGTACTTATATAAAATCCCTCAAATAAAATATTAAAGTCTAAGATGCCTTCCATAAGTGGCACACATGAAAAGCTTGATCGACCAAGTGTAGGTTACGCCAAAGCATGGTGCACGGTCCATCTCATAGAATTGTGATGGTAGACATGTAGGTTCTGCCAAACCAGGGTGCATGTTTATCGTGTCGGCTTTTGGTCTAGACTTAATTGGTGATTCTTAGAGAGTCTAAGCTCCAGAGTCATGCAGATGATCATGGTAAAGAGTTGTGCATGTCATCTATTCAAGAGTTGTATATGATGCAATTGGCATGATGGCCTACCTAAATAATCAAATTGTGGCCGATCAGCCAAAGCTGACTCATAATTTGATGAAATGTGGATCTTGGCCACTAGAAATTTGTACACTGTAATCTTCCAAATTGATACACGAGGGTTATCAATTTGAACAGAATAGTGGGAGTGATAATTAATTAAAGGCCTAATTAATATTCTCAACTTTATCAAATCAAACAAATCAAAAATGTTTTGAAAAGTTGCAAAATTCTTTTGTAGAATTCGAATGACAAACACAAACACATTATCATTGCGATCAGTTCATAGATGGGATAAACTTCAAATCTGGTTTGGGACCTTTAAGAAGTGTTCTCAATAGTGAGTGTAAACTCTAAAGTCCTTGAAAGACCAAATCCAGTAAAACCACTCCAAATTTGTCTAAGGCTAAAATTGGATTCTAACTTGAAGTATGCCAATTATGCCTAAGAAATCAAGAATCGTATGCTGAACTATATGAACTATGAGTTGAATAAATAGCTTGAAGCATGTACATTCTTGAGATGTTTGTACATATTAAGAATCATGTAAAGAATAAAAGGTATAATGTCTTAAAAGTGATGTTTGTGTATAATCAGATAGATGGAGATCAAGTACAATCTCATATGCTCAATATGATTGTGCATATAGATTAACTACGATAGGTCAAGAGTTGATCAAACATATGATTCTACAAATCGTTGGGTGAATCATATAGCCAGTTTATCAAATTTTGAGAAACTTGGCCAAACCATTGTCTGAAGTGCTTGACATGTTAATGAAAAAGCATGAATGAAGAAAGGGCAAACCTATGATAATGATCAGTAGAGTAAATCCCATAGACTAAAGCAAGGTCAAGAAGTGTTCTGAAGCCAAGCTTAGGGCCAAGTCTTCATCACTCAAGATATGGAGAGGGGTAAGTAGAAAAGGGAATATGTCATTTTTCACTTATAAAGATAAGGAAAGAAAGTGCCACCATTGTCACCTATTTGACATTGGAAAGGGAAATAACCTCTTTATAGAGGATCTTAGGAAGAAGAAAGAGATAGAGATATCTACTTTAGGACCTGAGAGGAAGTAAGCTAGAAACTATGCAGAGCAAGAGTTGCTACCATTACAGTTACAATATGATATTCATGGGCATATAAAAGAATTAGTGAATTGCTATTATATACATGCCACTAATGAAAACATCATATATCTTGTATGGACAAGAGTGTAATGGACTAATGTTTCATTTTAAAGATATGATCTTTGATGGAAATGCCTATGACAAAGGTTCTTCACTAGATATAGTGGGACGATGATTATTCTATGAAGGATTATACATATTGATGTGTATAGACCTTTTCGAATAAATGCTAAAGGTAATCAATAGTACTTTAATATATTTACTGGTTACCTTAGTAGATATGATAGTTTGT
Organism: Alisma plantago-aquatica; assembly: GCA_963693085.1. NCBI lineage: Eukaryota > Viridiplantae > Streptophyta > Magnoliopsida > Alismatales > Alismataceae > Alisma > Alisma plantago-aquatica. The sequence goes on from OY856413.1 coordinate 420,221,403, forward strand.
ATTTAGTGAAATATAAACATGAATCTCTTGAAGTGTTTAAGAAGATCAGAATGAAGTACATAATTATCTTGGTATAAGTATTAAATTTCGATATGATCTATTTGGAGATACTTTGAACCCCGAGCTTGAGAACCTTCTGGAACATCATGATAATGTATCATGATGAACTCCACCTAAAACACAATGATAGTGTATCATGATAAGTGTATCAGAAATAAGGAATCACAAATTGATAAGTCAGAGCGTGATTATTAGCTATACTTCAAATTTCCTTTTGGGCACATGCTTAACACTGGGAATAAAGAGGATCACAAAATGTTGTGGAATCTCAAAGTTCCTTAAGTAACACATAGAACTCATGGTTCTGGTAGAACATGCCTAGATCTTGAATGATATATGATATCTTATGGACAAGAGGGTAGTGAGTTGATCATATGATGAGTCAACAGTCTACCTAGAAGGTAATGAGAGACAGAAACATAGATATGGCTTGAAGCCATGAAATCCAAGATGGAATCCATGTACATCCACAAAGTATGACTTTGGTTGATCCACCTGAAAGGGTAAAACCCATACGACACTTTTGGGTCTTCCAGAAGAAGACTGACATGGAGGGTAATTTTGTTGCAAAGAATTTCTAACAACTTCAAGGTGTTGAACATGATGAAATCTTTTCAGTAGTTACCAAGGATAAATCCATCAGGATATTGCTTGCTATTGTAACTTAATGTGACTATGATATTTGGCATATGGATGTTAAAACCACATTCCTTAAATGAAATATTTTGCAGGATGTGTATGGAACACAGCCTAAAGGTTTTATAAATCCAATAATGCAAATAAAGTCTATAAAGTTGCGTAGATCAATCTTTGGATTGAAGCAAGCACCTCAGAACTGGATCTTCAATTTGACAAGAAAGTCAAAGCGTTTGACTTGAGTTAGAATGAAGATGTAATGTGTGATTACAATAATATAGTGGGTGCATATAAATATTCCACATATTGATGGGGAATATCATCCATATACTACAAAACATGGCAATGAAGTGCATTCTAAAAGGTTTTTAGAGAAGCATCCTATGTGATAGGAATCAAGATCTATAGATAGCTCAAGAGGGATTCTTGACCTAAGAAAGAGAACATACATCGAAAAGATGTTGAAAGGGTTCAACATGATGAGAGAAAACATGTCCATGTGCCATGGAGTTAGTCTCTCAAGAGCCAAGTGTCCCAATTCTTATGAAGAATAAGGAACACATTGATAGATGCCATATGCATTCTCAATTGGACCTATCACATATAAACTCATCTTGTTATCTTGTATGTATTGGACATGACAAGAAAATATGAACTAATTATCTTGTGTGTATTGGACATGATAAGAATATAAGAACTCATCATCTTGTATGTATTGGACATTATAAGAAGATATAAATATCCAATTATTTTGTATGTATTGAACATGATGAATGGATATCTATCAAACTCCAGTAAGAGTTACTAGAATACCATAAAGAACATCTTTAGATACTTGTGAAGTACTTAAAAGATTGGTTCTTTAGTTATGGTAATAAGGAAGAGTTGGGTGTAAAGAGTTACACCGATGCAAGCTTCTGAAATGAAAAAAATTGTGTTTGACCCTGGAATAAGAATTGTTAGTTGGAAATGTTCCAACATAAAACAATTGATTAATTCAACAATTAGAAGCCAAGTACCTTAGTGTTACGAACACTTTAAAGGATATTGTATGGATCTAGACATTCATATGGATGAACTTATGGGAGGGTCTGACCATTGATGACTTAGTAGTAATACTATAACAATAATGGAGCTACTAGTTAAGCAAAGGAATTTTAGATAGCATACTATGACACTTCCATCTCATATGAGTTGTCGTACAGTGAAAGGGATGTGAAACATGCAATATACCGACTTGAAGCAAATATTTCTCACCCACTCTAAAAGTGTTTGTACAACAGAAACATGATGGACATGTTAAGATCACTTCGAATATAATTCATGGGTTATTGGCTCTAAGTGCAAGTGGGATTCTTTTTGTATAGTATGCCCAGAGAGACAATCATATGATGATTGCGATGAGGCATTAGATACCTAATTTGATAATAATAAAGTTAATTTTGTCTATTATGTTTGCCTCAATCATGAGATGATGGCACATACATGATAGATGTCTAAAGAATGATGAGACTCAATGACATATGCTTTAAAGTACGTGGATTAAAAGATGAGATCATATGTATGATAAGAGTGCATACATTCTTGTTATGTCCCTAGTCAGATATTATAGTGGAAGAAAAATAGACAACAGTATTACATAACACTAGAGTGTGTGTTGACTGATGATAGAGTCTCATTAGTCATTATGTATAATATCAAGTCAAGAACGCAGATATATGTTAGAGAATAGTATATTGGATAGACCCACCATTTACATGGATACCATGGAATGGTAGTCACAATCATCTCTCATAGTGATGGTGGTGATTGTGGTTCTTAGACCTGAAATCACTGCACTCATTACATGTCATTGCGTACACTTTGACATCATCAAACCCATTCTTGAAACATGGGTCTTATAAAGGTGATGGTTGGGTGACTTTGATACATGGGGATAGACTGTGAGTGATAGAGATGGGATTTGTCCCTCCTACAAGGAGTATGATATCCAGGGCCCCTTAATAAGTGAGACTGAGAATTGTATAGCCATAATAATGTGATTCAATATATGATATGTGAACTCACATGCATCTCAGATAGTCTTCTCTAGGTCAAGAAACATGGATTGAATGTTATAGAGGATGATGTTCCATGCCTCGAGTTCAATCCAGATGTCAAACACAAAGGATCTATACGATCACGGTAACACTAACACATATTGTAGGTTGAAGTTATTCTCCAACTTTCTGAGTTTCTTGGTAGTAATGATGAGTTACTAGATTTTTCTCATTTCTTGTGATGTCATAAGTTAGTTATGGACATTCATAGCCAACGTAAATTGGAACCTGTAGGGCCACACACATAAGATACCCTTGGAAGAGAATATTCCCCATGAATGATGTTTAGATTGAGACTAAAGGGGTTTAGATACTAATTTAAACATATAATTGACTGACTGGACTCAGACTTATCAAGTTCAAGTGTTGAACTAGCTGGTTAGAGTGTCAGGTTGATTGGAGACTGCATTGGCAATGTCAGGACTGCCAACCGACCAGTTCACCCTTGTGAGCCGATCGGCTGGTGTGAGACAACTGACCGGTTCACTTGGTGAACCAGGCGGCTCACAGTCCTACCAACCGAAGAAATTGGGATTTGCATGGTTGGAGGAAAACTTTTTTGGTGTATTTTACTTGTTCAATTCGATTGGAATAAGGATTAATCTTTACATTAATCAGAAACAATTAAGGAAAGTCAATTACAGGAAAGTCAAGGAAGTGAAATGATCGGTTCACTTTATGAACCGATCGGTTCACACTCCCAACCGATCGGTTCACTGGTGAACCGATCAGCTCACCTTTACAAACAATAGGTTCATTTATGAAATGACCGGTTTGCCTACTACAGTACAAACTATTCATGGAAAATATGGATCCTTCTACTCCTAAACAGACTGGGAACCCTGACCCTGCCCTCTACTATAAATAGAGGGGTACTGGGGGCTTCTCATAACACACACTCTCAAAATATCAGTTTCTCTATAAAGTTGTTGTCCTCTCTAGTTTTGGCAATTGAGAGAGCCCGAGCAAGTGCTACCCGACTAGGGAGGCACAACAAGGGAAATACAACTGTAGAAAAGTAGTCTAGCGTTTAGGAGAGCTAGTTGGTACTAGTACACCAACAGGAGTATCGTCTCCTTCCTGCTAGTTCTTCTAGAACAGAATGAGTTATAGGCAGTCCGTGTGGACTATCTGTAGAGGCGGGAGATGTTTTCCGCTCAAGAGGACATGTCAGCCGCAGTCTGTGGTGGAGGCCAGAGTCAATGGTGAAGACTGGGAGCTGAACAGACACCGTCTAAGACATGGCATTGAAGACTATACATGGCTGTGAGGTATTGCCACTGGGCAAGCCACAGGACCAGGTATATCTCACTAAAACCATCCTTTCCATTACATAGTCATTGATGCGACCTCCTGTTATGGGTTAATGGTCAATAATTTTTTTGTTTTTATGCCTATACTAAGGCCATAAAATCCAACACTCGACACCTTCACCAAGGATCTACCCTTAATTCACCAAGTCGCCCACCTTAAGGGAATTACCCACTATTCTCAAGGATCGTCATCCTTCATGTAATGACCCTGACCTGGGTTATGAGGTAACCCTATTTGTTTTGGCTATGTAAGCTTCTTAAAACTTGAATATGATACTCTAATGTGTTTTTCTATTGGGTAACAAACTTATGTTTCAAATTTGGTCCTGTTTGAAAAATATTTGAGCAATGTTCTCATGCTTTGGACTAAAATGCAATTTACCCAAGATGAGTGGATATATTGCAATTTTTCACATTTTGAATGTTCCCTAAGGGTTTTAGAATCATAATACAGAAAATTATGCAAGGTGGTGGCTTGTGGAAAACCTAAATTCCAAGTTTGAACTTGTTTGAATAATGTTGGTGACGTGTGTACCAATTTTGGTGCAAGTTGTAATTTACCCAAAATATAGGGTTTATATGCAGATTACCACCTATATAGTGTCCCTAATCTCTCCTAGTATCATTTAGAGGAGAGATAAATAATGAGGCGCCATGTTTGAATCAATTATGAGTGATGGTATTCTTGGTGATGAAAAGACCAAGACATTTGAATGGAAACCCTAATTTGAGCTTGTATTTGGTGTATTGGGTTATAGTGTTAAATGGGAATCCCTATTGGCAAAGGAGCCAAACAGGAGACCCCCATATTGTGTTTTTAACTCCTTGAATTTTCAAAAACGAGCTAAGCACCTCAATAAAACAATGGATATCGGCTTGCAACTTTCCTTGGGAAAGGTTGCATTGAATTGTGAATATAATAATGTGTGTGGAAGTGGCTTGTCCTAGAAGATAACCAAAGGGGGCCGACCCTTATCCCGTGCATTATCCTCAAGTTTTTATTTTGCATGGAAATATAAAAATGGAGTGCATGCAAGTACATGTGTGAATCCATTCATGGCCATGGGGCACCTACTAGTAGTAAATCGATGACACCTCATATACACACTTTTTCATGAACCTAAAGTATATATACCCTTCCTTTCACCCCTAAGTGAAATTTTTAGAATCATATCACCTACATGCTATTAGATATCGTGTATTGAGTCTTGGTATCATGCATGGGTGAAGTGGTATCGTTCATAGGGCCTTGGTATCGGCCATAGCAAGTGATATCGGCCATAGCAAGTGATATTGGCCATAGCAAGTTGATATCGGCCATAGTGGAGTTATATTGGCCACAAGTGAAGGGGATATCGGCTAAAAGTGAGGGCATATCGTTCATGAGTAGTGAGGTATCGTGCAAAGGTGCTAAGGAGCAAGAAGGAGCTCAAATATTAATCCTAAGGTAAGGCCAAGATCATCTTCAACCTTGGATTGAAGCATAGATCTAGGGTTATGATCTTTCTTTCTTTCCTTCTTCACCAAGTGCTTAACTATGGTGATTTCTTGTCTATGGAGGAGTTATGAATGAGACCTAGACCTTGGAAAAGTTCTTCTTCAACCTTAGGAAGTGAAGATTTGGAGCTTGGAGCTTTGAATCTGTTCACAAGGTGGGTTATATAACTTGAACTCAACCATGTTATTATTCATCACCTAAATTGCTATGCTTAAATGAACTACTTTAAATTCCGAAATATTCTAAAATGATTGATGAAATTATGAGTTATAGTAGTTTCTTAGACATGTTATCCTTGTACTAGAACAAGTAGAATGAAGTCTAGAGCTTGAAGATGATGGTATCACCTTATAAAGTGATATCGGGTTCAAGCACACAAGCAAACACCTCTAACTCGATATGGTGATGCACCTACTCCACTAAAACGATATGGATATGAGTTTATACTTTCTTTCAAGATATGGTAAAGTAGTATACACCTCTTGGATGATATGAGGTCAAGCATACACCTCAAAAATGATATTGGGTTAAGCACATACCTCTTTACCCGATATGGTGTGAAGCGCACACACACCTCTTTGCCCGATATGGTGTGAAGCACACACACACCTCTCTTCTCGATATGGTGTGAAGCACACATACACCTCTAAAGTGATATGGTGAGCAAGCACACATCTATTTGCCCGATATGGTGTGAAGCACACACACACCTCTTTGCCCAATATGGTGTGAAGCACACACACACCTCTTTTCCCGATATGGTGTGAAGCACACTTCTTTGGCCGATATGGTGTGAAGAACACACACACCTCTTTTCCTAACATGGTGTGAAGCACACATACACCTCTCTGCCTGATATGGTGAGAAGCTTACACACACCTCTCTGCCCGATATGGTGTGAAGCACACATACACCTCTAAAGTAATATGGAAGCAAGCATACACCTCAAACCCGAGATGGTAAGCACACATACACCTAAAGGGTGATATGGTAAGCACACATATACCTCATACCCGATATGGAAAGCACACATACACCTCTAAAGTGATATGGGTAGCAAACAGACACCTCATAACAATATGGTGGAAGCACCTCAAAACCCATATGAAGGAAAGAACCTTAGATGCAATGTACTTGATGATGTAACACATGAAGTGCCTTATATCAAGTCATTCATTAAGAGGTATGGAATATAATGAATATTGATTAAGTAGGCTAATGAACCTTGAAGGGAAGTGAGCCAACTTAATAAAGTAAGAATTAATGAACATCCTAGTAAGGATGAGAGAGAAACTCATACTTCTGTGATAATCATGAAATGAGCATACATTGATACTCGTAATATGTGTGGAGACTGAATTAGGGTTTGATTCTTGATAAATGAACTTGAAAACCCTAGATGGTTTTAAAAGAGAAACCTTAACCCTAATGAAGGGTAATGATAAGAGTTGAAATTATAATTGGTTAATAAAGGGGAAACCTTAACCATATTAAAACCATGTCGGTAGCATGAGATAATGAGCATAGCTAAGTATGATGTATGATGTTACATATAATATAATTTAATGGGCCTTGTGAGCCATGTGATTAGTTGTTTCCTAGTGAGAGGTGACAAGATGTTTAATGGGCCTTGTGAGCCATGTGATTAGTTGTTTCCTAGTGAGAGGTGACAAGATGTTTAATGGGCCTTGTGAGCCATGTGATTAGTTGTTGCCTAGTGAGAGGTGACAAGAGGTTTGATGGCCTTGTGAACCATGAGAATAGTTGTTGCCTAGTGAGAGGTAACAAGATGTTTATAAAAGTCTCATGTATGGAACCATAATGTTCAAAATAAACTAGGAAATGGAAACTTAGTAACATAATAATAATAATAATAAATGGATACAATAATAATAATGAAATCTTGATCATACATGATTTACGCTCATAGCCAAATAAGGGCTATAGTGTTTTGAATATGCTTAAAGGAGATAAGAGGAATACTTGTATTATATAAAGATGTGAACAAGTATGACGGCTTGACCAAGGTATAATGCCTAGTAAAAGTGATGTGGTATTCAGTGATGAGATGCATAGGATTGGTAATCGTTTAATACCTAGAATAGATGCACAAGATTGGTATAGTCCAATACCTGGAATAGATGCACATGATTGGCATAGTTCAATACATGAAATAATTGCACAGGATTGGTCATAACCCAATACCTAGAATAATGTACAGGATTGGTCATAACCCAATACCTAGAATAATTACACAAGATCGGTCATAACCCAATACCTAGAATAATGTGATAGGATTGGTCATAATCCAATACCTGGAATAATTGCATAGGATTGGTCATAACCCATTACCTAGAATAATGTCACAGGATTGGTCATAACCCAATACCTGGAATAATTGCACATGATTGATCATAACCCAATACTAGGAATAATGTCACAGGATTGGTCATAACCCAATACCTGGAATAATTGCACAAGATTGGTCATAACCCAATACCTAGAATAATTTCACAGGATTGGTCATAACCCAATACCTATAATAATTGTACAGGATTGGTAATAACCCAATGCCTGGAATAATGTCACAATATTGGTCATAACCCAATACCTGGAATAATTGCACATGATTGGTAATAACCCAATGCCTATAATAATTGCACATGATTGGTAATAACCCAATGCTTGGAATAATGTCACAGGATTGGTCATAACCCAATGCCTGGAATAATATCACAGGACTGGTCATATCCCAATTCCTAGAATAATTGCACATGATTGGTCATAACCCAATATCTGGAATAATTGCACAGGGTTGGTAATAACCCAATGCCTGGAATAATTGCTCAGGATTGGTAATAACCCAATTTGTGGAATAGTTGCACAAGATTGGCATAGTCCAATACCTGGAATAGTTGCACAGGATTGGCATAGTCTAATACCTGGAATAGTTACACATTATTGGTATAGTCCAATACTTAGAATAGTTGCACATGATTGGCATAGTCCAATACCTGGAATAGTTGTACCGGATTGGCGTAGTCCAATGCCTGGAATAACCTCACAGGATTGGAAAAGCCAATACCTGGATAGAATTGGATGATGTATTTTCACATGACTGGTATAATTCAATATCTAGCTAAAAGATTAGCTGAGGCCAACAGATAGAAATGAGAATGATTAATGGATGTCATACCATGATAATGAGTATCACAGGATAAGCTTGAGATGTTGATATAGTATGATGGGTAAATGATATACATGTTCTTCATATTCCTTAGAAAGAGAATAAATGATTTACTACTCTATCATAGATAGTTGCAATGCTTTAAAATATGAGAATGTTCTAAACTGCTTATCCTATGCTCAGTTTAATACTATTTAAATGTGATAATAACATTGTTGATGAAGAGTTATATCTCTCGCTGGGATAATTGTCTCACCTCATGGGATCCACATTTTTTTAGGTGGACATGCACGAGGGGGATTGAGATCGTACTGTAGAGAAAGAACAACAACAGTAGGGACAATAGTGAAAGCTCAGGTTGAGTGTATTGTCTATCGTGTCTTGTAGATAGAAGTCATATGTGTCGTCTCTATACTCTCAGGTCCTTGGATTTAGTACGTGTTGGTTTTATGAACAATCTGAGATTTTGTCTTGTATGCCTCGAGGTTTTTTGTTTCTTTATGTATATGTTTTGAGAAAGCAACTATTATATGTTATCCTCGGGAAGAGATGGTACAGTGTATGTCTAATATATGATCAATGTGAATATCAGGTTTTGGTTCTTCCTTAAAGAGTTTTCCTAGAAATGGATCTCTTTGCAAAAATGGTTTTAATTTTTAGTGATTTTTTTTGTTAATCCATTTCTTATTATTATTCCTCATATTTAGTACCGATTTGGCTGTCAGTTTGAATGCAGTCATTACACTTCACCTTATCCTGCAACCTGGAGAACAATTCACCAACATAGCTTGAGGAAAGGGCCTCAGAAAAGAGAGATTGAGAGTTTCACAAGATTATCATGAAGTAGCTCTCTCACACAATATCCTATCTCACTCATATGAATGTTTGGATTTGTAAGAAAGAGATAGAAGGAGGCTCTTTGTGGACAAAATCACTCAACTATAGCGAGGAGCTTGAATAGAATGAAGGAGAAAACTTGGAATGAGTCCAAGGGATCCAATATAGTTGGGGATGTCCACTAGCCACTAGAAGCACTTGGGAACGATTTCTAGTCATTTAGGGTGTTGTAGAAGATCTATTTTTTACATTTGCAACACTCCAATGGTTAGAATCACTTTCTCTGCACACTCCATACAGGGCATTTTGTCGAGTTTCCATAAAGGTAACTCGGTTGATAGTACTATGCGACAAGCAAATTTAAAGTGTCAGTCGAGTTTATCCTGGATGAAACTAGGTTGATGGCTTAAAAATTGTTTTGTCTATGTAGGGTGTTGGTCGAATTTATCCTGAGGTAAAATTGGCCGATATTGGACATTTCCGAGACCCATCCTAGGCATCGGTCAAGTTTCTGGGATGGAAACTCGATCGATCAAACAACCTGTGATGCATTTTGGAAAATTTCATTAAAGTGATAAAACATTCAAATTAAGTGCTCCTAATTTTTTTTATCTTAATTACAAATCATAACATCAATACAAATTATTATAAAAATTTCCTAAGTTGTTTAGGGCTATTTCCACAAAAGTTCATTTTCTTTGACTTGGGATTGAATTGATTCAAGTTGGAACTTGATTGAATTGATCCTTTTCTTGTACATAATGCATGAAATCAATCTCAAATAGAAATATTAGATACACATGAATGGAATGGTTAAGTCTTTATCAAAATATGTACAATGTATGACTATTATGTCAATATTCTCCCCCCTTTTGATAATGACAAACCAATCGTCAACATATTGAAAAGGACTTGGAAATATAAACTTTTACCTTGTGAATTGTAAGGGGATACATGAATTAATAGTTGCAATTGCTCCTCCCATTCAAGCTTACCTTTTCCTGTATGATTAGTTTCTCAAAATTACAACCATAGCATATATATGCTATTGAGTCATCTTACAAGTCACATGATATTTCATAGAAAGACTAGAAAAGGATCACAATAGAATGTGATTGAGATCTCTTCTCCCCCTTTTGTAATATCAAAAATCTAGAGGGTAGAAGATCTACGAAACACATGTCTTATCCACTGGTACAAACTACACAAGCAACCACCATAGCACACACCAAAATAGAAAAATTAGAGAGCAGAAGCATGCTAGCTTCATAATCAAAATATGGAAGAACATACCAAGAACTCATAAGATAAAACCAAGCATAGAGTTAAGGTGCATATAATCAGATTACAACACTAGATCTATTGTTTCTAGATGAAAACTACAAAACAACAAAAAACAATGAGATATTAAAATAATATGTCTCAGATACAGTGCCTAAATGTTAAGTACATGATAGTCTACAAAATGATATAGATAGACGCGTGCTATGGCATTCTAAGAGACGTGGAATTACTAGGGCTACTCGGTGGGTGGCGAATGGCTTGGGGGAGGGGGCTCTTGCCTCTAGTTGGTGCCGCCCCACTCCCCCCAGGCCTCTCCTCGCTCCATCGCACATAGGATTTGACTACAGGAGGCAGGCATTTTCAGATCGTGGCTTTCAGTGGATCCATTTGGCGTTGACATCCGGGATTTTAGGTCTGTCTGGTCCAGTTTTCTCTTGTGTTGTTGAGGGGATAATCGGCTATGAGATAGTGATTGGGGGCCAAGGTATGCCATGACTTGCCCAAATGTGAGCTGGTTGACCATCCTCTTCCTGCTATCAAGTCCTATGACACCAATCTCTTTCTCCCTGACTCCTTTTTTGTTTTCCTATTTAGGATAGTTTGTTTTTCGTTGTTCAGTGGGTGTACTCAGCCTCATTATTTGTCATCTCATCAGCATGTGTTTGTCAATGTTTCATCGGCATTCTATTTGTGGGGTGTTGTTTCTCTCCTTCATGAGAGAAATGTTTCTTCTAGTCTCGACTAAATCTTGGATTTTGATTTAGTTTATATCTGTTGCTTTGTTGTATGTCTCTGCATGTAGAGGTGAACTCTTATAGGATCACATGTCTTAGACTTCTCTTTTTCTATAGATACATGCTCCTATTGAAGGAATCTCTTAAGAAATGTTGGTTAAATCAGTAATGCAGACAAGAGATCAATGTAGAAATGCCTTATTTGCATTTTAATATGAGTTTCTATATGTTGGTTGTTCTCCCTCTTTATGTAGATATTGTATGGCTAGGTAATGAATTTAATCTATTTTTTCTCAGAAAAAAAGATATAGATTTGAGCACCCTATAGACTAAGAACTAAGCATCTATGACATCTATGTCAACGGCCTCATCATCATCATCATCTGGATTCTAGTCCTCATATCCATTTGAAGGAGCATATGGCCAGTAGGTATAGCCTCACCATCGTCTCCATCATCATCATCAGCACCATCATCCTCATCACCATCAGCCACATCGCCATCCTCCTCATCAGCCATCTCAATGTCCTCATCAAGAACAAAGGAGAGAGGACCGAGCCACCCACAGTTTTTTACTACCTACGAGATGCCACACTCGAGTATAGCCTTTTCTTTCATATAATTGGGTATGAAACCTAGTCATAGCTAGCAAGGAAGGTTAGTAGTTTCAATAGAAGAGCAAGAACCTGAGAGGCAGTAGGACGAGTGGAAGAATGGGTAGGTCCACCATCTAGAGTAGTCCACGTGTACCACCAAGAACTCCACATCATGCTACCAGAGCCAACTGGAAGGATTTGTCTCTTCAAATGTCACTCTCCCAAAATTGTCTCTCCCTTTCTATCCCTCCCTTTATCAGGTGCGACATTCTCAAGATCTCTATTGGTTACCACAACCAGAGAAGACAACAATTGTCGGAGCTAACTATCATGTCTGGAAATCACCCAATACCCTTCTATTTATAGGAGAGGCTCGGGTCAAGGTTCCCAATTTGTGAGGGAGTTGAATAGTGAACTGGTCATTTTGTGCAGTTTCCTTATCTGAATTAGATTGATAATCAATGCTTGATTAATGCTAAACATGACATCAACATCAATCCTTTTTATAATCGAATTGTAAACTAGATCAAGGTGACCTAGGTGGTGACCCAGTCATTTCATATAGTGAGACATTCGTTTCACTTGTCCAGTTCAGGAAAAGTTCAACCAACTCATTGGGGCATCAATGTCAACCCAATGTGCTACTTCTGCCAGGAGGATGAAAGTCATAACCATATGTTCCATGAATGCAACAGAGTCAAGTATGTTTGGTCGTTAGTGTGGCTAAAGAATGGATGGGGCTCTTACACATCCAATAGCCTGATGGATACCATAGAACAAATCAAGATGAAATGTTGCAACCAGAATGAACTGGCTTTTGGCGGTCTGAGCCTAACCAATATCTGCTTCAATATGTGGAAGGTCAGGAACTTGGTGATGCACGGGAAAGCACAGGACCTTGATATCTTCCACCTTGTATCTTGGGATATAGGTGTTGTGTTGAAGGCCAAAAAAGGCTTGGACAAAGGGGTCATCCCTCGAGCTAGGATACATTGGGCTTTCTGTAGAATCAGCCCATGTATACTTTTCTTTTTGACATGTATAATATAGCTTTACTATAACCCTCTTTTAGCAATTTACTTGCCTATTTCAAAAACAAAAGGTTCCAATTGACCTGACACTCCAACTGGTCAGTTTAACACTTGAATTGGTCGGTTGAACCTTAGTTGTTTAATTGAATACCTAAACACCTTTAGTAATCAAGTTAAACACCATTCATGAATAAACTCCTATTCCATGTGTAACATCCCTGACTTGGTTTGTGCCTTAACCCTAGGATTTTTGCTTAAGAAAGATAATTAAATCCTTAATCTTATCTTGTGAAAAGTAATTAAGGCTCAAGAGGAACCTATGTTTCAATTTTGGTCCTGTTTGAACAATGTTAAGGCAATGATTGCTTGTTTTGGACTAAAGTACAAATTACCCAAGTTGAGGGGTTAACTTGCAAATGTTGCATGATAAGATGTTACTCTGATGTTGAGACATCATAAGAATGAATATGAGGTAGTGGTATGGTTTCCACAAGCCTGGACACCAAGATAGAGCTTGTTGGACAATGTTGTGCATTAAAACCTAGTTTTGGTGTAAAGTGCAATTTACCCAAAACCTAGGGTTCAATATGCAAATTACCACTTCAATAAGGTCCCTAATGTTTCTTGACATCATTTAGAGAAAATAAAATGAGGAGGGAGCCTCATTTGAATTAAGTTGGAGGAGAGAGAATCTTGATATTAAAATAATCAAGATTTAAGCATAATTGGAACCCTAATTTAATTTAATGCAAAAATAAATAAAATAATTGAAGGAGCATTCAAACAAAATTAATTTGGTTGGATTCACATGTGTTTGGACGAGCTTATGTCTTGCAAAGGAACGAGCATATCCTACGGAGGTGAAATTCCACTCACCGTTATTTTAAGAAAAAGAAAACCCACTCACATCTGGATATTAGTATAATATGATCTAAGGTGCTTAATTTGCTTTTATTTAAATTGAGGATAATTAAGAGGAATAATAGGAAATTGGGATATCCTTGTATCCAAGGAATCAAATGGGGAAGAGGCGGCACCAATTTTGGAATTAAATGCATTTTAATAATGCATGTTTTCTCTCATGAATTTCCTTATAAAAGTACCCTTTCCAAGACAAAACAAAGGCTATTTCCGATTCCTTTCTTTTTCCTTGCTTGGAAAACGACCAAGGAGCTGTGGAGGATCAGGAAGACGACCCCCAACCTGTTGCTAAGGTTCTTGATCCATTTCACCTTGATTCCATGGTGGAAATCGAAAATAAATTATGGATTTCTTCTTATTTCGATCTCCTCTTCAACCCTAGCAAACATTTTCATCCAAAAGCTTGAGGACGAGCCTAAGGGGAGTTGAAAAAGCTTCATACACCATTTTTGGCGTGATCTTGGATCTTTGGAGCTCATTTGGAGCGGGTTTTATAACTTGAAACCCTAACTTTGTTGTTGCATTCAATTCTCCATCAAATAATGATCATTTCTCTATTTACAATAATTGATTCGGTTGATTGATGCAATTTCCATGGAAATCACAGCAGGTTACGTGGGTTTAGAGCTTTATGATGATTACATCATCATAAGCAAGCACCTCATCAAATATCAAAGCCAAACAGTTTCAATTAGTTGCTCATGCAGTTTCACCAAAACCGTTTGAGAGCAAACGGTTTGAAACTGTTTGGGGGAAAACGGTTTCAAAACCGTTTGAGGGAGTTGACCAAGGGTTGAACGTTTGCGATTCCTGTTCCTAATTATGTTGGTTGATAACCCACCAAATTTTATGGATTAAATCCAAAGGAATCGTGAGTTGCAGGCTAATCAATTAGGCAAACCTAATTGGATTAAGTGCTGATTTTTCAGCTTGATTAATTTAACTTTTGGGCAAACGGTTTCAAAACCATTTGAGTGAGTTGACCAAGGGTTGACCGTTTGATATTACTGTTCATAATTATTTTGGTTAATGACTCACCAAATTTTATGGTTTAGCTCCCAAGCAATCGTGAGTTGAAGGCTAATCAATTAGGCAAACCTAATTGGATTAAGTGCTGATTTTTCAGCTTGATTAATTTAACTTTTTGGGCAAACGGATTCAAAACCGTTTTAGAGAGTTGACCAAGGGTTGAACGTTTGAGATTCCTGTTCCTAATTATGTTGGTTAATGACTCACCAAATTTTATGGATTAATTCCCAAGGAGTCATGGGTTTAAGGCTAATCAATTGGGCTAACCCTAATTGAAATTAGTGCTGAAATTCTAATGAGTTTATTTGACATTTTGGGTTGATTAGCCCAAACGGTTTCAAAACCATTTGGGGATCACCCAAACGGTCTCAAGACCGTTTGGGGGTAACCCAAGACCGTTTGTAGGTCTATAGTTGAGTATGTCTAAGTGTTTGAAGATCCAAATATGTGGTATGAATCCTAACCGGCTAAGTGCTGATTTTGCAAGTGATTGAGATGATGTTTTGGGTTGATTGACCCAAACGGTTTCAAAACCATTTGGGGATCACCCAAACGGTCTCAAGACCGTTTGGGGGTCACCCAAGACCGTTTGGAGGTCTAGGGTCAAGTATGGTTGACCAATTGAAGGTCCAAAGGTACCAAATCACTTTGCAATTAAGTGCTGATTTGATGATCAACTTAATAGCTCAAACCCTTATGATTTTTCACTAAAGTCCAAGGGTTGGATGAGACAAACGGTCTCAAGACCATTTGGAGCTCATCCAAACGGTCTCAAGACCATTTGGAGCTCATCCAAACAGTCTCAAGACCGTTTGGAGGTCATCAAAGACCGTTTGGAGGTCTAGGGTTGAGTATGGTTAAGCAATTGAAGATCCAAACATACTAAGTTGAAGTATGATCAATTGCTGATTTGGTGATCGATCCAATGATCCAAACCTTAACTGGTTGACTTGGATTTTGATGATATGATGGGAAAACGGTCTCAAGACCGTTTGGTGGTCATCCAAACGACCTCAAGACCGTTTGGGGTCAGGTCATGTTCAATTTGAATGATGGTTCAATGGTTTCAAAGTAACTAATCCTGCATTGATTAGTGTTGATGGATCATTGATTCCAAACCCTAATTCAATTGTATCAAACCCTAATTGATGACCAATCGAGGGTCAATTGAGGGTCAAATAATTTGAAGGTTGACCTATTTAAACTCAATGGAAGTATAAGTGTAGGTCCATTTGATGACTGGTTCCATGAATCCAATGATTGCAGGAATCAACATTGGAAACCCAATATAAATTGGATACCTTATGTAATGGAGGTCCAATGTGATTGAATCTCTTGAGAATTAAGATGATGAATGTTCTATTGATCCAATGATGATTATTAATGATAATCAATGAAGGTACAAAGGTTGAAACCCTAATAGTACCTAAGTGATTAGTACTAATTAAGGGATAAATCCCTACTTGCTTATAGGATCAATAACTTGATACACTATGTTAATCATAGTTGTATGTACATGATTGAAGGGTTGATGTGATATAATCAAGTTGAAAGGATGAAAGAATAGAATTCATATATGAATATGATTCATGTGGTGATCTTCTGTAGCACGACCGTGCAAGGTAGCACGGCCGTGGTGGTTTCACTTTGCAAGACCGTGCAAGGTAGCACGGCCGTGGTAACTTCCCTTTGCATGGTCGTTCCTGGTTGCACGGACGTGGTACTCTATACTTGACTTGAAGTTGATATACGTTGATGAGTAAGGGTATAGGAGATAATATTATGCTTAGATCATTATGCATCTAACCCAATACATGTATTTAACTTGACTCATATGTATCAACCCTACACACCCCATAATGATGAAGATATGAAACTCTTAGGAGTGATGTATGCTACACTAATAATGTGAGCATGAAACCCTAATTAAAACATGATGGAAAACCCTAACCCTAATTTTGGGTAAATGGAGTGAAAAGCTCTATTGGGTGGTAAACCATAATCCTGATAAAGGAAAAATGGTGTTACCAATGTATCACATGATGTGGTTAATGATTTGTATGAATGATGACATGTCTTTCAATCAAGTATACATCATGAGATGAAGAGCATAGCCAAACTTGATCTATGACGTTCATATAATAAATATGTTAAATGGCGTTATATGCCTAATGTTGTTGTTGCTTAGCAAAAGTAACAAAAGGTATATGGAACTTATGAGTCCCATGAATAAGTTGGTGTTGCCTAGTGAAAGGTGACAAAACATTTAATAGGCTTTGAGAGCCATGTGAGATACTTGTGTAACAAGTATCATGTATACCTCAGTCTAAGGACCTGGAGATAATAGTTACCTAGCAAATGGTAATTGTGACAATGATGAATTGAGGGTATGAATACCCAAAATTGATAAATATGATAATGATGTTGTTGAAAGATGTGAGCTTTCAAAGTATTGAAATGAGGGACTGAGATCCCAAATGCCTCATAAAGAATGAGAAGTGAATGATGAAAATAGTACATGTTTCTTTATAGCATTTGTCTGAATAAAATATGTTTGAGAACTTGACTGGTGCTAAAAGAATATGCTAATGTACTTAATTAATCAAGTGAAATCATATCATGTAGATCCCTGACCATAGATCCATCATCGTCAGCAAATTGGTGATGGTGAAACGGGTGCTTCGTGGCAAAACCCGGAGGGCATACTTTTGAGTTTGTGGGGGTTAATGGGCGAAAATATCCTTACGTCCTAATGAGGGAATTGGATAAAGGTAAACAATAAACCTCTCAATCCTTCATTACTTGCACTGGGATAGATGCAACACGAATCTCCCGAAGATTGGGACAAATGCGGTACACATCTCCCAATAATGTTAATGCCGGATCGATGGAGATAAACATGAAATCTCACGATCGCGAAGAGAGTGCAGCACACCACTGTAACTCTGATAGAGAAGTTGCCAGTATACCGTGGAAATCTATATATATAGCAGAGACACAAGATGTCCTACATGTAATCTCGCGCTGACCGAGATATGGGAGGTCTTGGTAGCTGGCTCTACCTTTGACCTTGTATGGTACCGATTTTGACTTTGCAATGGTCGGTTGGAGCATGAGCGGTATACCTCATCTCCTCAGGGCATAAGTGTGTATGTAAAATGTAATCAGCCATATAGCATGTTTGCTTAAGGATTAAATACGGAAATCATTTGGTTGATGTTATTTTTCCTTATACATTCTTAGTCAATAAATTTTATTATGGATCTTTATATTCGTTGCAAAGTAGATAGATTATTTATATATCTACCATGGGTAGATGCAGTGTTCTCCTTAAAAAAGGAGATTACCTTATTTCTATTCTAGATTGATTAATCCTACCTACAATTATAAAATTATACGTGCTCAGTTTTAATTCTAATAAGTTGCAATAACAATGTTTTGGCGGAGAGTTATATCTCTTGCTGGGGAAATTTACAATTGTCTCACCCCCGTGTGACCCATCATTTTTAGGTGGGCGCGGACAAGGAAGCAGACACTCTTTTGCAAGAAAAGGAAAGAAGCAATAGTATCAGGAATAGAAGTGATGACTCAGGTGGAGGCATTGGCTGCCATGTTTTGTATAGTTAGTAGTCCTATGTGTCGTCTCTGTACTCTCAGTTCCTCGGAGTCAGTAGATAGTGCTTTTATCTTCGACTTGATATCTTGGCTTGAATGCCTCGAGGTTTTATGTTGCTTATGTATAGTAGAGTAAAGCAACTGTTGTATGTAATCCTCGAGAAGAGATGTTACATGGAGTGTAACTACAAACAAGGATGTATATGTAATGCTATGGTTTTTGTTGTAAGAGTTTCCTATGTTTGGATCTCTTTGCAAAAAGTTTTAATTTTTAGTGATTTTCATTAATCTGCTGCTAATGATTTGCTTCTGCATTAGTTAATCTTGTGTTTTATAAGTTGGATGCCACACCAAGTGTATCCTATGTGTGTGACCCTATTGGTCCCAATACATTGGTAGTGAATGTCCATGACTAGATTATGACATTACAAGCAATGATTAGTGTCTAGAAACACATCATTTCTACCCAAGTAGTTTGGAAAGTTTTAGAACAACTTCAACCTACAATTTGTGATCAGTGTTACCATGATCGTATAGTTTCTTTACCTCTGATATCTAGATTGAGCTCAAGGCATAGAATAGTCATTCTCTCAAAGTTCAATCCATGTTCCATGAACTAGATTAGATGTCTCATATGCATGTGAATTCACATATCACATATTGACACACGTGAGTGTGGCAATACATTTCTCAGTCTCACTTATCAAGAGGCCCTAGATATTGATCTCTTGTAGGAGGGACAAATCCCATGTACATCACACATACTCAATACCCACGGGTCACAATGCACCCAAGTACCACCTTTATGGCAACCCTTATTCAAGATCATAGTGGATGATGTCAAAGTATATGAATGACATATGATGAATGTAGTGACTTCAGGTCTCAGAACCACAATCACCACTATCACTATGAGAGATGATTGTGACTACCATTCCATGATATCCATGTCTCACTCTCAAGGTTGGTCTGTCTGATGCACTGTTCCCTAGCATGTATATGTATGCTTTACTTAATATCACATATCATGAATAATAAGACACTATCATTAGTAAACACACATTCTAGTCTTATATATTACTATTGTCTATTTTGCTTCCAAAGTAATATCTGACTAAGGACATAACAAGAATGTATGTACTCTTATCTTACATATGATCTCATCATTCAAGTCCTCAACCTAAAGACATATGTCATCAAGAAACATCATTCTTTAGACATCTACTATGTATATGTCATCATCTCATGAGTGAAACAAACATAATAGACATAATTACCTTTATTATTATCAAATCAAGTATCTAATGCCACACTCCAATCATAATATGATTGGCTCTCTAGGCATACATAGCAACAGACTCCCACTTACACTTAGAGACAATCACCCACAAATTTTATTCCAAGTGATCTTAACATGTTCATCATGTTTTTGGTGCGCAAGTGCTTTTATAGCGGGATAGCAATGTTTGCTTCAAGTCGGTATTTAGAAGTTTCACATCTCTTTGTTGTGTGACTTTTTCATATGAGATGGAAGTTTCATAGTATGCTATTTGAGATTCCATACATATCCAGTAACTCCATTGTTGTCACAGTATTTCTACTATGCCATTTATGGTTTACACCTCCCACAAGTTCATCTATATGAACTTCTAGATCCATACAATATCCTCTATTATTCTCATAACACCATGATACTCAGCTTCTATTATAGAATTTAAACAACTATCTCTTGCTCGAAACTTTTCCAGCTTACACTTCTTGTTTTAAGGTCAATACTATTTAGATTGTGATCATTAATTTTATTTGTCATTTTGGAAGCTTGCATTATTGTAACCATTTACACCCAACTCTTCCTTATTGCCATAACCAAGGAAGGAGTCCTTTTAGTGCTTCACAGGTACTTAAGGATGTTCTTTTATGGTATTCTAGTGACTTTCACTAGGATCTGACAGATACCCACTCGTCATGTCCAATACATATGAGATTGCTAGATGAGTATATATCCTTTCATCATGTCCTATACATACAATATAATAGGATGAGTACATTGCATAAATGATAGATCCAATTTTGAATGCACATGGCATCTCACTCATGTCTTCACATTCTTCACAAGAATTATACCACTCAGATCTAGAGAGACTAACACCATAAAACAAGAAAAGTTTTCTATCAATGAGTCATGCATGTTGAACCCTTCAGCATCTTGCCAATGTATGTGCTCTTTCTTAGGTCAAGAAGCTTCTCAATTCCTATCACATAGGATTCTTTGCCTAAGATCTTCATAGATAAGGCAATTTCCTTACCAGGTTTCAATATTTGTTGTATAAGGATATTATTCCCCATCACCATGTAGAATATAAATATGCTTCAACTGAATCTTTTGTAACCATAGATTTCATCTTCATTCTGACTCAAGTGAAGCTCTTTAACTATCTTTTCAAATTCAAGATTCTAATTCTCAGATGCTTGCTTTGAACCAACGATTGACCTTTGTATCTTGGAGACTTGTATTTGCATTATATGGATTTCTTAAACCTCTAGGTTCTGTCACATACACATCCTATACAATATTCCAATTAAAGAGTGCAGTTTTAACATCCATTTTGCCAAATATCATTGTGTCGTAATGGCAAGCATGATCCTGATGGATTCAACCATGGAAATTGGTGAACCGGTCTGCTCTTATAGGTTTGTACATTGCTATCCATGGCGGTCTTTTCTCAAAGACCCAAATGCAACCAATGGGCTTTACCACCTCAGGTGGATCCACAAAGTTCATACCTTGTTGGTTCACATAGAGTCCATCTTTGGTCCCATGGTCTCAAGCCATTTCTCAAACTATGGTTTCTTAATATATTCTAGGTAGGTTGTTGGCTCAACATCTATGACCAACTCACTACCTTTTTCAAGGCATGTTCTACTAGATCTATGAATTTTGTGTTACATAGGAGCTTGAGATTCCGCAACAATTTTTCCTAGTCATTGTTCCCACTATACCTCTTTAGTTTCAATGTTTTCTTGTTTGTCTCGAACATTTTGAGTTCTACTTTTGTCCCACTGATTCCTATGGAATGAAGTTTCCTATTGGAATACAGCCATCTTGATCAAAAAGCAACTTTGTTGTTGGACTATGATAAGAGTAGTATTTAACATAATAACTTTTATGTGATTTATGGACAACAATTTTCAAGAAACCTATTTTCTTACACAAACTTTCAATCTTAATCCTTATAAAAGAATATCCAGACACCTCTTATGCCATATCTCATATTATGTCCTTTTAACCATTTTAGACAATATATTATTTTAGTGTAAAGCGTATGCCATAAAGGAAATGTAAGATTAGATAGATTTGTTGATAATAGTACCATGACTTAACAAGGTGTGATTCCCTCTTTCTTACACATCATTATGTTTCAAGTAGAGTCCAATGTTATGCACTATCAAGGTCTCCAGTAGGTCCTCAAACTCTTGGTATAAAATATTTCAACATCAATCATATCAAAGTGTCTTAATACTTTTACCAAGTTGGTTACGTACTTCATTGGAAATCTCCTTCAACACTTTAAGAGATTTATACGTGTATGTCATCAGATAAAAATTTTCATATCTACTGATATTATGAGTGGATGTGAAGAGGTACAAGTAACTACCTTTAGCATTTATTTTGAAAGGTCTATATACATCAGTATGTATGAGCCCAAATAGAATAGTCACTCTTTCATTACATCTAGTTAAGATGCCTTTTGTCATATTTCCCAATGAATAATACTTGCATGTTTCTATTAGTTCAATAACCAAAAGAGTCTAGATAACCATCAATATGGATTCTAGAAATGCAATTCTAACTTATGGGCTTGAGATAACAATGCTATATGTATTCATTGTTTGATTCATCGAGTCCTTCAGTATATGTGTCATACACATATTTATCTTTAGAACTATCAAGTATAGTTTGTGAGACATAGGGCATTGCCATGAAACATAAATTCTTTTCCATACAAGATTCATGATGTTTTCATTAATAATAGCAATTCACTAATTCTATTACATGTTCATGAATGACACCTTCCATCTGTAGGGGTATTGACCCTTTCTCTTTACAATTTCTAGCTTGCTTCTTCTGATGTCCTAAAGTGGAGATCTCTATGTCACTTCTTCTTTAGATCCTCTATATAAGAGGGTAGTCCCCTTACCAATGTTCAGGTTGTGTCAGTGGTGGTATTTTCCTTCCTTGATCAAATGGACAGATTCCTTTTTCACTTACCCCTCTCCTTATCTTGAGTGCAGAAGACTTGGACTTCAGCTTAGACTCAGAAGTCTTCTTGGCCTTTCCTTGGTCCATGGACTCATTTCTGTTGATCACCATCATAGATTTGTCTTCTTCAATAACATGCCAAACATTTGATAAACTAGCAATATGATTCAAACAATGACTGCAGAAACATATTTGTGGTCAACTATTGACCTACGTGAAATCCCAGTTTCTGTACATACCCAATCATATTAAACACATGGGGCTCCACTAGATCTCCCTCTGTCAGTTCACACTCAAACATCACTTTAAAGACATATACCTATCTTTCTTTACATGATTCTTAAGATTTGTTACCATCTCAAGAATGTCTATGTTTTCATGTTGTTCATGTAACTCATAGTTCTTACAACATAGCATAAGGTATTCAATGTTTATGGCATCAATGGCATGCTTCAAGTAAGCATCCATTTCAACCTCAAGTACATTTGGAGGAGGTTCCTCTAGCCCTGGTCTTTTGAGGACAAAGAGCTTTCACTCATTGGTGAGAATGCTTCTCAATGTCCTAAACTAGATGTGGAAGTTTATCCCATTTTGTCCTTATCAAGGACTGGTCGCAATGATAAAGTATTTGTATTTGTCTACAAAAGAAAAGTGCAACTTTTCAAAACACTTTTTATTAATTTGATTTGATAGGTTTGATGATATAAATTATGCCATTAAGTAATTATAACTCCAACTATTTTGTTCAAATTAATAACTCTCATGTATCAATTTGGAATATTGCAATGTACAATATTCTAGTGAGCCAACATAGATATTTCATCAAATCATGACTCAACTTTTTCTAGGTAGACAATGTTTTTCAATTGCATCTCATGTAACTCTTGGATAGATTGTGTGCAAAAATCTTTGTCGTTAAACATTTGTATGCTTATAGGTGCTTAATATCATTAACATCACCTAGTTAAGCCTGACCGAAAAGCCAACACAATAGAATATGCACCTTGCTTTGCCAAATTTACATATCTACCATCACACTTCCACAAGATAGACAGAGCACCAAGCTTTGGCGTAACCTACACTTAGTCGATCAAGTATTTCATGTGTGTATTTTATGGAAATCATCTAATCCTTAATATCATATTGAGGGATTTTACATAAAACATATGTATACATATTCAATCATGACATACTTATAGTATGTATCATATATATTCTATAACCACAACGAAACATGCAATATAAAACACACAAGTAATGGTTATTGACATACTATTGCAATTCCTTGGGGCCAAAAGGAAATACTGCCACCTAGGGTCCACATCATATGCAACCTTCGATTGATAAAGATATGTGCTCGAACCAATCTAGGTTGATCGATTCAACTATTGAACCGGTCGTCTCACCACTTGGTTGCTCGATTGGGCTCTTGAAATAATCGTATTGTCTTCAGGTTCTAGTAATGACTGGAATCCTCCATCTGATCAGCTGGGCCACCACTCCATCGGTTCATCTTCATGTTGTTTGTCCTCCATGTCCCTCCTATTGACCGATTCATCTCATGAATTGATCAATTTGTCTGGTGCATAACATCTTTTCACAATGAAATATTAATTAAAACTATCCTATTTCTAGTTACATTGTAAAAGGGAAAACATCAAGTTACATTTGAGGGAAAATAGGAAAAAGAGCATTAATTTACATTCGGAAAGGATAAAGAGGATCAGTATGCAAACTGATATATAAATAGGACCAAACAATCACAACCACGAAGACACAGATTTAAGGTTATTAGCCATAACTATACTAACATCCACCATCAAAACACTTTTAGAGAGACAAATATTGATTGCATATATATAATGTCATATATACTAGTTTGTGGAATTTAATAGGATATGAAGTTTAACAAGTTCAATATTTGCATCATATGAAATCAAATAAATCAGATCAAATTATTTTAAATCCAAATACATCGTAAATTGATGTGGCTCTAATACCGTTGTAGGGAAATCAGGGCGACAAATAAAGTAGCGGAAACAAAAATTTAACGACTGATTCCCCAAAATAGCAAGATCGTGTCAACAACAATGTATCTAGGAAGGTAACAAGAGTTATGCCTGGTCCCGGAGCAAGTCCAATGAAAACTCTTGAACCAATACCATACTTCTTTTCCAAGTAGTAGCAAGCTTGTTCTTCAGGCAACAACACTTGAACAAACATCACCACGGCCTCCTGGTCTGACACCATGGATAGTGGTTGATAGTGCCCTCCTAGCAACATGCAACATCCTCCCACCTCTATAGTAGTACACACAGACCACCGAGAACTCCACGTTGTTCTACTAGAGCCAATGGAAAGAAGTTGTTCCTTTGAACGTCAACCTTCTAGGGTTGCTTCGCTCTCCCATAATTTTCTCTCCATTGCTATCCTCCCCGTTATTGGGTAGGACTTGCTCAAGATATCTATTGGTTACCACAAATAGAGAGGACAACAATTGTTAGAGCTAATTGTTGTGCCTGGGAAGCCCCCAGTTCCCCTCTTTTTATAGGAGAGGCCAGGGTCAGGGTTCCCAATTTGTATAAGAGTCGAAACAACTGAATTCACAATTTTTTTGGTACTTGCGATCAAAGAACCGATCATTTCTCATAGCCAACTAGTCAGTTCATGCACGAATCGGTCGTTTCACATAGAGAACCACTCGTTTTATGTAGTTTCCTATTCTAAATCAAATTGGTAATAAATGCCAAGTTAATGCTAAACATGACATTAGCATCAAACCTTATTCCAATCGAATTGGCAACTAAACCGAGTGAACCAGTTAGTTCATTTAGGTAAATTGTAATTCACAAATAAAATGGTCATTTCACTTCTCCAGTTCAAAAAAAGCTCAACCAATATTGATTCCAACTGATGTGAAACTCCAACCGATCGATTCAACCATGGTTGTTTAATTGAATAACTAAACACCTTATTTAGGAACGATGAATCTAAGAACACAATCACCACTATCACTATGAGAGTTGATTGTGACTACCTTTCCATGGTATCCACATATCACTCTCAAGGTGGGTCTGTCTGATACATTATTCCCTAACATGTATATGTGAACTCGACTTAATATCACATATCATAACTAATGAGACTCTATCATCAGTCAACACACACACTAGTCTTATGTATTACTATTATTAATTTTGCTTCAACAATAATATCTGACTAGGGACATAACAAGAATGTATGTGCCATTATCATACATACGATCTCATCATTCAGGTCCCTAACCTAAAGACATATGTCACCAAGTAACATCATTCTTTAGAAATCTACTATGTATGTATCATCATCTCATGAGTTAGACAAACATAATAGACGTAGTTACCTTTATTATTATCAAATAAAGTATCTAATTCCATACTACAATCATCATATGATTGGCTCTCTAGGCATACATACCAATAGTTGGAAGCACCAGGTGTGGTAGAGGAGGTAGGATGCAAATACTTCTTGATATTGGTTTCACTGTTGTTAACACCTTTCCTACTTTTTAGTATCCAAGATCATGGAAAAGGTATTTGTTAGAATGGTGAGAAAATGCACCACAAATAAAGTTGGAATAGGGTGGGTGGGTACCACTGTTGTTCTTCCCTGAGTCAAAATAGGTCATGTGGTGAAGAATGTAATTGTCCCATTTGACTCCGACATCATTCAAGAGACAATACATTAAGACAGTAGTATTCTCTGCAATATCCGCTTGGTTTTTCTTTGGGTGCAATATCCGCTGTCAAGGGAAGAAGAAGGAAGGATGGATTTCTTCCTATAGGGGACATCAAGTTTTTTTCAAAAACTTATGGATGTCAGGTAGGGTAAGCTCAGGATCAATGATATGTAGAATGTCTTGGGGTCAAGAAGGTAAATGTACTTATGGTAGGAGGTCATCTATGTATTTGCAAATTTAGTACCATTGAAGGAATCCTAGTTCCACATAAGGTTTGCATAGAATTCATGGACCACGTTTGTTCTAGAAAGAGAATTATTGTAGCAATCAGTCTACAAACAAAGAACTAAGGTGGTGAGTTTTGAAAATAACAACATTTTGCATCAAAGCACTAGGAGATTCAAGCAAAGCACAAAAAGGAAAAGGATTTCTAGAAAGAAGCTCCTTATACCTATTCACAGCTTGAGTGGAGATGAACGAGGTGCCATCATAGGAAACGTGCCTTGGGGCAGTGGAGGATGAAGGTACTTCAGTTGGTTCAGTCTGTTTTTGTTAGTTTGAGGCCATGGAGGTCGAAGGGGGTGGAATGACCACAAATCGATGAAGATGGCACAAGTTGTAGGCCGCCTAAGGTGCAAGGTCAAGGTAGGAATGGGCTAGGCTAGGTGATCCAGGGATAGAGAGGGTAGAGGAGAGTTTTGGGTAACCCTCGGGTTTAACAAAGAACAAGATAGAATGGCAGTTGATTGACATTCTCTAGTTGAGAGAAAGAAAAAGTTAATGATTTCTTATATATTTTCCACCCAACCGTGTTGTCGGTCGAGTTTTAGGTTTGGGAAAGTCATTCAAGACTGCAGTTTCTTTTCATCCTTGGCATGTTTCCAGTTGAGTTTTGCCAAGAACAAACTCAGTCGACAGGTCAGTCTGTCCAAAAGATAAGAAATTTAATTCTAGGCCACTAGAGTACTACATAAATTTATTTTTCTAGCCTATCATGTATTCTAAACATATTGAGGCACATTTCAGTCATCATTGGATATTATTTTGTGGTAAAACATGTGTTTGTGAGAAATAGCAAAAAAAACAAAAACAAGGCATATAGACTACTCAAATTTAGCACTAACAAGCCAGACATGAGCAATATATGAGCAAGCGCATATAGGTATCAGAACATCTAGCTATAAGGCATGTCAATATCATCAAGAGTAGTAATAAGCAATTTTGATCTAATAAAGGTAAATTTCTCCATTGCTAGGGGTTTTGTGAAAATGTTCGCAAGTTGATTTTTTGTGTCCACATGGGTGATATAAATATCCTTTTTGGCAATGTAGTCACAAAGGAAGTGGTGGAGGACCTCTATATGTTTGTCTCTACTATGCAATATAGAATGGTAAGAAATATTGATTGCACTCAAGTTATCACAGTAGATAGGAGAAGCATATAAATGAATGTTTAAAGTCTTGGAACATTTACTTCATCCATAGGACTTGGACACAACAACTCCCAATTGTAATGTATTCAGCCATGATAGTTGAAAGAGCCACAGTGCTTTGTTTCGTAGAGAAATAAGAGACTAAAAATGCTCCTAGGAGGAAGTAAGTACCACTTGTGCACTTTCTATTAATTAAGCACCCAACATAATCTGCATCATTATAAGTAGTAAGAGTAAAGTCCCTTGACTTGGGATACCATAGTAAAAAATTTTGGGTTTTTGCTAGATACCACAAAATTCTATTAACCTCTATAAGATGGGATCTTCTAGGGCTTGATTGAAATCTAGCACACAAGCCAACACTTAACATAATATAATGTTTATAGGCAGTTAAATAAAGTAAGCTACTGATCATACCTCTATAGAGCTTCTTGTCCACTTTCTCACCTTCCTCATCTCTATCAACTTTGGTGGTGTTTGACATGGGGGTGTCCATCAGCTTGGTGTTCTCCACCCAAATCTCTTTAGGACTTGTATACTTTCCTTGGTTAATGAAGTTTCCTTCCTTTGTTGGCTTGATTTGAAATCTAACAAAGAAAGTAAGCTCCCCCATCATACTCATCTCAAACTCACTCTGCATAAGATAACTAAACTCCTTACAAATATCAAGATCAGTTATGCAAAAAATGATATCATCAACATAAATTTCAATGATCAAGAAGTTTCTAGAAGTGTGTTTAAGAAAGAGGGTAGAATCAACTTTGCCCAAGATACAGCCATTGTTTAGCAAAAAAATCTTTGATATCTCGTACCACGCTCTAGGGGCTTGTTTAAGTCCATAAAGAGATTTTTGTAACAAGTAAACATGGTTAGGTAGCTTATCATGTTCAAAGTTTGGGGGTTGAGACACATAGACTTCCTCCTCTATTATACCATTTAGAAATACACTTTTAACGTCCATTTTGTAAAGCAAGAAATTCTTATTGCTAGCAAAGGAAAGTAGTATTCTAATAGATTCAAGACTAGAAAAAGGAGCATAAGTTCCATCATAATCAATACCTTGTTCTTCTTTCTCTTCTTCATCTACTATCACCTACTTTCCTTTGTCAACGATGTTGAGCTCTTTCAAGTGAGGAATCACCTCATCTACAGCATCATCAGTTACAATATTCTTAGAAATAGAGGGGTTAGTTTTAACAAATTTAACATTGACAGATTCTTCTTCTTGAGACAGTTCAATGTTAAACACTCTATAAGCTTTTATAGTAGTGCTATAGCCAAGAAAGAAATCCTTATATGATTTTTCATCAAAGTTATCGAGAGAATCCTTGGTATTTAAAATAAAACAAGGACAATCAAAAATATGAAATAAATCGATAGAGGGCTTTCTACTATGCCATAACTCATAGGGGTTTTTCTTTAAACATGGATGAGTGAAAACCCAATTTTGCACAAAACATGAGGTGCTTACAACTTCGTCCCAAAACCTCTTTAAAGTATCATAGTATAGAATAATGGTCCTAGCCATTTTCTATAATGTCCTATTCTTTCTCTCTACAAACACATTTAGGTGTACGAGGGGAAGAAAAGTTGTGCATGTAACTGGATTTCTCACAAACCTTTCAAAAAAATCATTTTCAAATTCTCCCCCATGGTCACCATGATAGAGACAATCTGGAAAGAAGCTTCATTTTCAAATCATTTTCAAAATGTAGAGAAACATCAAGAGTATCACTTTTTGAAACTAAGGATAAGGTCCAAGTAAAGTGAGAAAAGTCATCGACATTCATGAGGCAATACTTGGTACCATGCAATGATTGAGTTCTCATAGGTCCCAATATCAATATGAAGAAGTTCAACATCTCTCTTGGTAAAAAGGAATCTTTTGGATTTAAAGGAAGACTTGGTTTGCTTTACTTGTGTAAAAGGTTGGAACTCCTCTTACTTCTCAAAGTCCAATTTAGGAAGTCCCATGACCTATTCCTTTTTTCTCAACTTCTTCAACTAATGCATATATATGTGACCAAGCCTACGGTGCCACAAAGATACATCACTCTTATCAACAATAAGGCATCTACCAAGAATAGGCTTAAGAGAATCAAGAACAATAATAGAAAGTTTTCAATTTATAGTTCCCTTATATAGAACATTGTATGAGACGGAATTTATAAGCAAGAATTCAAGTGAGGTAAATAAAATAAGATAACCATTAACATACAATTGGCAAATACTAATCAAATTGTGATGTAGGCCACCCACAAGAACAACATCTTGATGCATAGTGAATCACCTACATTGCCCTCACCTATCACTTTACCTTTGTTGTTGTTACCAAAAGTCATTGATCATCCTTTCTTGTTTGTAAAATTGTTGAAGTGGCTCACTAGTCATATACTATATGCTTGGAGAAACCACTATCAACAATCTATTTTCTAGTTACCTATAAGAAAGGAAGATGGTATTGCCCAACTTAAACCTTGGGATTCAGAATTACCTTGCGAACCCATTCATCTTTGGGTTCATCCCCTTTTCCTTGTAAGGACAATAAGTATAATAATGATCGTCACTCTTGCAATGTGCACAAACCATAGGGTTCTTAGATCCATATGACTCTTCATGGAAGATAGGAGGTCCCTTGCTCTTTTTCTTTACCTTTCCCTTGCTCTTTGGAGCTCCCTTATATCCCAAACCACTTTTACCACTATGTTCAGTAGAGTGATCTGGAACTTCATTGAGGGACTTTTACCCTTTTAGGAGTTTTTGTAAGGAATATCTAAGGTTGTGATTATCATCACTAAGAGTAATGACAATAGAAGAAAGCCTAACTAAGTCATCTTGAGCAAGAAGCAGGTCATCCTCTTAACAAAGGGCTTTAGCATGATAAGATTCTCTCTCAAGAGTAATGCTAGCTACTTCATTACTAGGTAATAAAGGTCTAGAAGAAAGATAATTTTTTTGAGAAAGCAATCTAGCATTTTTAGTTCTAAGCATGATAAGCTCATCAAGATAGATCCTATTTTCATCTTTAATTGCAGCACAAGCATGTCTGAGATCATCATTTTTAGTTCTAATTAATTCAAGCTCATCAAGGAGAGTTTGGTTTTTGTCCTTAATACTATTGATGTTCATAAGGTAAATATCATTCTCTACTTCAACTCCATTTTATTGGAGCTCAAGATCAAGAAACTTCCCTTGCAAAGAATCAATACTATCAAGATAAACCTTTTCATTTTCCTCAAGAATATCCATTTTAGCAAACAAGTCATCAATAATTTTCCCTAACCTCTTCTTCTTGGATTTTCATTTAGAATAAGAGGAGAGGGAAGCATTAAAAATATGAATGAGTGCTTCTCTAGATAGTTCATTTGTGATTACCTCACTTACCTCACATATGTCATCACTAGCTGAGTCCATGAGAGAAAGGTGACATTCTCCCTCATTGGAGCAGGAATCACTAGAAGAAGACTCTTCCCATGTGGCATGGGCTGCATCTTTGCTTCTTCTTTCCTTTTTGTCCTTCCTCTTATACTTTCTGCCCTTGTTGTAGTCCATTGATGATGGTGTTGAGTCTTGAGTGCATCTCAGAAATTCTCTCTTTCTTCCCCTTTTTTAATTTATCAAGGATACCTTTGAGCATATAGATCTTAGACTCCTTCACTTACTTGGTCCCTTCATAGGTGATGCAAAGCTTGTTCCATATTTCATGGGTTGTATCCCAAGAAGAGATCAGTTGAACTCAGAAGGGGTGAGGGTTGCATAAATGATGACTATGGATTTTACATTCAGTTGTGCCTTCTTTAGTGTAGCTTCACCCCAAGTGGCTACATCTCCAACCAGCTCCTTGTATGGAAGGATGACTACTTTTCACATGTTGTAGATCATTCCTTGCAAGTAGAACTACATCTGTCGCTTACATAAAGGAAGTTTGTGCCGTCAACGATTGGAGGCCTCATATAGAATCCACCCTCCAAGTTTAGAGAACCTATGAGGTTGTCTCCCATCTTCTCATCTCGTATGAGATCTTGTTAGAGAAAACCATGGCTTTGATACCACTTGTTGGATCAAAGGTCTCTACAAGGTGGTGAATGGGGCTAAAAACACTTACACAAAATCAATTAGACCTTAAAATTACTTCAAGTAGTAGAATTGAAAAAATGAAATTTGATGTGAAACTAAACATACATAGCAAGAATGAGAGAGATTTAACAAGCACAAGAACAAGCTATGTAGAGTGGTTCGAACCTCCAAACTAGGAGAAAGTCAGTCCACTACATAGAGAGGTCAAGCCCTAGGATTTTGTAACCATGTCATACTTATATTCCATTATAAGACATTCAATAAGACCTTCCTTTTGCAAGGCAAGGATACCTATCCTTCCTTTCTAAGGACCAAAAGGAGTCAATAAACCATACAAGGTGTTACCTATCCTTCGAGCAAGAGTCCTCAACCTCTACAAGGGCTTACCCACTTTTGTTAGGAGTTGGACACCTTCACCAACGAGATCCCCTTCTTACAACAAGTATTCCTCCTTCAAGTAATTACCCACTCTTCTTAAGGATCTTCATCCTTCACCTTCTCCTTCAACTTGGAGAATCTTTCACCAACATAGCTTGAAGAAAGGATTTGGGGAAAGAGAAGATTGAGAGCTTCACAAGATTACAGTGAAGTAGGTCTCTCATAAATATCCTATCTCACTCATATGGATGTTTGGATTTGTAAGCAAGAATGAGAAGGAGAATCTATGTGTACAAAATTACTCAACTATAGCTAGGAGATTGAATAACATGAAGGAGAAAACTTGGATTGAAGTCCAAGGGGTCCTATTTATAGTTGGGGATGTCCGCTAGCCATTAGAAGCACTTTATAATGATTTCTAGTCATTTGGGTTGTTGCAACGGATCTAGTTTTGATGTTTGAAGCACTGCAATATCTAGAATTACTTTTTCTGCACACTTCGTATAGTACAGTCGGTAAAGTTTCCATTAAGGTAACTCATTTGATAGAACTATACCACAAAGAAAATTTGAAGCATCGGTCGAGTTTATCTTGGATGAAACTCAGTTCATGGCTTAATTTTGTTTTGGTTGTCCATAGTTTCAATCGAGTTTATCCTGAGGTAAACTTGGTCGATCATAAAAATTTCCATGACCCACCCTAGGCGTCGATCGAGTTTTCAAGAGAGAAACTCGGCCGATCAAATAGCCAGCAATGCATTTTGGAAAATGTCATTAAAGTGATCAAACATTCAAATTAAGTTCTCCTGGTTTTTTGTCATCTTAAACAAGTCATAACATCAATACTAATGATTAAAAAATGTCCTAAGTCTTTTAAGGCTATTTTTACAAAAGTTGGAACTTGATTTAATTGATCCTTTTCTTGTACCTAATGTCCAGAATCAATTTCAAATAGACACATTAGATACATATAGTTGGAATGGTTAAGTGATTATCAAAATATGGACAATATATAATTGTTAGGTCAATAGTTCATTTATGGAAACACACTACAAATGGAACATACTATTCTAACTTAGCCTACACTATCTTAATAAGCAACAGGGAATGTAGACGCAATGGGAATGGCATGCGATATGGAGGTTAACTATTGCAGCCAAGTTAATTTGTTCATGTGGATGGTTAGCCACAATGAAATACTCACTAGTCACAGTAGGGTGCAAAGGAAGATGGCTAATGATGGTTGTATAGATAGTGCATAGAGGGAGAGGAAACCATACTTCATTCCCTTTACAATTGCAAATATGTGCAAGGGATATTTCCTATAGTGGTACCTTCTTTAGATATGAATAAGTTCATGTAGGTGACTGATTTATAGTAGTGGTTAGGAATCATAATCGTGACAACATGGATCTCACCAGGTTTTCTTCATCACATGCCGGTACATGTGGTACTGTAGGAACCTTTGGGTGTTGAGAATCAATACCATAATATTCTTGCATAAAATAGACTACATTAGCATGAAAGTCGAGGTTGTGGGAAAGGCTTTGAGTACCAAGTTGATAACTGCATATTTATTCAATTTATTTACATGTTTTAGATATCAATTTAGGATCATTTTGTTATTATTATTTAGTTTAAAGTTAATTTGTCTAGTTTATCTTTTCTCCCATTTATTTGGAGTACTTACTTGATTTACTTATGTTTTTATAGGATAAATGACCCATCTTTTCAAATCCCAAAAAGTATAAGAATTAGAGGCTTTGATTCTCATCCCTAGTCTCCCAGTCAACCAGATCAATTCCCCAGTCGATAGACTTGTATCCCCTCTCAATCGACTCACGCCCAGACTTAGCCAAATCATCACCGCCAACAACCACTCTAGGGTTTCATCAAACTAACATAGAAAATTAAACCAATCGATTGACTGGACCCCCATTCGATCGACGCGCAAACAGCCACCAAGAAATTTTTTGGTTTTTGCCCTTCCTCACCCCTATAAAAGGAGGGGAGACTCCAAAGCAAAAGATATCTCTTCTTCTAGATTTCTCTTTGTATTCTAGGCAAGATTTTTGTTCTCGTGTTATTATGTTTACGTAGTTTTCTATTGGAGCATGGGTACTAGCTCCATAACCAATTATTATTTCATGTAATTGACTCCTTTGTTTCAATGAAAGAGTGCTTGCCCTCCATTTGATTGTTGGTTAAATTGATAAATTCTTGTAGGGGTGTTGATATACCGAATTCTCACAAGAATGAACCCATAATCCCTTAATTGTGATAGTTATATTTTTATATATTTGATCTTGTACTTGTGTTCCAGTAAAATGGTTATATTCTTGTGGGAGAGCCAAGATGTTATATTCTCACAAGAACAAACCCATAATCTCTTGACCATATCCACTGACAGATTTTATGTTTTTTATAGCTTATGGAAACATGATCATCTAACCCACAAGTTCAAATGTCAGAATAGAATTCATACGTTCCTTGATGAGATCTCAAATAGGGATATGTTGGATGGTTGGATAGGGATTTACAAATGTTGGGATCAATGAGTTTACAGAAAGTCTGGCCCTTGTGAGATTTTCCTGAAAGAACACGAATCCACATGGTCCAAATTTGATCATTGAAACTTAGGAGTTGATTTGTTGAGTAAAGGTTGGTTATTAGTAGTGATCCCCCAGATCCCCGGTTCATTCTCATCTGATTAGTTAAATTTTATTTCTACACTTTTATATTTAGTTCTTATCATAAACAAACTCTAAAAATATGGATTTTAATTTCTTGTTCTCACGATTTGTTTTGGATTCCAACCATCTTTTTGTCGTCCCTTAGATCGATTCTTACTACTAGAAAGTTGATTTGTTTCTTGCAATGAGTTGAGTGCCTCTTTAGAAGGTTAAACTCTAGGAGTTTTCTGAGTGATTTGGTGTGAAAATAACATGCATCAAATTCGGCATCATTTTCGAGGACACCATGCATTGTTATTCAAACCTGATAGCTTGTGTAAAATTTTAGTTTGGCTTTAAAATATTTAGCATGTTCCATAAATGTAATCTTGTTACATAACTCCTTAGCTTGTTATAATTCTTAG
Source organism: Alisma plantago-aquatica (assembly GCA_963693085.1). NCBI lineage: Eukaryota > Viridiplantae > Streptophyta > Magnoliopsida > Alismatales > Alismataceae > Alisma > Alisma plantago-aquatica. The sequence continues at coordinate 420,257,204 of OY856413.1, forward strand.
ACTTGTTCTATATATTTGTTCCTTCTCTATTTCTCCTACCGAACTCCATTCTGGTAGTGATTGTCATCTTTCTACTGAGTTTATATTCTGATACTGCTACTTTCTGGTTTATTTTCTAATTTGACTGTTCTATAATTTTTAGTACTATTATAGTCTCTTGGTTATCTTGTAATTTTCCATTAGTTTACTTTAATAATTTTTAGTCTTATTTCATAATTTCTTTTCTTATATTTTTTGTATTTATTTTCATAATGTGAGCCATTCTAGTAGGGTATCTGCTCCTTCTACCAAGTTTCCATTCTGGTAGTACCACTTTCTAGTTTGTTTATAATTTTAGTTTTTTTATGATTTTTATCTTGTCCTTGTAATTATTAGTTCTTTTGTAAATTCTAGTGAACTCCTTAATCTATTTTTTAATTTTTGTTTCTCTTCATTTCTTCTAGATTGTATCTTTTTCCTTTCTTTCTACCTTAGATTACTTTTTGTAATTTCTTTCTTTCAAAAAAAATCTTTCAAATGGATTGAACATTATGGTTCACAATGTCAATTCTATGTTTATCACGACCATATACCACTAGATTGTCCAAATGTATCCCTTCATAGTACAGTGACACCTTTTAATAAAGAGTCTTCTTACCAAAGTGAATATGATGAAAATTACAATCCACAAACTTCTGAAGATGCAGATATCTATATGGGGGATGCTATGATCAAGAATATCATCGGGGTTTTGGTGAGGCTAACCAACAAAAGTTTGAGGGGAACCTTTTTGTGAACCAATATACACCTCATCTGGAGGAGTGGATTAACAATCCTAGACAGAATAGTTGTAGAGCAATAGGAAATATTAGAAAATTGACAAGACTTGTTAGCTACTATACTAGAGGCCCACTCAAGAGACCCCCATAGATGTTAGAGAAGCCTAAGATGTTTTTCTTGATGATGACGATGATGACCCCATGTGTATGTCACTTATTTTGGATGCTACCAAATTATCACTGACCAAATAGCCATGACCATCATACAATGAGTACATTGGTATTCTGACCCTTTTGCTAGAGGCTTTAAAAGACCCAGCAGGATAGCCATCATTATCCTCAAGCTCCAACAATTCCTATCATTGACATAGATCCAAATATTATAAATGACCACTCATCTTGGGTTGAGCCTTTCTAAATACGAAATTACCCCTCATCCATGATAAATCAATAGATGTTTCTAGAGAAAGGCTTCCTCATCAAGAGCCTTACACTTTACTGTAGACAGTTTCTTTTTTGCATATGGATGATCTAGATGGCAGGTACCACCACCTGAAGAAATTCACATATCCACACTATTTAATGATTATAATGATATCCCTCCTAAATCCACATTCTACTTAGGTACAACTCCCGTGGAGGACCATAACTCTCATGCTGTATCAACATTGAATACCATTAACCACAATGTTTATTGCATGATCTTTGAGGAGAGAAAAATTATTTATAATGTTGATTTAATCATATTTTCCCTTTAAAATCAGCACCACCTCTTCTAAATGTAGATAAATATTATGGGGGGACTTAATCTAGATCCTCTGCTTGATCCTGCAAAGTTTGTACAACATGTGATACAAGTCTGGCACCCGCCAATCTCCCCCAATACACATTCCTCACCAGCACTTCCTTCACTATTAAAGGAAGATTTGTGGATCTATTGGATAGATTATGAGGAAATATGTAATATGAAAGACCCTTTGAGCTTCCATGACCACCCAATAATTGGTGAACTATGAAGCTTCAGTTATCAAGTTTCCAGTTCTCATACAGATTCCATTCAGCTAGACATTCTTTGAGCTACCAGGCCCCTTGATGATCTACACACTTTTTTTCTCTCCATTACAGATTTAAGTTTTTCTCGGGATGATGAAAATTTTGAAGTATGGGGGTAGAGGTTGGGGGTACGTACTGATTCCACACATTGTATCTTAAATTTCTTGCAGTTTTCATTATGTTATTTAATTTAGATTTAAATTTTTCAAAAACTTTCCTTTAGTTTGGGCTTTTATCTAATCGACCATGCCTTTATCTAGTTGACCATGATGTTATGCACATTTATCAATATATCCCCTTAAAATCATGCAACTTATTTTGTAACATAATTTAAAACGTGTCATTGATATATAGGATCTTAATTAACACCATTCCTTGAAAAGTATGGCAAGTCATAAAGGACTTATAGGATTCAAAAACAATGATTCCCAATTTAGAGTTATAGATTAACTTGAAAATTTTCTTTATTTTGCATAACTTAGAATAAATTAATCCAATGTATTGCTCCCAATGTGATTAAATTTAAAAGAAAAATGAGTTACACAAAGAATAGTTGTTTCTACACTTCTTCCATCGCCTTCAGAAAAAGCCAAACTGAGAAAACCCTAAGTTTGCGGTGTCACCCTTCCCCCTCTTCCGCTTATTCCATACCTCTTGCATTTATTTGGGAAGTACCATAAAAAATATACCAATGGGCACAAAAGAAAAAATGAAGTCAATGTAACTACATTACATAAATAAATAAAAAAGAGATCTCAGACCGAATAGAGGAGAGACTATTCTTTTTGTCATTTCATACCCAAGGAAAATACATTAACACTAACCAATAAAAACAACCATTTTATTGTGCAGTGAATAATAATAATAATATGTGGGAGTGTTATATACAAAGGGGAATATGAAATATATTTTATTTTGGGTCTTGAAATGGAACCAAGTTATAAATAGTCTTGAAGTAGGGAATATAAAAATTGTTTCCTGTGAATCCAGAAAGTCAAGCTTTCTTAGCCATATAAGGTGGAAGGACTTAAGTGGTGTCATGCTAGTGAGGATGATGGGCAAAAAGTTCTGGCAATGTTTTAAATTCATTGTTGTTCAGGACATGCAACATTCAAGTCTGAGGTATTTTGATAAGTACATATTTATCTAATTCATTTACATGTTTTAGATTTATACTTAGGAGTATTTTGTTTTTATTATTTAGTTTTAAAGTGAATTTGTCTATTTTGGTTGTTCTCCCTTTTATTTGGAATTTTTATACTTGATTTACTTGACTTTTTGTAGGATAAATGACCCATCTCTTCAAAGCCATAACGTCCAAGAATCAGAGTCTTCGGTTCTCATCCCCAGTCTCCCAATCGACTGACTCAGTTCCCTAGTCAACCGAGTTAGATCACCAATCAACCAACTCAAATCCCCATTCAATTGACTCGCACCTAGACTCAGCCAAATGGCCACCTCCAATAGCCATTTTAGAGTTTCATTAAACAGACACACACATTAAACCCAATTGATCGAATGAACCCCCACATCACCGCCAAGCCATTTTAGGGGATTTTCCCCTCCTTTACCCCTATAGAAGGAGGGGGACTCCAAAGAAAAATATATCTCTTATTTTGGGTTTCTACTTGTATTTTGGGCTAGATTATTGTTCACTTTTTATTATCTTTGAGTAGATTTCAACTAGGGCATGGGTGATGGATCCATATCCTATTATTATTTGATGTAATTGAATCATTTTTTTCAATGAAGTAATGTTTTACTTACATTTCTACTTTGACTATTGGTTAAATCTATATATTCTTGTGGAGTGATATGATCTCAAATCCCTACTAGAGTGAACCCATAATATCTTAGTTGTAATTGTTATCTTTTTATCCATCTGATCTTGTAATTATCTTCTGGTATAACAATTATATTATTATGGGGCATCGAGATCTTTAATTCTCACAAGAACAAACCCATAATATCTTGACGATATCCACTGATAGATTTTATGATATTTATACCAAGTTGACTCATTTGTTATAGCATATGGTGATGTGGTCATCTGACACACAAGTTGAATTTTCATAGTAGAATTCACATGTTTCTTGATGAGATCTCAGACAAGGATATGCTGGATAGTTGGTTAAGGACCCACAAAAATTGGGATCAACAAGTTTGCGGGAAGTCCAACCCTTTGTGAGATTTGTTCGAAAGGACACGATTCCACATGGTCCTAATTTAATTTTTGAAACTAAGGAGCTGATTCATTGAGGAAAATTTTGGTTATTTGTGGTGGTACTGTGAACTCTCAGTTCTTTCTATCATTTGGTTAAACTTGATTTCTTTACTTTTATTTTCTATTCATATTATAACCAAACTCTCAGAATATGGATTTTTGTTTCTTTTACTTGCGAATGGTTTTGATTTTCAACTATATTTTTGATGACTCTTGGATCAATACCTTATTACCATAAAGTTGTTTTGTTTCTTACTATGAGTTGACTGCCTCTTTAGAAGGTTAAACTCTTGGACTTTTCCTAGTAACTTGGTGTGCAAATGGCACACGTCACATGTCTGATATAGTTGCAACACCACAAGCGTCGATATGGAGTGCACCTCTAGGAGAATACATAAATATTAAAATAGATGAGTATTGGAAGACAAATAAGAGTGATGTAGCATAACTGGACTGAAAACACACTAGAATGTGGCAAGGGGAGTTGGAAGGTCCATTCTTGTGATGAACATACGGGATATAGAGCTTATAGATATCGACATGACGTTGAGTATTGTTGTAGAATGCAGACTATCTGATATTATTATTTCAACTAATAACTATATGGAAGTTAAATGATATGTGAGTGGCATCATCTTAACCCAACGTTACTCTCAGGATTGTAGGGATCCAAAGGAAAATGGAAGCAAACTGTAGGATTGAGTATAAACAAAGGGAATCTAATCGTGTAATAGTCTGGCATGCTAAGTATCACATTTAAAATAATAAGTATTTATGTGTTTGCACAACCCCACCTAGGGGGATGGTAAGTCTATTCTCTTCAAATACCTATAATGGTAGTATCACTACCATGTTTAGTTCTTTGCATAAATTCATATTTTGTAACTCCTTTTTGAATTTCTTGTAATAGGAGGGAGAGCGGAATAAAATACCCTCCTAACTTTTTCAAAAAAACATCAATAAGACCTTCTTGGCCTATAACTTTATCATGAGGTAGATGATTTGATTATGAATTCATTGGCACAAAAATCACCACAATCAAACCTTTGTAGCCCAAGCTATGAATTTCTGAGATATCCTTGTTTAAATCAAGTTTGAGCTCATTTTAATCATTTTTCTGACCCGTGAGATGGCCCCTTTTACGACAAGATGTAGGTGACATAGCTTGTCATGTGGCTTCTTCCACCTCAGTTCAGCTTAATCCATAGTTGAGTTATTGTCCCATGCTATCTTTAGATCCTAATCCATGAATCAACCTCCACAACCCAACAGCCACCACCTTGTTTCCTTCCACCGTATTAGGGTGAGTGCTTGTGCCACTGCACTAACCCCAAGATCCATGATAAGTTCTTCTCCTGACCACTTATTGCAAAATCAACCCCAAAACCTCTTCTACCCTTTTTGGTCACATTTTCCCGACTCATTTATCTCAGTTTCTTACACTCCAACCTCCTCCCCCTAGACACATCTTCTTCCTCCTATTTTTCCAGCACTATTGCCTCGAGCCGTTGAAGCAACTACTCCCTACCTAGATTGGTGAGTGGTTTAGTGGTGGGATGGATCCATGGGAGCTTGTAAAATTCAGGTGGCTCCTCAACACAGACCATTAGGCCCTGGATCATCCATGATGTAGTCTCTGGTGAGAGACACCACCTTAGAGGCCCCTACTTCTATGAGAAGTGTGGTCATAAGTACGATGAGTAAGCAATGTCCATTTTAGGGCATGCCTGTCAGTGTATGGTCCAGATGCAGACCCACTATAGTACCTTCTCCATTTGATTGAGTTTGTATGGATGTGTTCATAGTGTGTGACGCCATGTGGACTTGGCCTACTCCCTAGAACTAGGAAGTAGGAATACATGGTGGGCAACCGAGGGTCACTGGCAGATCCCATTGGAACAACAGGAAGCATTTTATGTCTATGAGTGCCTTGAGTCAAGTACCTATCCTGGCACACACACATGAGTTGCATAATCTGGGATGGGATGCTGAGATCTTTACATAAATGAGTTTCATGCTCTGAACCCCAAACCTTATAGTTTTAATGGAAGTTTTTTCTAAAAATCATAACTCACTCATTCTAGGGAAATTATAGAAAAATTATATACCAAATTGATCAACATGATAAGACCTACACAATGGGATGGCTCCCATACCCTAACTCCTTTCCTTGTCCCCTGATATCCTAAAAGATGCTAAACTTAATCTTTTTAATGAAATTATGCATTATTTTAATAAATATTGAATATTTAGTACTCATATACCATTCTAAACATAAAATCAGTATCTTTGGTACAATTTTGATCATAGTGGTGTCCCAAATAACAATTCTTAAACATATTGCACCTTTAGGTGTGATTATGACTAGTTTTGGGAATGTAATGGTGAACGCAGTACCTTTGTGCTAATTTTGAATCAAAATGGCCTCGGTTCTCACCCCAACATCAATATTAGTAACTTTATGATGTGAAGTAACATGTATGTCCAATATCACAATACTTCTTTCTTGTTCACATCAATTGACAACTTATGTGTGCATGTGTCCAATTTATGTGATTAAATGGTTATACCTTAGTCCCTATGAGGTTTTAACCTATCTAACACATCAAACCATTAGATCTCTACATATCATTAGTCACGATATTTAGTGTCCTTAATGCCTAAGATCATCCCCTTGTGCTATGATGTTTTTTGTAACCCTAAGTTTCCAAATGTGACTTTTTGTGACTTGATATGTTTTCTTGTTTCCTAACATGCATAATATTGCATTGAAAAATTCACTAGGGGTGAAATCCCTATAGTTTACCTTCACCAACATATGATAATCACCTCCCGCAAGATGATGAATCTTATTATAGTATAGTTTAGGATTGAATATGATCAAAATAACCATACAAGAACTAGTACTTAGCAAAAAAGCTTGATTGGATAATTATACTAAATTTATAATTAATAAAAGATCTAGATTAAAGGTTGATAAATAAATGGATGGGAACACTAGGATGGAATGGGTTTCACCACTACTACCTATCATTCACCTTCTCACTGCACGATATTAGGGTAAATAACCCTTTCAACATTAGGATTAAATCCATGATGGCTACTGCTCTAAGCTAGATCTGTCAAACAGAGTCAAAATATTTGGGTGCCTAGGGGTCGACACGTTAAACTTGGGTTTCAGTCCTAAAATTTACAACCCACTGGAAAAAAAACTCATACCCACCCATTTAACTAGAGTGTTTCATGGGAAATCTACAGATACCTTAAGTAACCCGTTTAGTTACAATGTTTTATTAATATATATAATCATTTAATAGTTATCTATAAAAATATTTACATTAAAACATATACAAATCTTGTCACTTGCATGCATTTGCGTCTATTCCACTACCACTTAAGTAGTAATGGGAGATATTAAATATGTCTTGCAGTATTGTCACAAAATTGTAAACCACAACCAAGTTAAAAAAAATACAGAGATGTGGTTTACAATATTTTTTACTCATTAAGTTTCTTGGAAAAGTTATCCTTATGTATTATATTGTATCTAACAATATGCATAATGGTTACTTTTCTAGACTATGGAGAAGGGGTGTTGTTGTTGTATGCGGTCAAGTTGAAGAGAAGAGGAGGAACATGGAGAACTGAAGGAGTGCATAAGGTTGTGTCAACTTCATAGTAAAAATTAGTCTTCATATTGAAAAACAAAAGGGCGTGAAGTTGTTGGTTGTTTCATCTGCATACTGCATAATAAAAGGTTGTGGAGTTGTTGTTTAGAATAGGAAAAAATTTGAATATTTTGTAGTTCTCCCCATTTGTAACCCATCTCATTTAGATTCCCCCTTCATAATAGACGTTGTTCTATTAATGTTTGGTTGTTTTATGTAGGTGGTCCTTGTTATTTAAAATATGTATGATTTTGACTTAAGCATCTAAATCTGTAGTACGTTTGTTGTTCCAGCATTTATGCAATCCTGTTAATTAATTCAGCCATCTAGTGGCTTTTCTTTAATAGCGTGTTGCATCTCTATACATGGATGTATTGTTGTTTGATACTCTTCTTATAAAAAACTTTCAGACAAATAAATAAAGTTTACATGACAATGTTGAACTTGATTGTTTTTGTGCCATATCATATGTAAACAAACACTAGGATCATAATTTTTTTTAATATTATGGGCACCAACAAGAAACCTACAACCCACTGTGTCGAGTTTGGGTTTGGCTTTGTTCCACCCATCTAGAATGGGGTCTTTTTTACCCGTACCCACCAGACCCAAACCTACAACAACCTAACCCAACCCACCCACCTGTTTGACATGTCTACTCTAAGTTCAGCATTGCATTACCTCTAGATTATACATCTATTACCTTAGAAAATATAATGAATGCATATTCATCCCATTTTCAGTTACATTTTCAATCTAGTTTAGCATTCATATAGATTATTTTTCATTAGAATACTTTGTTTTGATTTACTTAGGTTTTTATGTTAGTTTGTAGGAATTTGATGCTTCTCTTAACTCCCTTTGCATGTGTTGAATTGTATCACTCTACGACAAGTTTGCCTAGCGGGTCCTTCTGATTGATACACAAATTTTGTGTTCGAGAACAATATCGACCCATCAGTCGACATGTCAATCGACCTTCCATTTTCAAAAAATATCAAGCATCATCAAACCATCAACATTTTGGTTGATACTCATTATTTAAAAGCTCCATGGCTCCACCAGATTGACATACAAGAGTTCGACATACAACCCATAGATAAGAAAGCTCAACATCTTTGTCCATCCCCCCTCCACTTGATATCATCATCGACAAAGAAACGTACAGTCTTATCGACCCTCAAGGTCGATAGTCCCGTCGAACTCCAAGATCGATGATAGAAGTTCAAGCGTCAGCATGTTTCGGCCGAAAGTCCCATCGGCCGATGGACCCATCGATCGACACTGATGAAAAGTGGTTGACACCAATAGGAAACACAAGATGTAGATAGTCGCAACCCTATAAATAGACCCCTAGCATAGTCGTACAACTCATCTCATATTTTTTGGAGACAGAAATGGTGAAATGATGCCACTGAGATCAGAGCATGGACGAGACCTATCGATCAAGCTAGTTCTATTGACCTAGCTGGGCGATGCCTATCCACGTCAAGTGTAGATCAACAGATCACTTCACTTCTAAAACTCCAAAGCCATCGATCACCTTCTCCAAGGCAGTCGGTCTCTTCCCTGAGCTTGTTTCTATCCAGCTACTTCTACTACAAGTCAAGGTTAATACCTGAAGGAGAAAGAAGAAAGGAAGTTTGTCGTCACACACCATGCTGAGACACTTCTGCCACCATAATGATCATGATGGTGTCCTCTACCTCTTCTAGTGATATTAATCTCATCATGTTTAGGATGTTGTCTTTTCATTGGGGTGTGGGGATTAGCCCCACTACCGATTTCTTACAATTTCATTCATGTTATAATTTGTGTATGAACTCATTTAATTCATAGCTAATCATTTATTACATGTCTTGTGGGTTGATCACCTGCTTTATGTGATTTATTATTATCTTTTACCACAAGAACTTCAACCTTTAATATTTGAATACCGATTATCTTTGGCTTACACGTTGACTAGAACTTCCGACGAAAAGTATTTGGAGTAGTGGATACAGGATCTGTAAGTAATGAGACATCGATCTTACATGGATATCTACTCATGCAATTATCTAACACCAAAAGGGGAAACATGCATAACTCCAATTGTATCTTCATACAAGTTTGGATTTGAATGAACGTATAGATTCATGTAGTGGTGGTGAAACCCAATTCCATCCTAGTGTTTCCATCCATTGATAACTAGAACCTTAATATCACTCTTTTTATTCTTGCAATCTTAGATTAGTCGACCCAATCTTAACTTTTTTAGTAAATACTAGTTCTTCATAGTTTACTTTGATTAGTTAATTCTTAAAAATGTTGTCCCTTTTCATTCAATCCTTAGCTATACTACAATAAGATCCATCCATTTGTGGGTGGCATTATTGCACTTTGGTTTTGGTAAACTCTAGGAATTGCATTACTAGTGAATTTGTAGTGTGATAATTTTCCACATCAAAATACCTATCCAAAATTCTCATCAAGGGTTCAACTAGAAATGATCAATATCCTATAACCCGATTTCAAAGCTATCTACATTGAAGATATGACAAACATGCAAACTTGGTGATCAAATAAGAGTATAGCCATTAGACGATTAATTTCTAAACATATATTTGTTCACATAGAAATAGATGCAGATAAGAGAACATAATCGAGCAGAGGGGGTAGTCCCCACATTCTAGTGAGCGGACTACTGGCTCATGGTAGCAGTAGTAGAAACAACAAGGAGAGAGAGAAGGAAGGCCATGATCTTAGAAGAATAAGGAGTCGCATTTGTGGTGTGTGGATGTTTGTCTTTGAGATCTAGAGTGATGGAAGTCAACACAACAACAAAACAACCTCTAGACATTCGTTAGGGACGGGCTCAAGTCATCGTTCATCCTTCCTTGTGAAATGAATCTATTACTACATGGAGGAATCACTAGGTTGGTGAATGTAGAAGTCATCAAATGATGGATGTAGAATCTGTAAGATGAACCTCCTTCAAGGTAGGACCCTCAGAACCTTGGCGGAGGTGGAGGTGGAAGCGGCTTAAGTTGACATTCCTCACCTGTTAGATGAATGTTGAAGGCTCTATAGGTCAAAGGTCTCAAGTGAAAGTAGAAAAATTGCAGCATTAATGGCAGATTCTTTCTCTATTTTAAGTCATCTTCTATTTATAGATAGATTTTAGGGTTTGGACCCCCCCCAACCATGTTGTAGTTAAATTTTGGTCCCTATGGAGGTTAAGAGACAATGTTGGGGTGAGTAAGACAATGGATTCTTGGTGCTTAGTAATACCAATGGTAGACAAAAGGTCTTCCCACCCGCAAAATTCTATTCAAGAGGTCAAGAGTCAAAACTGCCATCAATGTTGTTTATATAAGTGCCATAGGTTGGAGTGTGCACAACTACCTTTAGAAGGAAGATGGTGTTCATCCATCAAAGGAAAGCGTAGGAAATCCTTCAGTTGTGGAGTGTAAGTCAGCCATTAGAATGAAAGAGCACCAAATTTCCTTCGAATGGTGGAGACAGAGTGACCATCTGAAGGTGAAAGAGGATGAGGCATCGAAAGGCAAGCTCTTAGGTGACAATTTGTAGAGCATTGTGAGTTTATTTCTATTAATGAATGGATCGAACATACAAGCATCGGGCTTCCTTTGGTTGTCAATCAAAGGAAGGACTGGGTGATGTAACCCGATGGTTTTGGAGATGCAAAACCACCTGGGGGAGGGGGATAATGGGGTAAGGTCAATGGCACCATGGAGCTTATACTAAAGCAGCACAGCTAATGGAATGGAAGACTAATGAAATATGAGGTCTTGGCAGGTGTAATGAATACTAATGGATTCAACGATCGATGAAGGAGCATATTATCAAAATATGACCTATTTACTCAACAGTTTCTTGGGTACCACCGCCTCCTATGCTCCTATCATGTAATGAAGCTCAAGACTATTATAGAAACAAGATAAATGGATCCAAATCCTATAAATTAACATAAAATAAAAAAACTCTAAATGTAAGGTAGTTATACAATGAAATGATGAAAATGAATGCAAAACTAAGATGAAAATGCAACTAAAACTAGGGTCAGTATGCATTTAGTATCCCCTAATCTCAATATGAATTCAAATATTTTTTTTCTTCCCTACAAAATCATATTACTATTTAGTAGTTGTATTCCCTTCAGTGTGGATGTCCACCTAAGTCAAATGTAAAACCTAATGAACTAAATGGTCTATGTTGATCATAGAATGTATGCTGATATGTTGCTTGGTATGATACTAAAACCTGGGGGGGGCATTTACCAAATCTTGATACATAATTTATATGTCCTTATATAGATGACTAAACCATCATTAAGTCTTGGTTCTCATGTCTTGGTGATGCTTGACTTCGGTTGTTCTATTGTGAGTTTTTTCCTTCAAATGTACTAAAATGACATAAACCTTCTAATTAGCATATATAATGAATGGAACATCAAAATGACTTCAAACTTGGACCACACCTTTATAAGTGAGCCCAAATCATTAAAAGATCTATCAAATGTGAAATAACCAACTTTGAACCTAACTTAACCTAAACCTTAAAATGGATAGAGTTAGGATTAATGATGAAAATCTAATACATACATATTATGTTGTTTTTAATCAGGTGCAGGTTTTGGAAAATGATAAAGGATAAACTAAGTTAAGAATCATTGAACTAGGTACATGATGTATATAATAATACTATTATGGATTTCTTTCATGAACATTGATTTGTATGTTTGCTTGTTTACTATCTTAAATATTGCCATGTAGTATTGTAATATTGTACTGGATGATTTGTAGCATTGACTTGAAAAATTGAACACACAATGTATAACTCCACTATACAAACCTTGTGCACCTTCCTATATTCTTGAGGTAAGGACAAAAGATTGGGTGTCTAGATTGAGTTGTGAATATAGGGAGGACCATGTCGATAAAGTAGTGTTAGCTATAGGAATTGAGTCTTAAGCACCCTCATAGACCCATCTAATGGGAAATTGGTCAAAGGCATTATGATACATGATATTATTGGTATGATTGGAGTAAAATGATGTAAAACATGGAATCTCCTTTTTCTAAGTACTTAACGTATTATTATTTTTTATTTACTTCTGTAAGTCTTTCAAATTATTGAAGCCTAATATTTATTCATCATTCAGTCTAGTACTCAAAACATTGTGTCTTGACCCACATGTTTCACATATGTTTTAGGTTCACAGCTATCTTGGGAGTTGATGATATGTGATAAAGTGTTTAGGTTGCACTTGTTGTAAGATCCTAGCTACTATACATGAACATACATGTATAATTTGACTCTCAATTTGTAATAGAAACTTTGTACTAAACAATGTTTCTTAATGTCACTTGTTGAATCCTGATAATATGATGACGGTTATGGTTATTTGTTCATGTATTTTATGCATTTTAGGCTTCCAAATGTTGTTTTTGGTATTTGTTTGGTTCATGGGGTTGGGATTCCTGCTCCATGATAGGACGAGTCCTTTCTTGACTTCTCACTATCATCTCCAAGATTCGTTTGATATGTCTATAGGATATTTCATCATGATCAGTTGTTTGTTGGTGATAGGGGGTAGCAATCTTGTGCCTCACTCTGCAATTCATTAGCATTGCCTCAATTTTTTTTTACAATGGGATGGGATCCACAAAATCTTATGACAATTTGAGGGACCCCATACTTAGAAACATGGCTTTGTTGAAAATCTTCATCTCGGCCTTAGTATAACAAGTGGAATTTGCCACATATTATACCCACTTAGACACATAATCAACTACAACTGAAACATATTGATTGCAACATGGTGAAGAAGAAGGACCCTAGTCTATTCCCCACAAATCAATAATTTTAGCTTCGATCCACTCAAACGTAAGAATCTTATTGTGCCTTGATATGTTTCCAGACCTTTGGCATTCATTACTAACTTCAAAAAAATGAGAAGATTTGAATAAAGTAGGCCAATTAACCCTGACTAAAGAACCTTGGCTACCCTTCATCCATTCCCATTTATCCACCATACGATAAAACATAGCGTTCATGAATGATTTTTACCACTTCCTCTTCAGGAATACATCTTATGTAGTGGTTGTCAATGCACCTTTTGAATAATAGTGGGTCATCCTAGTAATAATTTTTCATATTTGATATACTTTATTCTTCTTATTATAGCTGATATTAGGAAGTAATTAAAGAAAGCTCAATAGTTGCATAAATTTGCAAAGAACCAAACTATTGGGTCAACAAATTTTGATAACATTATATATTCATTGAGATCAATATCATTGATAGGTGGAGTATGGTATTATTTCAAAAGGTTATAGATAAATGATCATCTACTACTTTCTTAGATCCTTTCTTAGTAACGATCTCATGGTCAAATTCTTGTAGCATGAGATCCCATCTCAACATTATTGTCTTTGTATCCTTCTTTGTCATAAGATACTTTATTGCCCAATGGTATGTGTATACAATAATCTTAGATCATGTTAGGTAATATTAGAATTTTTTGAAGGCATAAACAGTTGTGAGTATCTCTTTCTTTGTGGTGTAGTTTTGTTGCACTTTATCCACATATTTGCTAGTGTAGTATATCACATTATGTTTCTTAGCATACAAGGCATAGTTGCTAGAGTCGCACATCAATTCAAATGGAAGGTCTCAATCTGGTGCTTTAATTATGGGTGTTGGTGTGAGAGAATCCTTCATAGTATTAAAGGCTTTTCAAAAGTTCTCATCAAAATCAAATACGACACAATTCACCATTAAAATTGATAATAGCTTTGTAATTTTTGAGAATCTTTTAATAATTTTTATTCAATATCTGACATGGATCGTGAAACTTGTCACCCTAGTAGCTGACTTGGGTGGGGAATCATATATATAGCTTCAACTTTGATCAAATTAACTTTTGTTCCTCTATCTAAAATTTTATGTCCCCACATTATTCCTTCTTACCATGAAATGGAACTTTTGCCATCCAAAAAGTGTTGGCGATGTATCTTGTCACCCATGTGCCTTTCATATATGTGTATTAAATTATGTTTCTAGTTGTAATATATTTGTATTATACACTCACTTCATTATTACTGACAGATAATTTAGGCATTTGTCAAATGACATCCCATATATAGGAAAATCATCTATAAATACCGTATTAATGTCTTTTAGAAAATCAGAATAGATAGAAATAATACACGTTTGAAAAGTGATAGGTGCATTACATAAATGGGATGGAATTCTCCTATAAGAATATGTACCACAAATTCAAGTGAATGTTGTATTTTTCTGGTCATTTGGATGGATTAGTACATGATAGAATCTTGAATAACTATTAAAATAACATAAATTGGAGTGGCGGGATAGATGTTCCAACATTTTATCTATGGAGGAAAATAGAAATGATTCTTCTCGGTCATTGAATTCAATTTCATATAGTCAAGTCATATCCTCCATCCAATAACAATTTGGGTTGCAATCTCATCACCATTACAACCCTTCACGACTTTCATACAACCCTTTCTGGGTACCACATGGGCTTGGATAACCAATTATCTTTTGTTTATGGGATATATGATTCCAACATCACATAGTTTGATAACTTCTTTCTTCAAAATCTAAGTCAGGTTTTGGTTCATCCTCATTTTGGCCTTTACCTATGGGTTTACAATCTTCTTCCATGTGTATTATGTGCATGAAAAAATATGGTTTCATACCTTCTATGTCATCAATGGAGAACCCAATGGCTTTCTGTAACATCCTCAATTTCATAGATAATGTAAGCCTTTAATGTGGGGTTTTCTAGTAAAGGCATGCCAAGAGACGTAATGAATGTAACCATGGCTAGTAATGTAATTAAGTACACAAAATGTGTAATCCAAGCCATCTGATCAACCAATACACACATAATGACTTGAATGTGTATGTTTGTAGTCGGTTGTATATGAATATAAATGAATTATTCCTATTAATAATAAGGTGGCGAATATATAATATGATGAGTCCAGTTCATGACTTGAGCCTTAGACCTAGCTTAGGTCTTCATGTTATGTAACTAAAGAAATATTGATCACATGTGCCATGCATGGGCTTCAATTGAGAAATTATATGGGTTGAAGACTTATTTATATGAATTGGAATACAATCAAGCTCATAGACCCTTTAAAATACTAAGGGATGGGCCATGTGCCCTAGAGCTCGATTCCAGCCCTTTTGGACCAATTAAGTTCTACAAATAGGTCCTTGGATTACAAATTGAGAATTAAATATTTTGTGGTCATAATGAATGGTTAAAATATTTTTCGTATAATAGTAATTAGAATATAAGATGGTGCGAGAAATTTCAGACCATTTTGATGTATATCGTGGCCCAGATAATTAAATTAGTAATTATAATGTTTTTATTTAAAAGACATGTTTGGAGTGTTTGTACAACTAGTTTTTACTTAAAATCTTTCTCGTGTGAAGTTGATGATAATATAGTATTTATCCCAAAATTTGAAGTCAAACCGAGCTATAAGGTGGGCTATATAAATATTTCTTGGGTTTAGACTTTTATCAAAAAGAAGAAGAAAAACAAAATAAAAAAGGGGGCGACTCAATCTATGCGGACTGAGAGCTGCGCCCCTGTTCTTCAGACCCAAACAGAGTCCCCCAAAGGGGGATGCTTGCCCAAGATCCGGAAGGGAAAATGCTATAAAATCCTAACTTTGTAGACCTCGGGGGTTGGACAGAATTGTAGCTAGGGTTCTGGTCAATACTATGGGCTGGTGGAAGAGAGCAAAGAAGAAGAAGCTGGGTGGCACCATTGTTGGAAGCTGTGAAGGTGTTCCATGAGGGATCCTTGATCCCGACCGCCCAAACCAAGGAGAGAGTGTCGCCCTTGTGGATCAGACCAGGACGGAGCTGGGGATGGTTTCCCTTGCGAGTTCGTGGCCAAGGAAGCGAGATCAAGCTCATCAGAAATTATGGGCATAGTGGCCTCTGTTCTGGGTGTTTACGAACACAGGAAGATGAAGAAAAGGAAGGGGGCGCCGGCCCTAAGCCTGTGACACGCGATAGATTATGGTCGTCAGATCAGATCTCGACGGCGGAGATTGGCCAAGTCTAGGTAAACTTCAAAATTTCATATCTTGAGCTACAAACCTCAGTTTGGGACAAACAAGGTACATATGGAAAGCTATTCGAGTGTACTATCTTATAAAAAATAGTTATCGCGTATGATTTGGATGTCATCTATTTATTATATTCTAGGTAGTCAAAACTATATGATTTTGATGTTTTGCCAATTAAAAATAGTAAACGCCTTTAGAAATTCATATAAATTTTACTAAAAGTGTATTTTGATATGTTTAACATTAATTCAGATCCTGATCTTTCATATATGAAGTTTTAATGAGGTTTTTAATGTCAACCCTAATAATGGTATTTTGGGTATTTCACCCAGGATCTGATTTTTATATGATCTGATGTTTTAGTACATGGTCTTCCTACATTATACGAATACTTTTCTAGATATTTGATGTAGTTTCTTATGCTATTATATTAGTATTTAGTTTTAGATGAGTTGCCATTATGAAAGAATAATAAATGATTATCTTGAGACAATAAGTGATATATATGCCTAATTAAGTCTGATATTATTTATCTAATGGTATCTACTTTGATTTTCTAATTGAGTCAATAAGTTTAGAATATGTAACTATGTTTGAGTATTGTTCTCATTATATGAAGTATATGCTAATGTTAGTGCATAAGATGATTTATGTCTTATTTGAGTATATAGATAATATTTATTATATAGTATGAGTTTTATTTTATTTCAACACCAAGATTTTATGGTGATTTTAGGTTAAAGTTATGTTTAGTCTAAATAAGAACCCTAAGTTGGTATATGTAGTTAGGAAGATGGGGTTTTGAGATTTAGAAATAGAAAGAGGGAATAGATGCTTGGACTGATAAAACTATGATGATATCTAGGTTATTAAAGTTATGGAACTTAGAATCGAGACTTCCTTTCTGATGCCATATGTACAAGAGGTAAGTGGTCCATGCCCATGAGTACTCATGTTTTAAGTTCAGTATGCTTATATGTCTCCTGATAAGACTGTTATAATTTATATGGTTCAATGATCTAAGATTTTAATGCAAACAAGAATATTCACATATCTCTATCACTATGTAAGTTCATAGATCCAAAATCTCAAATAGAGACATGTTGCTGAAAATAGTTGTGACCCATGGACCAAGTCCATGAGGAAGTTAGAGAATCATGTTCCTAGAATATTTCTTAGAAATGTTCAAGATTAATGGATAAGGTTGTAAGATAAGATATGCAAGTAATGTAGCCATACTTAGTTGGTGATTTGGGATAGTTTTACATTGAGAATGTAAGTACACATATGTTTTCAGGATTTCTCATATTTATAGGCATAACTATGCACTATGATTTCAAGTAGAAACATGCCATTAAGATTTCATACATATGTATAGATATAACAACTAGATTCCTTAGATTAAATAGTATCTAGAATACAAGTACAATGTAAGAATATGAATTTGAAAATATTAGGACATGGTGTACTAATAAAAGTACATTTGGGATCAGAAGGTATTGTAAAATGAGTTAATGATGGCATTATAAGATAATGACAAATTAAGTTATGATTAGGCTGCAAGAAAATATTTTATAAGATTTCTATTCTGATATTTAAGATTTAATATGTAAGTTCATATGCAAAGTTTCAGAGTAACATCGTATTTTATGAGAAGGATTAAACCATCTTGTCAGAATTGATATTCTTAGATATATTGTACTTATGATACTTTCATAAGCTTGACTTAAGATACTTTGTATGCTTAGTATTTCTATATTCATGTCAGATCCTTTCTCATAAGACATTAGACTCATTTATGATATAATTGGTATAAGTGAAGTAATTTGACCAAATAAGAGTTTTCAAACAAAGTTTATCCCGATAATGAGATACATGTTCAAATCCAGCAATGAATTCTATTTAGAACTTAAGAATAAAAAGATTTATATTCATACTTAGACTACTCAGTGTGTGAGTAGCCAAATTTTGAATAAAGGTACATGATATGGGTTATAGACCCAATCTCAATTATGTAGTAATTGAGATACATGTTTACATTCAAATATAGATTCAGATTCAGATTCGGATATAGATTCAGATTCAAATTTCAGATTCAGAATCCAATACATGTTTAATACTCAGTTTCAGATAAGTTCAGATTCAAAGTTTAGTAAAGATAGACTTAAGATAATTAATTTGAAACATTCACATAATGCATTATATAATAAGTCCTCACCAGAGAGTCTCGGGACGATTCAGAGGGCGCACTACGCCAGACACTGCGGGTGTCACAGAGGGCATTTATGCCAACAGAGGGCATGTCATTCCAACAGAGGGTGTGTTGCACCATAGAGGACACTTCGGTGTCAACAGAGGGCATGTTGTTCCAACAGAGGGTGTGTTGCACCGTAGAGGACACTTTGGTGTCAACAGAGGAGGACTTATTGTATAATGGTGGCCACAAATAGATAAAAGTCATAAGTAAGAGATACTTAAGATTAGAGCATGTCCTTAACCTCATCCATGAGTGTGATGAGAGGAATTTAGATAAGATATTTATGATCCAGACACTTTGGTGTAGGCCTCGAGACCTTGAGTATAGGTCTCCAGAAATAATAGAGTAGAAGATAAGAGTTTAAGAAATGAGAGATAATATGTTTCTAGATTTAATTAGAGTTAAATGTTCATTTCATATTTATGATGTTCAAGAATCTTTTGTAATATTTTAGTTCTATAGAAATATATATTTTAGAATACTCATGCCACTTACTCTAACATATGTATTTCCCAATGCATGGTTGGGGACGCGACGTCCGTAGGTTTTTGGAGCAATTGGAGAACATAGGGACCAGCAAAGGCCTAGGAGACTTTAAGGGTTGCCTAGTGGGGTGCCATCTACCTAGATGATCCTGAGTATTGACATCGTTTTATTATGAACTTATGCATAAACCTGATGTAGTTTTATGTTGACAAAAATCTATGTATGAATCAGTTTTACTCAGTCCAAAGTGTTTCATTTACTTTTATTGCAATGGTTATCATGTTTGTGACACTCCCAGATAAAAAAAAATTTCTTCCGCTCATGTGATATGAAAATCGGGGTGTTACAATATGGTATCAGAGCAATTTGGTAAATGGCATGGCCACCAGGCAGAATATGATTCTCATAGTCACCCTACGATGAAGATAAGAGATTAGAGTTTAGGGATAGATTCCCATAGAACGATACAATGACCTAGAATGACCAATAGTTTTCACCTTAGGAGAAATAGAGATATCTGAGAGAGATGTTTATATTCTAGGCCTCATGTTTCAACCTAACCCTATCTAATGATGTTGCTTCTCCATTCTCAATGGTTATGGCCTGCCAATTGAGAATTGAAGAGGAATATCATAAGTACTAGACTTTTATGCATCTCTCATTTCTTACTGGTCCATGTGGTATGGGACACATGTATCAGTGGGTGAGTGAGAGATAGCATCTCAGGATCACACATCTCTAGGTATGTTCCTGATCACCACATATCTAGGAATGTAGGAGTTACATGAAGGACCTTAGATTAGACAGTCATGTGCAACTAATGTTTGAAATTCATGACAAGGTTGAGTCAGATGCCCTAAGTGTAGAGACCAGTTTAGCTTCATAGACCTTAAGTATGAGTTCAATAATAGACCAAGGTAACAAATAATGCTCACATAATCATTTAGTGAAATACATTACATATCCCTTTTCATGCAAAAGTTTGAACATAAGTGTGACATACAATAAATTAAGAGGTAAGCAGAATCCTAAGGTGGGTAGTAGCCTAGAGGAATTTCGAGGATGAAATTTATTTTAAGATGGGTAGAATTGTAACATCCTCAATTTCATAGATAATATAAGCCTTTAATGTGGGGTTTTCTAGTAAAGGCATGCCAAGAGACGTAATGAATGTAACCATGTCTAGGTATGTAATTAAGTACACAAAATGTGTAATCCAAGCCATCTGATCAACCAATACACACATAATGACTTGAATGTGTATGTTTGTAGTCGGTTGTATATGAATATAAATGAATTATTCCTATGAATAATAAGGTGGCGAATATATAATATGATGAGTCCAGTTCATGACTTGAGCCATAGACCTAGCTTAGGTCTTCATGTTATGTAACTAAAGAAATATTGATCACATTTGTCATACATGGGCTTCAATTGAGAAATTATATGGGTTGAAGACTTATTTTCATGAATTGGAATACAATCAAGCTCATGGACCCTTTGAAATACTAAGGGATGGGCCATGTTCCCTAGAGCTCGATTCCAGCCCTTTTGGACCAATTAAGTTCTACAAATAGGTCCTTGGAGTACAAATTGAGAATTAAATATTTTGTGGTCATAATGAATGCTTAAAATATTTTTACTAGAATAGTAATTAGAATATAAGATGGAGTGAGAAATTTCAGACCATTTTGATTTATATCGTGGCCTAGATAATTAAATTAGTAATTATAATGTTTTTATTTAAAAGACATGTTTGGAGTGTTTGTACAACTAGTTTTTACTTAAAATCTTGATCATGTGAAGTTGACGATAATATAGTATTTATCCCAAAATTTGAATTCAAACCGAGCTATAAGGTGGGCTATATAAATATTTCTTTGGTTTGGACTTTTATCAAAAAGAAGAAGAAAAACAAAATAAAAAAGGGGGCGACTCAGTCCACGCGGATTGAGAGTCGCGCCCCTGCTCTTCAGACCCAAACAGAGTCCCCCAAAGGGGGATGCTTGCCCAAGATCCGGAAGGCAAAAGCTATAAAAGCCTAACTTTGTAAACCTCGGGGGTTTGACGGATTCGTAGCTAGGGTTCTGGTCAAGACTGTGGGCTGGTGGAAGAGAGCAAAGAAGAAGGAGCTGGGCGGTGCCATTGCTGGAAGCTGTGAAGGTGTGCCATGAGGGATCCTTGATCCCGACCGCCCAAACCAAGGAGAGAGCGCCGCCCTTGCGGATCAGGCCAGGACGGAGCTGGGGCATGGTTTCCCTTGTGAGTTCGTGGCCAAGGAAGTGAGATCAAGCTCATCGGAAATTCTAGGCATAGTGGCCTCTGTTCTGGGTGTTTAAAAATATAGGAAGATGAATAAAAGGGTGGGGGCGCCGGCCCTAATCCTGTGACACGTGATAGATTATGGTCGTCAGATCAGATCTCGACGGCGAAGATTGGCCAAGTCTAGGTAAACTTCAAAAATTCATATCTTGAGGTACAGACCTCGGTTTGGGACAAACAAGGTCCCTATGGAAATCTATTCGAGTGTACTATATTATAAAAATAGTTATAAAGTATGATTTTGATGTCTTATATTTATTATATTCTGGGTAGACAAAACTATATGATTTTTATGTTTTGCCAATTAAAAATAGTAAACGCCTTTAGAAATTCATATAAATTTTACTGAAAGTGTATTTTGATATGTTTAACATTAATTCAGATTCTGATCTTTCATATACGAAGTTTTAATGAGGTTTTTAATGTCAACCCTAATAAGGATATTTTGGATATTTCACCCATGATCTGGTTTTTATATGATCTGATGTTTTAATACATGGTCTTCCTACATTATATGAATACTTTTCTAGAGATTTGATGTAGTTTCTTATGATATTATATAGTATTTAGTTTTAGATGAATAGCCATTATGAAAGAATAATAAATGATTATCTTGAGACAATAAGGGATATATATGCCTAATTAAGTCTGATATTATTTATCTAATGGTATTCTACTTTGATTTTCTAATTGAGTCAATAAGTTTAGAATATGTAACTATGTTTGAGTATTGTTCTCATTATATGAAGTATATGTTCATGTTAGTGCAAAAGACGATTTATGTCTTACTTGAGTATAAAGATAATATTTATTATATAGTATGAGTTTTATTTTATTTCAATGCCAAGATTTTATGGTGATTTTAGGTTAAAGTTATGTTTAGTCTAAATAAGAACCCTAAGTTGGTATATGTAGTTAGGAAGATGGGGTTTTGAGATTTAGAAATAGAAAGAGGGAATATATGCTTGGACTGATAAAACTATGATGATATCCACGTTATTAAAGTTATGGAACTTAGAATCGAGACTTCCTTTTTGATGCCATCTGTACAAGAGGTAAGTGGTCCATGCCCATGAGTACTCATGTTTTAAGTTCAGTATGTTTATATGTCTCCTGATAAGACTGTTATAATTTATATGGTTCAATGATCTAAGATTTTAATGAAAACAAGAATATTCACATATCTCTATCACTATGTAAGTTCATAGATCCAAAATCTCAAATAGAGACATGTTGCTTAAAATAGTTGTGACCCATGGACCAAGTCCATGAGGAAGTTAGAGAATCATGTTCCTACAAGATTTCTTAGAAATGTTTGAGATTAATGGATAAGGTTGTAAGATAAGATATGCAAGTAATGTAGCCATACTTAGTTGATGATTTGGGATAGTTTTACATTGAGAATTTAAGTACACATATGTTTTCAGGATTTCTCATATTTATAGGCATAACTATGCATTATGGTTTCAAGTAGAAACATGCCATTAAGATTTCATACATATGTATAGATATAGAAACTAGATTCCTTAGATTAAATAATATCTAGAATACAAGTACAATGTAAGAATATGAATTTGAAAATATTAGGACATGGTGTACTAATAAAAGTATATTTGGGATCAAAATGTATTGTAAAATGAGTTTATGATGGCATTATTAGATAATGACAAATTAAGTTATGATTAGGCTGCAAGACAATATTTTATAAGATTTCTATTCTGATATTTAAGATTTAATATGTAAGTTCATATGCAAAGTTTCATAGTAACATCATATTTTATGAGAAGGACTGAACCATCTTGTCAGAATTGATATTCTTAGATGTATTTTACTTATGATACTTTCATAAGCTTGACTTAAGATACTTTGTATGCTTAGTATTTATATATTCATGTCAGATCCTTTATCATAAGACATTAGACTCATTTATGATATAATTGGTATAAGTGAAGTAATTTGACCAAATAAGAGTTTTAAAACAAAGTTTACCCCGATAATGAGATACATGATCAAATCCAGCAATGAATTCTATTTATAACTTAAGAATAAAAAGATTTAAATTCATACTTAGACTACTCACTGTGTGAGTAGCCAAATTTTGAATAAAGGTACATGATATGGGTTATAGACCCAATCTCAAATATGTAGTAATTGAGATACATGTTTACATTCAGATATAGAT
The DNA here is from genome assembly GCA_963693085.1 of Alisma plantago-aquatica. Taxonomy (NCBI): domain Eukaryota; kingdom Viridiplantae; phylum Streptophyta; class Magnoliopsida; order Alismatales; family Alismataceae; genus Alisma; species Alisma plantago-aquatica. The sequence goes on from OY856413.1 coordinate 420,281,285, forward strand.
TCAGATTTAGATTCGGATATAGATTCAGATTCAGATTTTAGATTCAGAATTCAGTACATGTTTAGTACTCAGTTTTAGATAAGTTCAGATTCAGAGTTTAGTAAAGATAGACTTAAGATAATTAATTTGAAAATTTCGCATGATGCATTATATAATAATTCCTCACTAGAGAGTCCTGGGACGATTCAAAGGGCGCACTGCGCCAGAAACTGCGGGTGTCACAGAGGGCATTTATGCCAACAAAGGGCACGTTGTGCCAACAGAGGGTGTGTTGCACCATAGAGGACACTTCAGTGTCAACAGAGGGCACGTTGTGCCAACAGAGGGTGTGTTGCACCGTAGAGGACACTTCGGTGTCAACAGAGGAGGACTTATTGTATAATGGTGGCAACAAACAGATAAAAATCATAAGTAAAAGATACTTAAGATTAGAGCATGTCATTAACCTCATCCACAAGTGTGATGAGAGGAATTCAGATAAGATATTTATGATCCAGACACTTTGGTGTAGGCCTCGAGACCTTGAGTATAGGTCTCCAGAAAAGATAGATTAGAAGATAAGAGTTTAAGAAATGAGAGATAATATGTTTCTAGATTTAATTAGAGTTAAATGTTCATTTCATATTTATGATGTTCAAGAATCTTTTGTAATATTTCAGTTCTATAGAAATGTATATTTTAGAATACTCATGCCACTTACTCTAACATCTGTATTTCCCAATGCATGGTTGGGGACGCGACGTCCGTAGGTTTTTGGAGCGATTGGAGAACAAAGGGACTGGCAAAGGCCTAAGAGACTTTCAAGGTTGCCTAGTGGTGTGCCATCTACCTAGATGATCCTAAGTATTGACATCTTTTTATTATGAACTTATGCATAAACCTGATGTAGTTTATGTTGATAAAAAGCTATGTATGAATCAGTTTTACTCAGTGCAAAGTGTTTCATTTACTTTTATTGCAATGGTTATCATGTTTGTGACACTCGCAGATAAAAAAAAATTTCTTCCGCTCATGTGATATGAAAATCAGGGTGTTACACTTTCCTTCTTAACTTCGGTGCACATAGGAGTTTTTAAAGTTTTCTACACAAATATATAAGAGTTCATAATAACATGATTTCTTCCCTTGGTGTCTAAGAACTAATATTTAAAACCCTTTGTGTTTCTTTTCTTTCTAGAGTTCATTCTGGAGGGACATAGATGATTATTTCAATTTTTAAATCCTCTTCAACTTCATAGTAATTGTCATTTGTGATGGTATTTTACTCATTCTTTGACTTCAGTGGCATCAACATTAGGATTTTGGTCTGTCAATGCCCTCACGAAAGAGTTTACTATGGCATTTTTTTCTTGGATATCAACATGTAGTACATTGTATCTATCAGCAAAATACACTGACTCAGACACTTGGACCTATGTTAGAGTCTTGAACTATGAAATCAATATGGTGATTTCCACATCAGATTGTTGTGATCCTTGTCTCCACGACTCTTGTAGATGGGAATGGCCTTCCAAAGATCATACCACAATAGGGGTCCTCAATGGTGTCTATTATAATAATGTCACAAGGGACTAAAAAATATTTATACCATAACAAGAACATCTTCAATGATGCCAACTATCTATGGGAAAGCGTAATCAGCTAGTTGGATCCTTGTTCCAGTTTTACCATGTCAGTGAGAGCAAGACTTTGGGATATCATTAACAAAATTAATATTATTCTTTCTCCAAGATCAGCAAGTCCTTTTCTTTCTTTATTACCCCCCACATTGAATGAGTTAGTGAAGACTTATGGGTCTTTCTATTTGTTTGGAATTTTATCTTACTAAATGGAACTTGACATTTTCTCCAATTTTATAGTTTCTACCTATGTATTGGCAATCTTTTAATTATAAGTTAGCACTTCTTCAATACATTCAAAAAATGGGATGTTTAGGTCCAACTTCTTCACAACCTCTATATATTGATAATATATTTTCTTCAGATGGGCCTTGGTTAATTCATATGTAAGGGGGTCCTTGGAGCTTAGGAAACTCTGTCAGAAATAGCCTTTTCAATAGATTATGTTCTCTTGTCTTCAGTAATATTATTTCCCTTGCCTTTCTCTTTTGATGTCATTATTTCATTAATACTAGGAGGATTATTATCTAAAATATATAGAGGGGATTAAATAGAGATTTTGGTATTTTAAAGTTCAATTAAAAACTTAAATCAAAGGAGGAGGAAACAAGGAAGACTCCTAGATTTAGAGTCGTTCCAACCTCTGAATCAAAGGTTGTCAGTACACTACCCAATTTTTTCCAATTGGGATCTTGAAAGTGATTTATTTTATTTACCTCACAAGGATGTTACAACAAAATACAATCACCTTCCACCTCGTTGAAGTAGCCTTCACCTTGAAGTATCCTCAACCTCCTTGAAGTATCCTTCTTGAAGTAACTTCACACCCTTAGAGAAGCCTTCACAACCTTGAAGTAGCTCCACCACGTTGAGGTAGCCTTCACCTAGAAGTAGCCTCAACCTCCTTTGAAGCAGCCTTCCTGAAGTAACCTCAAGCAACCTTGGAGCAGCCTTATTTTCCTTGAAGTAGCTCCAAGCAACCTCCTTCAAACAGCCTCCAGCCCTAGGGAGTAGTTAAGGAGAACAAAATACAATACAAAAGCAATAGGTTGAAAGAGGGAAACACTTAGACAATGGAGTACAACATCTTGATTCCTATATTAAGTGTTTATACCTTCCTAGTGGATGATGATGGACATTGGAGTAGTTCACTAGAAACTTGAATCTAAGTGATGAATATTGCAAGTGAGCTCAAGCTTGTAGTTTTCTCTTAATTGATAGCTCAAGCATAGAAAGTGTGTATGTAGTGCCCTAAGGTCACTCCTATTTATAGGAATATGTTCCAAGTGACTATGGTGCAATTTATATGAGTCTAGAGTGTTCACTAGGCATTTAGGGTCGACTTCCATTAGGTACAATGGCTAATTTAGTCATTAAAGATAGAACAATCCATAACCTTTCTTGGTTGGCCATTTCTTCGAGTGGATGTCTTGTCAGTCGACTACCTTCTCGATCGAATATGACTTGAGTGCACTAGTTTTATATAATGGATAATTATCTCATTAATCACATTGGATAATAGTTGTAACATTTACTTGTCGGTCGAGAATAATTTCAGTCGAGTGAACTTGGTTGACAATGTGTTAGACTGAATTTTAAATCAGAGCATGTGTTAAGTATACAGTTCATGTCATGCTCTAAAACTTCTACTGGAGGGATTCTCGGTCGACTAGTTTCTCGACCGGAGGTGTGCCATTTGAAAATTTTCTCAACTAAAAATTATTCTATTTAGGTTCTAAGGGAAACTTACCAAGTGATTCGGTGCACTCAGTAATCGACCGGTGAGTGTCTCGGTCGACCAAGGTTTTCGACTGAGTTATGTCTTAGTTGAGGATTTTCTTGACCGAAAATATCCATGTTTGTTTATTTGAAAACCCTATCAAGTGATTTATTTAATTAGGTTTATTGGATCTAGACTCTAGGGGGGATCCTAACTAAGGGTTCTGGGTAGATAGGAAATATTTCAAGCTTGATTTACATGATATCTAAGCACTTGTACATAATATACGTGTAAGAGTTTTTACATTGAGTAAAATCATGAAAATATTAAACATTCAAGCGCATTGATCTTCAACTATCCATTACTGTGATCCCTAAAATACTCAATTAGCATGTTATATCCATAAGAATTAAATGTTTGTCATCATCAAAACAAAGGGTATGCTAATGTCCAATTCAGCCAACAATCTCCCCCTTTTTGAAGATGATAAACATTCCAATATATAAGAAAAATATTTGAAATGAAGTGAGTCATACTTGTGATATACCTGAGATGAATAAGTCCTTGGATCTCAAGAAATGTATGCTAATATTCCTAAAGATATATGGAACATGATATCCATATCTTAACAATTTAGCACCAATTAATGTCAAGCCAGGATATAATTTGATCGTGAAACTCATGAAAATATTTTTATTTATTTTATATCTCCCCCTTTGTCATTTCAAAAAGATAATTAGATATGTGAATAAAAAACTCTCCCCCTTAATTTATTACTCCTCATCAACTTATTATTTCTAAGAAAAATGTCAAATTTATCCACAATTCAAAAACCAATATCAATTTCTCAACCATTTACAAGGAATGTTAAGCCCTAAAATGATATGAGATTCCTTTAGGCTCATATTGGATCAATAAATGTATCTATAACCGATTATAAGGGATGACAAGACCATATTTGTATAGAGAATGAAAATTAATTTATTAATAAAATTGATCAAAATGAATGTCTGCAAGAGGAGTGATAAGAAGTTTCTTTCTAACGTATTGAAACTTATCCAAAGGAAGCGGTTTTGTGAAGATAGCAGCCAATTGTTCCTCTATATCAACATGATGAAGAGAGATATTGTTTTTGGAAATATGATCTCTTAGAAAGTAATATCGAACTTCAATGTGCTTGGCTCGGCTATGAGGAATTGGGTTATGAGCTAAGTTTATTACACTAGTATTGTCATAGAAAATCGACGTAGAAGATAATGGAAAACCATAATCATTTAAAACTTGTTGCATATAAAGTACTTGAGCACAACATGATATAGCTGAAGGCAATGGTATTTTGCTTCTTACTAAACCAGGAAATCAATGCTCTTCCTAGTAAGAAACAACCACCACTTGTGCTCTTGCGATCAAGATGACAACCAGCATAATCAACATCAGTGTAAGTTCTCAATTCTAATGTTTGGCCTTTTGGATACCACAATACAAGATTATTAGTGCATGCAAGGTATCTTAATATTCTTTTGACGACTTTGAAATGAGAGTTCATAGGATTCGATTGAAATCTAGAACAAAGTCCAGCGGCAATCATGATGTCCGGTCTAGAAGCGATCAAGTATAATAAGATACCAATCATAGCTCTATATAAGGAATCATCAATGGGTTCACCATCTTCATCCTTGTCAATTTTAGTGGATGTATCCGTAGGGGTGGTAGGATATTTGCAATTTTTCATGATAAAAATTTTTAAGAGTTCCTTAGTATATTTCTCTTGGCTTAAAATAATTCCAGCAAGTGTTTGCTTGATTTGAAACCTAATAAAGAATGTTAATTCACCCATGTGACTTATTTCAAATTCTTTTTTCATCGTGTCACTAAATTGAGAATATAAGGAATCATTTGAAGCATCAAATATGATGTCATCAACATATATTTGAAAAGGTAAGAAATCAACTTCATAAGATTTGAAAAACAATGTGGAATCTGGTTTTCCAATTGAAAAATCATTGTTAAAAAGATAGTTTCTGAGCTTTCATACCAATTTCTAGGTTCTTTATTTTAACCATAGAGAGATTTCTTAATCTTATAGACATGATCAAGTTTGTTTCGGATTTCAAAACTAGGGGGTTGAGCAATATAGACTTCTTCTTCTATAATTCCGCTTAAGAAGGCATTTTGAAAATCTTAATGTTCTTATTTGCAGCTAGAGATAGTAGCATATGAATTGCCTCAAGTCTCTCTACAGGTGCATAAGTCTAATAAAATTATATTCCTTCTTGTTGGTTGTATCCTTGAGCCACCAACCTAGATTTGTTTCTAGCCTCTTCCCCAACTTCATTTATTTTATTGTGAAAGGCCTATTTAGCTCAAATAATTATTTTTCCTTCAGGTCTAGGGACTAAGTCCCATGCATTATTCTTAGTAAATTCATTTAAGTCTTCTTGCATAGAAATAATCCAGTAATCACCTATTATAGATTCATTTATCTTTTGAGGTTCAATAATTGATACAAAACCCATGTTTGCAACATCTCTGAGTGATGACCGGGTTTTAACTTTATCAAAAGGATTTCCTATTATTAGATATTATGGATGGTCCTTGATAAATCTTGGATAGGATGGTGTGTACTGTCATTTTGATCATTATTTAGTTTAGAATTTTGATCATCTTTAGGAAGTATGGTTAAGTCTTGAATTTGGTGTGTAAAATCATTTATGTTTTCATTTACTACCTCATTTTCAGCATTTTGAGTTGTGTTTTTGTGGAATGTTATATGAATTGATTCTTCAACTTTCTTAGAGATAGAATTTTAAGTCCTAAAAGCTTTGATAGATGTTGAGTATCCCAAGAACAAGCCTTTTTGAGATTTAGGATCTAATTTGTCTCTATCATCTTTTGTGTTTAAGATATAACAAGGTGTGCTAAAAGTATGAAAATAGTCGACTCTAGGTTTCTTGATGAAGAAGAGTTCATAAGGAGTTTTCTTAAGACAAAAGTGAATGGAAAATCGATTTAGAACATAACGAGATGTATTTACCACTTCTTCCCAAAATGTTTTAGGTGTATTCTGTTCAAGTAACAGTATTCTAGCCATTTTTTGTAAAGACCGATTTTTCCTTTCAACTATCCCATTTTGTTGTGGGGTACATGGGGCTGAAAAGTTATGTATATACCCTTTAAATGTGCAAAATTCTCCAAAGATATGATTTTCAAGCCCCCCATGATCACTTCTAATGGTTCATATCTTGTTTTGAAATTTATTTTCAATCTTAGAGAAACATTGAGTGAATATTCTAATAGTATCATCTTTGGTTGAAAGAAAATACACCCAAGTATATCTACTATAATCATCAACAATGACAAAACAATATATTTTACCACGAATAGAATCAGTTCTCATAGGACCAAATAAATCCTTGTGATTAAGTTTTAGTGATCTAGTAGTACTAATTAAGGTTTTAGATTTGAAAGAAGTTTTGTTTGCTTGCTTAGAGTACATGATTCGTAGTTTTTAGATTTATCAATAGAAATTTTAGGTATTCCATGAACAAGATCATATTTGAGAAACTTTTTCATAACATGTGAACTAGTATGACCAAGATTTCTATGCCATAGTTGCAAAGATTCATCATTGGCAATGAGGCATTCCCCCAACAAAGTCTTGCATTAAGTTAGGGCTAAGTATATAAAGAATTCCTATTCTTTTTTTCCTTTATAAACAACATCATTAGTATATTTTATGGAAATTTGTAGCATTTTTTGTTGAAAAGAACATCATAGCCACTGTCACATAATTTACTATCTCTAGTTAAGTTGTGATATAATCCATCTATGAGTGTCACATTTTTATTTGAAAATTTGTACCAACATACGTATACCAATAATTTTACCATTCACATTATCTCCAAATGCAATAGATCCACTTTTCTTTTCTTCAAGAGTGTGAATTGATTCCTTATTGTTGATCATATGCTTAGAACAACTTCTATTAACCACCCAACCCTAAAAAGTAAGAATATTTTAGTACCCGTGTGGTGGTCCTTTTGGTTAATAACATAAAAATGATTTAAATATGAAGGTTGTTTATTATATTTAAAATATCAATGTTTTGTGAAAGTAAATAATTTTATATTCAATTAAGCATATGTCAGGCTTATTTTTAGTCGACCATGACTTCAAGCAGGGCACCCTTAAGTCAAAGTGCTTGTCGACCGAGAGTCAGTTCTATAGGTCTCCAACTAATGCAACATTTCTAATGTAACCAAGGATATAACAATTTTGATTACTTGAGTATCATAATTAAATGATCAATCATTCAAAGATATACAAATTGAACCTTATTTTAGTTGAGAAAAGACATTATGAATATCAAGGTGATCTTTAGGTCAAATCTCAACTAATTTGTCCAAAATTGCCATGTAACAGGTTTTGGTACCCAAGTTAATTCAATATCCTTCCTTTTCCTATGTGGGCAAGAAAATGAGTAATGACCAAGACGTAAGAATTAATGACACCAAATAAAATCAATTTCATTTCTCTTCTTAACATTATGGTCATGAGTAATATTGTCTTTAGGTACATACATGACCTTGGTCTTAGGCACTTGTGTTTTTCTAGTTCTAGGCCTTTTGAAGAATTTATCTTTGGGTAAATAACCAAAGACTCTCCTTCCAACTTGTCCAATATAATTTCTAAGATCTTATCAAGAATATCATTATTCTTCAAGCTATTAACATACTTTTGCAACTTAACAATTTCATCTATTTTTCTTTGTAATATCTAACTTTGCTTGATTTAAGCTAGAAAGCAAGTTATCTCTTTCTTTAACAACAACATCATAGTCCAAATGAGTACATAGAACAAGTTGAGTTTGAAATTTATTTATCTTCGTAAGCAATTCAACCTTTTCTTGAGAAAGAAGATTATTGTTGGTTTCTAGAGCAAGCTACTTGATATTATAATCATTAATAGATGATTTCAAGGTATATTTTTCAGACATAAGACTTCCATTTTTAGAAGTAAGAGCATACAATTTAGCTTGCAAATCATAATTAGTTTCTGTAAGCATCTTCAATTTCCTTTTACAATCAACATATTTATCATGTAGTTCTTCAAGACTAGTGACTAATTCTTCTTTAGATAAATCAAGAATACTTAACTCATTTGAATCTTTATCTTATTATTTTGCCATTATACCTTCTACTTCTTCTTCTTCTTCTTCACTCGTGCTAGAATCAGTTGATTCATCCCAAGTTGATTTGTATGATTTATCTCATTTATCCTTCTTCTTGGACGGAATTTTCTTGCTCTTCTTTAGTTTAGGAAAGTAATTCTTGACATGTCCTTTCTTTGTGCATTCAAAGCACATAAGAGAGGAGCAGGAGGAAACACTAGAATTTTTGTTAGATTTAAATCTTCTACATTTCTTACCATTTACAATGAGTGCCTCTTCTTAATTATCCTCTCCGCTTATCTCATCACTATCGTGTTCTTTGGTTGATGCTTTTAATGCTAAGTCCTTTCTTATTCCTTTTTGAAGTTTCAACTCCAATCTTTCTTCTTATTCAAGGGTAACTTCATGAGTCTCTAGATTGTCGATGAGTTGCTCCATCTTTAATTGGGTAAGGTCATTGTCTTCTTCAATGGTCATCACCTTTGACTTGTACTTTGGAGGTAAGGATCTAAGAATCTTGGACACTTGATCTATATCACTTGTATACTTACCCAAGTTATACTAGTTGTTAACAATAGAAGAAAACCATGCATACATTTCACTAATAGACTCATTAGGTTTCATATGGAATTGTTCAAACTTTTGTCTAAGCATGTTAATCTTGGTTTTCTTAACTTGAGTTGTACCTTCATGTCTAACTGAAAGCTTATGTCATATTTTATAGGCAGTTTCACTTGAAGATATCCTATTAACTCACCAGTAGAAATAGAACAATATGATGCGACTTTTCCATTCAATTAAACTTGCTTTATTGTTTAAGGAGTCCATGTCACATACTCCCTATCAGGAAGCTCATAGGGCAAGGACATCATTCTCTAAAGCTCTAGGATGATCCCTTAGAAGTAGGATTGAGTCCTTTTCAAATAAGTCTAATTTCTTCCATCAAAGAGTGATGACCGACTCGCATGAGTTCCTTCGAGGTTGAGGTTGAGTAGAATATTGTCCCCTGTTCAAGATCGGTCAAGGCTCCTTGAATATTTGCTCTAATACCAATTAAAAGATCTAGAGGGGCTGAATAGAGTTTTGATATTTTAAAGTTCAATAAAAAAACTCAAATCAAAAAGGAGGAGGAAACAAGGAAGACATCGGGATTTAGAGTGGGTCCAACCTTTGAATCAAAGGTTGTCATCCACTACTCAATTGTTTTCAATTGAGATTTTGAAAGTGATTTATTTTATTTACCTCGTAAGGATGTTACAAAAAAATACAATCACCTTCCACTTCCTTAAAGTATCCTTCACTTTGAAGTAGCCGCAACCTCCTTGAGTAGCCTTCTTGAAGTAACTACAAGCCCTTAGAGCATCCTTCACCACCTTGAAGTAACTCCACCACCTTGAGGAAGCCTTCACCTAAAAGTAGCCTCAACCTTCTTTGAAGAAGACTTCTTGAAGTAACCTCAAGAAACCTTGGGGAAGCCTTCTTTTCCTTGAAATAGCTCCAAGCAACCTCCTCTAAACAACCTCCAACCCTAGGAGTCGTTAAGGAGAACAAAATACAATACAAAAGAAATATTTTGGAAGAGGGAAACGCTTAGCCAATGGAGTACAATTTCTTGATTCCTATATCAATCATTCAGACCTTCCTAGTAGATGATGATGGACGTTGGACCAGTTCCTTAGAAGTTTGAATCTAAGAGATGAAGATTGCAAGTGAGTTCAAGAGTGCAATTCTCTCTCAATTGATAGCTCAAGTGTAGCAAGTGTGTATGAAGTTCTCTAAGGGCACTCCTATTTATAGTAATAGATTCCAAGTTACTAGGGTACAATTCAAATGAGTCTAGAGTGTTCACTAGCCGTTTAGGGTCAAATTCTGTTAGGTAAAATGGCTAATTGAGTCATGAAGGATAGAATAATCCAAAACCTTTCTCAGTTGATAATTTCTTTGACTGAATGTCTTGTCGGTCGACTGCCTTCTTGACCGAATATGACTCAAGTGCACTGGTTCTCTCTAACGACTTATTAGCACATTAATCACATTGGTTAATAGTTGAAACGTTTACCTGTCCGTCGAGAATAACTTTAGCCAAGTGAACTCAGTTGACAATGTGTTCGACCAAATTTGAAGTCAGAGCATGTGTTAAGTATACAGTTCATGTGATACTCTGAAACTTTGACCGGAGGGATTGTCGGTCAACTAGTTTCTTGACCGAAAGTATGTTGGTTGAAAATTTTCTTGACCAAAAACTATTTTGTTTAGGTTCTAAGCGAAAATTACCAAGCGGTTCGGTGCACTTAGTCTTTAATCAGTGCATGTCATGGTCGACCAAGTTTTCGACTGAGTTATGTCTAAGTTGAGGATTTTCTCAATTGAAAATATCCATGCTGGATTATTTAAAAACCCTATCAAATGATTTCTTTAATTAGGTATATTGGCTCTAGACTCTATGAGGGATCCTAACTAAGGGTTATAGGTAGATAGGAAAGATCTAACACTTGATTTACATGATATCAAAGTACTTGTACATTATATACTTGTACAAGTTTTTACATTGAGTATAATCATGAAAATATTAAACATTTAAGCGCACTCATCTTCAACTATCCACTTAGTATGATCTCCTCATCTTCTTGAACCCTAAAATTCTCAAGTACCACATTAGATCCACAATAATGAAATGTTTGTCATCATCAAAACAAAGGGTGTGCTAATGTCCAATTTAGCCAACATTCTCTTGTTCAACAACAATAGTTTTCGTTTGGAATATACAACTACAGACACTCTCTTGATGAACTTTTGTAGATGTATTTTCAAGAATAGTTCATGGTGAAAGAGAGGCCATCATTGCAGTTTCACGACCTCAAGACTCTTATGTCAGAAGGATTTCTTCTAGTTGGGTTCTTTATGAGATATCATAGATTCATGAGTTGTTGATCAATCCATTTGTTATGTTGTTGTAGATAGTTAACACTTCCCATTTAACCTTTCATCATTTCATCATGTTGTTGCTATTAATGGTGATTAGATTTATCTTGTCATTACTCTCGTCTTTCCATTCTAAAGGAAAACATTTTAGACATCAAATCAGATTAAGGCTACCTCTGCATATGGTTCTAGAAGTTTCTCCTATTTTTCTGGAAATGGGTGTTGCAAGTAAACCTAGATGGTTCACCCCATGTCCCAAAACCAAATAGTTTAGAATGTGTGTTATTAGTCTAATTCTGCATATTAGATCTTTCTTCGACGATAGTGTTTCCGTAAGAAAATCCCAGATGATCCGATCTATTGTAATAAACATAGGATCCCTTTTCCATAGACCTTTTGTCTTCTTCTTCATTGGTGTATATGCAATAGTTAGAACCATGTTCACTCTCTGCACATGCAACATAGTTCATGAAAATTTCCACACAATGATTTCCTTTAGAATTGGTCACCTTTAAGGGATAGACATATGTGTCTATTTTTCCAAGCTTGTATGTCAGGACTTCTAGGGTTTTTCAATGAAAAGTGGCTCCCACACTAGAAACATTCATGGATGGTCCAATTTCATAATCTCAAATGACTTCAAACATAGTCATACTTTTTATGATTTCCTTGGATCATTCTGATCCATGACCCATGAAGTCACTCCCGGATGCTACATTTATGGAAATATTTTTACTCTAAGTGAGTCCATTATAAAAGGCAATAACTAAATACCCTACATCAAAACCACTGTGGGGTCATTCCCACTGATTTCTTGGTACGTATCCCATTCATTGAAGGTTTCCAGATAAAACCATTTGTCATTTTTTTGAATCTGTCTTCTCAATCATTAAGTTCTTAATAACAAAACCATTCAGCCTAGGCTTCCTATATTTGGAATGCTTCCATGTTTTAATGTTTGATTCCACACAAGCGCCTTATCCCTCAATGAGAAGTGGACAGTTGTTCAGTAAATAACTTCTAGGGAACCCTTATTAATATTCAAGGTATCATGCATATTCTTGAAGGCATTCAAGTGATGATAAGGGTTTTTGTAAGATAAATTCACTACAAATATTTGATTTTGAATAATAGATATGAAGTTTGGGTCCTGATTAAAGTTATAAGCATTGCCTCCTGGAAGGGTGATGGGTTGTCTTGTCTTGTTAGCATGGGTAGCTTCTAATAAAGAATGAGATGGATGAGATGGTGGTGGGAATTTTGTTGCTCCACCTCTGACAAGTGGTAGTGGTGGGTATATCTCATTCACATTTCTATTTTAGTTTTTTTGTGTCACATCCTAATTATTTTAAGAACCTATCTAAGTATAAGATTATTGTCATTTTCTTAAAGTGTGTGATTTCCTTTGTTACATAACTTTTGTTACATAATTTCATCCTTTATTAGATCAGAATACATAATGTGTTAATTATTCCTTTTAAGAGTATAACAACTGATGAAACAAATTTAATGTTAAATAGAATGATGAAATAAGCATCATGACCCATTTTTGAAAGATAATGTTATTCCTATGATTTAGTAGAAACTATGGGGGTTCAGACCAAATTAAATTACTTTGTGATTTTGGTTGAGAAATTTGGGAAAGTAGGACCACAATAATGTTCTATAGGTTAATGGGAATCAGTGGTTAAAATTTAGAAGCTTTTTGACTTCATTTGTAAGGAGTAGGATCTTATAGGGGATCCACTCCCTAATAAAATTAAAAGGCTACATCCCAAACCAAGAACCAACATAAAAAAAAATTCTCAAATGGGATGATAACCAAATTATTCAACATGAATGTATCATATCACCAAAGTAGCAGTGGAATTTAAAGATGTATCTAACCATTACAAAGCTTGTTATCATCACTAGACATTCACCATGTAGGGTGATATTAAGGAAAAGCTAACTAATCATAGGACTAGTTGAGGATCACCTAACAACTTCAAGAAAGTCTCGCATGAGGTTTTAGCTACACTTGTTGTGGTCCAGGTCCACCTTGGTTGTCCTATCCTTGTCCAACACTGGGGGTTGGAAGTGTACCCCACAAAAAGAAAAGAAAAGAGAACATCGACAAAAATTTGGTATGTGCATACTAAAATAGGGTTGAGCCATTTATGGAATAAAAGGTAATCAAGTAAAGAATGCTTCCCATAGAACACAAAGGGACAACCCAATCAGGCATAAAAGAAAGAACAACAATAATAGAGATACTTTCCATAACCAAACAAATAAAAAGGGTTCCATACTAGCACATGTAAATAATTATGGTACACACCCGATAATCAACAACATGCATGCATGTGAGACAAATATAACACTAGAATAATATAAAGACAAGGGCGGCCAAGCCTCACAAACTTGAAACTTGATGGATGATGATGTACTTCCAAACTTCCAATATATATAAAAGGTGGGCCAAGCTCACAAACTTGAAACTCGAGTATAGGGCACCACCACCTCCATCCCAATAATAACAGGGGCATACTACCCAAAAACCAATATAATTACACTACTCTAGTGCTACTGAATTACATACCATGTTTAATGTAGAGGTAAGTAGAAAATATAGTCATATTTTATAAAGTAATCAGCACAAAAGTGACCAACATATACACCCACCTCACAAGTGGGAAAAACACATCACATGTCATCATATAGAGTTCCTAAACAAAGCATAATAAAGATACCAAGAGAACGTCCAAATATGATCACAAGATCAGTACCAAATAAAGTAGTTCACACAAACCATAATTTCAAAAGAAAATATATCATGTAGGCTATTGTCCATAGGACCAAGAGAAATAAGAAAATAGGTTATTGCAAAAAAGGGATAATAGGATATTCAAACATACATTAAGAGAGACAAATTAGCAGTTTCTCTACATAGAAATAATATGGGATGCAATCATACCTTACTCAAGAATCTAAATAGTCCAAAGACAGTCCTAGATCCAAGCCTAGGTCTCCAAATCACATATGATGCATATATGTAGAATTAGGGTTAGGTTTTCATTACTTATTCAATACCGTAAAAATCTCCTTTTTAATATTTGTGAATTAGGCTATCAAAACCACTCCATGTTTTTTATTATCTTTTTCTAAGTTCAAAACATATTTTTTTATATTTTTTTGACTTATAAAGTATTAATTATAAATTCTTTAAGTTATTACTTATTTAGAAAAATCCATTAAAATAATATATTAACAATAGTAGATTTGGCAACAAAACCAATATTATTAGAAACCTCGTATTTTTCTAATTTTAGAACATATTTTATTTTAATTTTTTGAGCTATAAATAATTAGTTACGAATTTTTGAAAATAGACCAATTAGGAAAATCCACGTCAGAAATAATTGTTGGGAGAGGAAAAGAGAGAGAGGGAGAGATTGAGTGGGGTCGGGCCTTGACCAACTTGGGCCGATCCAAGACAGACAATTCACTTGGTCAAAGGCCAGTGAGACCCGTCCCAAGCCAAAAGAAAATGAGGGGCAAAACTACCATTCTACCTCCAACGAGGGAAAGCACCGGAAAAGGAAAATAGGAGGGTAGAATTGGAAACCAGATGGGGGATTCATACCCTTTCCCTACTCTCACGTCATGGTTTCTAAGAAGCATCAGGAAAAAAAGAAATCAGAGATCCAAGCTGCAAAATAACCGAAATACGACCCCTACATCTTCGGTAGGTCGCCACGAAGTCAGGGAAACGTTTCACCAAACGAAAAGGTCTAAAGTAGGCAACCCTAAAAATATCCATGTCGAGAAACAAAGTGTAGGCGACAGACTATAAATAAATTATATATCAAAGGAACAAGCAAAACAAGACCGCCAAAGGCTTTGAGAAGGAAAAATAAGGCCAGAGGACGTCTCAGCGGGGTCCAATCTTGCCCATACACCATGGTCGATAAGCACAAAGGTTGGCTTGACAAGTTGAGATCAAAAATCGTAACATAGAGAATTGGATGGAGATTTAAGTGTAGGAAAAGAAAGTAGGAGTCAAGTGGGTGCTTACCAGAGTGCCAATTGAACAGGAGGTGATATAGGAGGTTGGGACAAAGTTGAGGTCTCCGAAGAATAAAGACCAGTAGCCCCAGGGACTCATAGGTAACAACTACCCAATTGGAAGAGGAGGAGAGTCTCAAGGAGTCAGTGGATGGTTTCAAGGCACTTGTGTGGTGATGATGTACAATGTATGGGCGTCAGCAAAAAATGATGGAGAACAAAGATTTAGGCATTTTCTATATGTAAGGAGTTAGGGCTTGAGCAAGGGGTCAAAACATGTATAATCAAAAGAGGAAGGTGTTAGAGAAACAATCTCAAAAAATCATCCACCGAGGAGGGAGAATGTGGAAGGAAAAGAATCGTGAAAAAAAGCTAATGTGGTTGGTCTCCTACTTGAGGTAGGAGATGATGCTAGAAATTTTGGATCAAAATATCAACGGCCCAGATCAACTAAATATTCATATTAGGAAACCAAGGCACATGACATTGTGACAAAATAAAATTTAATTTAATAAAGTGATATTGCATTTAATTTCCATTTTCTCTTTCTTAAAATAAGGGTTCAAACCTTATCCAAATTAAGTGGAATTTTGTAGAGGCCAATTCAGGCATGTAGATTCCGATTACGCAATTAGATTTCATGTTTGGAAACGTTTGATTCATTAAAATTGGCAAATCTTATTTTCTCTCCTCATGCGTTAATGACATTAGAACAATCAAAATTTGATGAAACTTCACCCACAAGTCACATTAGATATGTTGGATACGAATTTTCCCTTAATTTCTCTTGTTGAAGTTGTTTCTACAATTATTTAATATTTTGTAGATTCTACACACTTTCTCTCTCCTGATTCATCTTTTGATCAAATATTCTTCAAATTGAGTGAAAAATCACCGAAAGGCATGTTTTAATGTATATATTATGAATCTAAGATTATTTTACACTTTTGGAGTCATTAAGTATTTTATTTCATATTTTGAAGGAAAACACATCTTTTATTTTCTAAATAAAATAAATGTGATTATTATTATCCTAAATTTGTGAAACTCATCAATCAAGTAAACTTGAACTCAAAGAAAGTGAAAATGAAGTTATACTTATCCAATTAGTCATCCTTTGATAAGTTTTACATAATTAACTTTTGTGTCCCATTATTATTTTAGTTAACATATTATTTCATTATTATTAGTATCATTCTTCCAATACCACCATATTACAATCAAAAGGTTATATGTCACTTTTATGCACAAAATCTTCTATATATCCTGCATCTCATTTAGCTTATAAATTCTATATTATTTGGGTAATGTAACATTCTTTCATAGTTCTCCTATGCATATTAATCAACATTATCACATGTGACTCATTCTATGTATCCTTTATTTATCTCATGATTAGTATGAAAGATTATGTCATCCTTAATTATATGGCTACATGTTAGGATGATTTATTCATTCATTAACATGTTAGGGTTTCAATTATCCACTAATGTGTATATCTTATCCTTGTTTGGCTAAGCCCAAATACTAAGGTCTCTAACCTCTTAACCCTGGAATAGGATTAGGTTTAAGGTTTCTGTATGTTACATCCTATGACCCTCAAACTATTTGTAGAAGTTTATTTATAATGAGGACCTAAATAATCTTGGTATATTATTCAATGTCCATGATTTCGCATAGTTGAAATGGTTCAAATTTCACACTGACATTATTGTTTTGATTTGGGATTTTTCCCAAAGTCCAGATCGCATAAGTTCTCATGCACATCGTTTTATTCTTTCTTATGCATGGATCTTCGGTCAACATTGGATGAAAATCTAAGGGTTAGCACTTTGTCACCTAGATCCCACCATGGCTAGGACTCAACGCAGTCCGTGGGATCTCAAAATCCCTTAGATTATCTTGGTTTTCAGTACAAACTAGAGATGGGTTTTGATCCCAATGGTTTTGGGACACAAATATGAAGTTATAAATATATAGTAGATACCCTATTTCTCCCCAATCACAAAACACCCAATCCATCTCCTTCCTTCTTCTTTGACACTAGTAGCAAACTATTGGGTGTAGCCTCATCATGGTGCTTGAAGAACTTAGGAGCGTCTCTAGTCGTTGGGGATCCTTCTAAATTTTCCAAACTAGTTTAAGCCTTCCTAGATCCCTACCACGGAGTCCATCTTCTACCTCAGTGATGGTAGACTGGTGCTCCAAGCTATGGACTCCTTTGATCAATTCAATTTGCATGTGTTTTCCTGACTACTAGTCTTCTTTTATGGGAATTTTGTTGGTCACATCATGTGACCAAGGATTGGGTCGACAAACTCCGATGATGTAGCCAGAGATGAGGGTGGTCTTTAGGGTACCTTGCAACATTCTGCCCTACTTCTATTTTGGTTGACTTCGTAAGACAATGACGAACATATTGCTGCTTTTAATTTTGAGTTCTCTTGTTGATATATCATCTTCAAAAATTGAGCTCTATAGCTCTATTTTTTGTCCTCTGGAAAGGTTTTTCACGAGCTACGTACGCATCTCATTGGCATGAACCTGATGTGTGTCCTCAAACCATTGATGGGGAGGTAGTGGGAACTTGTTGCACTCTTCATTTCAACAGTTTGACCACCCTTGGAAGTGCCCCACACCAAGGTTGGCTGTAAGGGTAAGGAGTCTAGGTATATTATAGATTTATTCATGTGTCACAAGGCATTAGTCGAGCTTATGTCTATACGATGATATCAGGAGATTATTGCTAAGTTTAGTGATGTAGTCAATTTTACAAGTTATCCCCTATCACACCTATAGTTCTAGATTTTTATCAAAGGGTCATTCAATCTTTCTATTTTTGTTTTATCTGAACCCCAAAATATGCAAATTTGAATTATCTATATCCTGATTGGTCAATGTTAGAAATTTAATATCTTTTTATTGGTAACTCCAATTGGGTTGAGTAATATATGATTTTTTATTAGTTTTATTGTATCTATCCATTAGTCTAGGTTAGGATCATCATTATGACTATGGTTTGTCAGGTTTCAAGACTTGGCCTAATTAGGATTTATGAGAAAGTATTTAGGGTTTAGGGTTTATGAGAAAGTGTTAATGTTAAGATCAATTTAGTTAAAATAATATACCTCTTCATGTTTAATATCAGTAATGTGATTAGGGGTGAGAACCCTATGTAAGATAAGATCAGATAAGAACATATAATTAGGCCCTACTCATGAACATTTTTGTGGAAGGTTGGTGTATCATGAACCCCTTCATTTTATTGGGTTCACCAGTCTTCTTCACTTTTAGTTTATTCAAAAGAGTGTTTCGTATGTTTACGTTTATTGGGTTCAACCCCAACCATGTTCACTTTCAGTGTGTTCAGAAGGCTGATTACTTTTAGTCTGTTTGGTAGGTTTATGTTTATTCAGTTTCATCCCAATCATGTTCACTTTTAGTGCGTTCAGAAGACAATTTACTTTTAGTGTGTTAGGTATGTTTATGCTAGTTGGGTTCAAGCCCAACCCTATTCACTTATAGTGTGTTCAGAAGCCTTCACACCTTTTGTGTGTGATGAGTCAGATCAGATATAATTCATTGAGTATGTTCCCCTATAAGAAAGCTTAATCAAGTTAAGAATGTATCCTTAAGCCATAATAATGTTTATACAATTTCATAACAGTTTTAAGCTTATTTAAGTTATGTTCATATACTTTTACCAAACCTGACCACTTACATCTATTTTGTCAAATGCATGGCTATGTGTGGATGCACATTGGTGGAGGACAATGCAAATAGTAGCCACAACATTAATAGAATCGGGAGGGTGGAGTTCATGAAGCTTTTGGATGCTACCCTAGTGGGGTGCCATTCTATAGTGCTCCTCTAATTTATCTTTACATTCATTTTTATGTGAGGTTTTCTTTCATATTCGTAGGATGTTGGATATTCTATTCCTTTCTCTTATGCATGTATTAAGACACTACAAGTGGATGTTTTAAATTTCTATGGGTCTTTCTTTGTTAATGATACTATGTCATGATTTTGTCATGATCTCCTATGTATGAACACACTTATGTCATGCTTGAATTCTATACATTCTGAAGGTTGTGAAAAAAGTGGTATCATAACAATCCTAAAATGGCCACTATAGTAGGATTTTATAAATTACGCTACAGGCTTATGAATGTCTCTGTTTCCACTTCCTCATGGCCCCTATGTGTCTCCTTGAGCATGAAAAGTCACCCCCACACTCTGATGAAGAGAGTGATCACCAATATGAGCATGAGGAGATCCCTCATGGAGAAGACCCTCCTATCTCATACAATTTGTTGGTTAGAGCCTTGGATGATGTAATGGGAGGAAGAGATGGAGGTCATTGTTAGAGGAGAGATGAAGCTACCCTTATAGACTTCATCAAGGTGAATCCAAAGAGTTCATTGGAGAAGAAGAGATGGACATTGTGGGAAATGTTGAGGCATATATCCGCAACGTGGATCATTGATTTCATGACTTGAACTGCTCTAAGGAACCCGATGTTAGGTTCGAGATGCACATGCTGAGAGGACCGACGTGTGTTTGGTGGGAAAATATTTTTGACGCCAAAGATACATATGATGAGTTCCTCACATGGGAGGAGTTTATGGAGGATTTCAAGATCCATTATGAGCCAGAAGCAATGAAGGACAAGAAGGAGGCAGAGTTCCTCTATCTGCAACAGCATGGTGACATGATCGTCACTCAGTACACCATTAAGTTTTGTGTTCTTCAGAAGTGAAGAGATGAGATGACTGAACTGAAGTGAGAAAAGAAGTTCATTTGAGGTCTGAAGGAGGATCTCAGCTACTCGCTTTCTAGATGATTCCAAAAGACGGTGTAGGAAGCCCTTGATGCTACTCTAAAGCTTGAGGATCACCCAAGAAGGGATGTGAAGAAGAACCACAATGGTTGGCAACAACATCACAAGCAGAACTACCAATAGAGAACAACAAATACTACTAGGGACACAACCGTTCAGCACAAAAACATGAACAATAATAATGGTCAACCCCAATTCCCTTAGTGTCACAAGCATCATGGTGGGCAGTGCAGGCTTGGACAGGGAGTCTGCTACTTTTGTGGGGAGTTGGGTCATATCAAGAGGGATTGTCCCAAGTTCCTTCAGCAAGGAGTCTATGACAGAAAAGTTGTAGTAGGTGATGCTCCGAGGGAGAAGAGGCAGACTCGTATGTTCATGATGGAAGAAAAGGATGGCAAGTTGGATCATGTCATAGAAGGTAATACTTTTATTCATGATCAGAATGTTAAAGTCTTATATGATTCTAGTGCATGACATGCCATCGTTTCATCCGCACTTGTTGATATGCTTAAATTACCCGTTGAGCATCTAGGTTATTATTTGAACTCATAATTCCTAGTAGTCTTATATAAGAACCTAGAGGATGAAATTCAGGGCTCCCTTATTTGTGAGGGAAAGGCTTTCCTAGTAGACCTTATGGTAGTGGATATGAACTCTTTTGAGGTTATCATGGGGATGAGTTTGCTTCATGAGAACTATGTCCTTCTTGATAGTAGAAGGAAGCTTGTTACATTTTCCTATCCCATGGAGGATCCCCTTGTTCTTAAAGGAAGGAGAAGGGATAGGAAGAGTCTCTTCATTTCTTATATACACGGGTAGAGAAGTTGAGGAGAAAGAGTCATGTTGAGTTTCTTTTTTCCTTATTAGTCGAGTAGGAGATACCTATTTTAGATTTTTTTATAGTCAGGGATTTTCTTATGTTTTCCCTAAAGACTTTTCCGATATCCCTCCTGATAGATAATTGTAGTTATCTATTGATATACTTCCATGTACTTCTCCAATCTCAAAGTCTCCTTACAGAATGGCCCTTGTTGAGTTATCTAAGATTAATAAGAAGCTTCAATATATCTTAGACTCGAGTTTTATATGCCTGAGTGCCTCCCCTTGGGGTGTTCTTGCCCTCTTTGTCAAGAAGAAGGATGGGCCACTATGTATGTGCATCGATTATAGGATGATCAATCAAGTAGATATCAAGAATAGGTATCATTTGTCCATGATTAATGATTTTTTTGACCATTTGAGGTCTACAAAGGTTTCCTCAAAGATTGACTTAAGGAGTGGCTACCGTCATTTGATGATTCAGAGTTCTGATATTAAGAGGACAACTTTTCATACTTGATATGGGCATAAAGAATCCTAGTAATGCCTTTCGGCCTTACTAATGCTCCTTCTATTTTTATGGATCTTGTGAATGGGATATTTCATCAGTTTCTTGATTTTTTCATCATCGCATAGAGAAGTCATGCACATAGAAGTTGATCCAGCTAAGGTTGAGTCAGTCAAGAACTAGGTTGTTCCTAAAACTCCTATTAATATTCGTAGTTTCCTCAATTTAGCAAGCTACTACAGGCGTTTTATTCAGGACTTTTCAATCATAGAAATACCTCTTACTTAGTTGGCCAGGAAGGACTATAAGTTTATCTTGGATGACACTTGTGAGCATTTTTTTTCAAACCCTGAGGGACAAGTTAACATCTATTCATGTACTCATTCTTCCAAATGATGATCATGGCTTTGTAATTTATAGTGACTCTTCAAAGCATGGTCTAAGTTGGGTGCTCATATAGAATGACAGAGTTATCTCTTATTCTTCTCAACAACTCAAAGTGCATGAAGAGAACTATCCAACAATGACCTCGAACTAGCTGTTATCATTTTTGCATTAAAGATATGGAGGCATGGCCTACATGGCACAAGTTTGTAGGTGTTCTCTGATCATAAGAGACATAATTATATCCTAACACAAAAGGGCCTCGGCATGAGGCAGATAGGTGACTCGAGTTCATAAAGGCTATGATTTCTCTATCACCTATAATTTGAGAAAAGCCAATGCAGCAGCTGACGCTCTGAGTAGATGGAAGGATGTTAGTTTTACTTCTATTCAGGTTGATGAATGGAAGATGATGAATGAGTTGATAGAGTGGAGATTGTTGCTTGCTGAGGTTGAGTTGAAGTTGGAACATATCATGATCAAGCCGGATTGTACTTTTGATGTACACAGTGCACAACATTGTATCCTCGAGTATCCACATATATTAGATATTCTTGAGAGAAATCGGGAATAGAATCTAAAAGGGTAAATATGGTGAGCTTCTTATGAATGGTATATTGTGGATACCTTCTGATGAGCTAAGGAATAATATTCTTTTTGAGACACATGGCACTAACTACATTATTCATCTGGGTTCTAAAAAGATGTATCAAGATCTGAAGAAAACCTTTTGGTGGGAAGGTATGAAGAAAGTTATAGCTACTTTTATTTCTAGTTGTCTGACATGTCAGTAGGTGCAGGTTGAACACCAAAGGCTAGGAGATCTTCTCCAATCCCTTGACATTCCTAAGTGGAAGTGGGAGAAAATAACCATGCATTTTGTTACTAACTTGTCCAAGACTAAGAAATGGCATGATGCAATATGGGTGGTGGTTGATCGTCTGACAAAAAATGCACCCTTTCTATCTTATAAAACCACTTCCAGTGTTTCAGAGATGGATGATCTATATATTTATGAGATAGTATGTTTTCATGGTGTTCCCCATTCGATTGTTTCTGATAGGGACCCAAGATTTAATTCTAATTGTGGAAACAAGTTCAGGATGAGTTAGAAACTCGACTTCATTTTAGTACTGCTTATCACCCTCAGACGGATGGGAAGTCTGAAAGGACTATTCAGACTTTAGGGGACATTCATTAAGCATGCATGCTTGATTTGGGAGGATCTTGGTCAAATTTCAAGCCTCTGGCCGAATTTTCTTACAGTAATAGTTTTCATAGCAGTATAGGTGTCATATGAGAGGCGTGTTCAAGTATTTAGATCCATCTATAAGGCATATGGTGAGGTTGAAGTCACTGGTTAATAGTCGGGGTTGTCAGGGTGCATGCTTAAGTCAGTTAATTCACCAAAGAAGGCATAATTTTACATATATGGTTTTCCATAAACTTAGGTCAAGGTCCAAGGGTCATAAGAAGGGATATCAAGGTGATGGTGACATAGAATAGAAGAAAATCAACAATAAAAAAGTGAAGCAATTTTTTTCCATCCACTAGATACACCCAAGTTGAGGCCAACTACTGGGAGATAAGCACATAAACTAACGTGACTCCCCTTTGGATCATATAGTTATTAAGATAAGAAGGGTTTTGTTTCTTGGATAATAATGATATAGATATTATACTTATGCATGATTTTTGTATGAATCATTGATGTAGCCCTAATTTAGGATCCATCTTGTGTCTTACTGTATTTTAATCACATCTAAATCTATTAGATTACATGTTATTTCTCTCAATATTTGTATTCTATAAAATGCAGTTAGGGATGTTCTTTCCATATTTTTCAGGTACTTAGACCACGCTTCGATGGACGAGAGAGAGGGGATGATCCTAGGGTTTCTCTACCGTTAGAGAAACCCACAATGAGATTAAAGGATCCCTCAATCTACCGCTAGTGGCCAAGAGTCAACTCAATCAAAGAAATCCATGGATGAACAAACTTGAAGTGTAAAGTGCAGCTGAAGACCCTAGCATGACTGTTGTGTCCATGAACGGTCGTGTTGGCCAAGAAAAAAAACATAGAGAGATGATAGAGTTCCATCTTGAAGAGCAACCTCAGCAGCACGACTGTACCAGCCAGACCGGTCATGCCAAGAAGACCCCATCACGGTTTGTGCCAGTAAGGTTGGTTGTGTTGGCCAAAGGTAGAACATGCATTCCAAGAAAAACGGCCAAGCCCTCAACTTGCACAGTACGACCGTGCTACCCAGCACAAACGATCTTCCTCGCCCTTACGAGTCATTCTGCCCAGCATGGTCCTGCTGCCAGTCTCCATTGATCACTCTTTTTTGTGGCTCAAAAGTATAAACATGATTGTTCGGTCAAAGATATCGAACTTTAAATTTATATCCGACTAGAACAGACACCAATAACTCAACACAGAGTCTTTGTAGTAGTGCGGAATAAAACACATGGACAAGGATAACAAAAGAATAAGAGCGGGAGATCTTGACTTAGTTTAGTCAAATCAAAGTAATGAAGTTGGTGTTTTGGTCAAAGAACAAATTCATCTAATTAAGCAGTAAATCTAAGTTATGAAAGATAAAAAAAGAAATGAAAATAATTCTGAAACAATAAAGAGAGAAATTTGGATTGAGTTTCACCAATCAAGTCATCCACAACCATGTAAAACCTTCCCTTCTAATTTATATATATATTCCTGACATATTTTACAAACAGTCATAAAAGACATCCACTCATTCCTTCTCTCAAAATCCACATATATTTCTATCCAAAGATATCTCTCTCTCGAGATGATAACTAAAAGAACAAGTAAAACCGTATGACTTTCATTATAGTAATTCCTCACTCTTGTGTCTTGTTATTAATCTATACACTAGATCTTATTGAAATTATTCTCTCGAATAAATCTATATCAGAACAAGAATTATCAAGCAATTTGATATGACTTATCCATTTCTTCGAACTCGAATTATGATTTCCTTCCACACTTCACAAGCAGCGGCAAGCTCTGGGCTCCATTTGCGCATGCTTCTAAAGCCACTTGGTTAGTTACTGCACTAGGTGCATTTCCCTAAGGGTGTCCTAAAGTTCCTCCACCAAACTCTAATACAGAATCATTTTCAAAGATCTCGGTCAAGGCAGGCATATGCCAAATATGAATACCCCCTGAAGCCACAGGCTAAGCACCTGGCATAGACACCCAATTTTGAGTGAAAAAGATACCGCGGATGTCATAAGAAGGTAGCTAATCAAAATGTGACGTATTAAAATATGAGTATATAAACAAAATTATAAGAACATATTCAATACATGGAAGATGGAATGATTACATGGTTGGGAGGACCAAAGGGCTACTCCGAACCCATGTTATGAATCTAGTCGTTCATGGTGCAAGAAGGAAAAATATTACAACTTGAATAGGTCATGGTAAGAAAAGAAAAGAGAAAAAGTAGATGGTTGCCGAGTCTAGAGGTTGATGGTCTAGACTTGAACTTTGATCTTGGTGGCAGCCTTTCGACTTCTTTGTCTCCAAAATCCAAGATCTAAGATCATTTTGTTTGGTGACGGCTGTTTGGTATTTATAGAAATAGAAGAGAAGTCTTAGAGTTAGTCTTAAGATTTGAAAAGTCTAGAAATAAATGTACGGAGAGTTATAAAGTCACGGAACTAATGCAGATGGGACCCAGCCCATATTTGACTGATCGGGCAGTGAGGTCGATATGTGATGGGGGCTGAAGGTAAATATTTTGCAACTGTAGATACATCAATACTTTGGCAGAAGGTCGATAAGCTGGCGGTTTTCGACCGGAAACATTGATAGGTGGTCGTCGACTCAAGGTTGATTGGTTGGCTGTGAAGGTCGATTGCATGGCTTATTGGAACACGGGTCAATGGGCTGCCGTCGAGGAAGATGGCTGCTGGTCGATAATTAATTCATAGTACAGGCCCAATACATGCATGGAAGTTAGAAGGTCGACGGCTCCTTGATTGTCTTGAAGTTGAAGGTCGATGATTCCTTAATTGTCTTGAAGGTCGATGGCTCCTTAAAGGCCTTGGCTGTAGCTCGATGGACGGTGTGCATGTCTACTTACAATGGTGGTCGATAGATATTTCATGTAGAAATGACCTCGACAAATACAACAAAACATGCATTGATCAATTCAATTGTCATGCACCTCGTTGCGGCGGAATTTGCTGACGGGAGAGGAAAGTGGGGCTGCGTGGAGTTTCCAAGGCAGAATTCAAACGTTGCTACTATTAAATTCCATCTCGATATGTGGTCCGTTCAGTGTCCTTTTTATTAATTACAGTCAACCATCAAATTGTTAATGATCTCAGAAAGTGGGGCTGCGTGGAGCTTTCCATGCACGGATAGAATTTAGTGTCGGGTCAATACAGTAACTTCTTGGTCTTTAAAGACATCTGCCTTTTCAGATTTTTAGTAATAAAATACAATGTTGCCCTAAATTTGTATTGCAACCGCTTATTAAGAAAACTACTTAATGAGTTTCTTGGTGTCTGGTCAATGAGTTTCTATAATTTTCAAACAATGTAAAATTGTTTACTTATTTATTTTAATTTTCACAACCAATTTAATGGACACAAATAAGTCTATTTTGCGCTTCCTACAAGCCAAAAATCACTAATTAAGAAACTAAATTGAAAAAAGATAAAAATTATAGAAGACTAAGAATTAAACTATTAAAGTTTGATCATGGCTAATAAAGGTACAAAAATTAAGGTAAAACAAACACTAATATTGCACAAATTTGGGTGTTGTCAACCACCATAAATTTATAATTTGATTGCCCTCAAGCAAGACTCAAACTCAAAGATCCTAAAATAACATCCAATTTACAATGACAATAAAAACTAAGATTAGGAAAAACAGCTTCAAATCACAAGTTGTCCAAGACATGATATTTCAGAATCAACCTCCACAACACAAGAAAACCTGCTAATGTAAGATTTGATAACCACCAGGCATGTTTAAGTGATTTCACTGTAGTCCAACAAGATTCGTAGGGATGTAAGCCATATATAGAAGCATTAAAGTTCAGTCACTTAGGAAATTGAGAAAAATGATGTATACATGTAATGATTTGTCATTAGGATTTTATGTAAACTAATCAAATACAACACACCTATCACTTATTCATTTCCTAATGTAAAATTTAAATTGAAAAGCTTCTAATGACTTTTGAGGTTCCCAGTCTGTGTGAGGCTGGTCTATGTAACGAACAATGGTCCCTGTAGTCCAAGGCAGTTGACTCAAAGCAGTGAGATGATCTCCTGGTACCTTGCTCAAACCAACCGTGCTATTGAAAAAGTCCCATTAGTCTCCTACAGATTTCTAAAAGACACTCTAATGAGTTTGGGATGACACCACTAGGCATCACATACCCGTGTTTGTGAGTGTAGTAATACACCCACTAGGCATCATTCTTAACTCTCCTAAAAATAGAAAAAAATAATCACTCATAATTTTATTTACTCAGGCTTTTGACACTGCATTCTAATTAATTGGGCACAGGTACTATAATTTTTGGAATTTTTTTCTTTTATAGAAAGGAATTGTTTTTAGGATTTTTAGGCGACCAAGCCTCTTCTGCTCATTTTTATTTTTGACTCAATTTAATATGCGAAAGCATGGAGACCATCATAGTAAACACTCCATTTTAAATGAACTCCAAACTCATCACTGCTCGCTCAAACCTTTGTGAATATTTTTATACGGTTCAAAGATCCTTAGAATATTGTCAAATTCATGAAAACTCCCCAAGGAGTTTTGATCTTACACTAGCTCGAACAATCGACACAAACCTTAGGTTCATCATTCATAACATGAAACATGCGAACATGTAACTTTTAACTGTGGGTAGATACGTGTAATTGTAGAATTCATTTTCAAAATTATACAAGGGATCAATGAGATGAATGAAGTTAAAGATCAAACAAATATAATGGTGATGGGGTGATTTAACACAATATGATCATTAAACCTGGCATTCATACCAACATAGCCACAAATGTGGAAACTACAAATTACACAACAAAGTCTAAAAATGCAAGAAAGTAAACATGGATACTTGAAATGGAAAATAAAGATAGAAGAGATAGAATTGTATGCTCCCCTACCACACCAAGGTTAAAAAAATTCTCATTCTCGAGCAGGTCTTAAAATTTTTCTCATCCTCGAGAAAATCCTAAAATTAGAATAGTATGGATGGTGTACTCTGCAATTGTCTGTCCCCCAAAGAGGGTCTCCCAACAATCTCAAAACTTAGATCCCTGATCCTGAGTTTTCATATCCAGGCCACTAGTGTCTTGCATATTGGATTCATCATGTATGAGTAGAATGTAAAGAGTGGTTGATCTTTCCAAGTCTGTGATAGGACAATAAAGCTCAAGGACTTGGTGACTTTGTTTTTAGAATGCATCAGCATAACATCATCATGATGTCCTTAAAAGTATTGATCTTCATAGTCGGTCCCTAGGCTGTTAACACATGAAATGATGGAGGTAAGAGGTTTCGAGTCTAGAATATAATTATGTTCTTCAGCTTCCTTATCAAAGTTTGAGATTGGATTGCTTTACACACAATAAAGTTGAATATGGGACATCCAATCATCTTCTAAAGGTGGGACAATCTTAGGTGAATCAAGTTGTGAATCCTTCACCCAAAGCTTGTCACTAAGAAGGGGGTAGGATTCTTTCATGAGTTGCATGTATATTCTCAAAGTCTATCAAAACTGCATACCCCATATTATCATCACCCTCCAAGGGGGATGAAGTGAACTATAAAATGGGTGGTCGTCACATTTCCAAAATGTATAGTAATCGTCGTATTCATCGTCATATAAATTGTTCCAACCCAAAGTCGATTGTTTGTTAGTAGCAAAATGGAAATCCTCAACATGTGGAATGTCTCTCTGAGTTGGGACAGAAACCAAAGTGAACCGATCAAGAGAGGCATTAAACTAATTTGAAGACTGATACATGGATTCTTGGTTGTACATCGGTATGTAAAAATATCCATCATTAATTTCCATATAAGGATATCATAAATCTTCTACTAGCGGTTGTATTATATCAAACAGGTGAAATTAAGGACTCTTTTAGATAGGGGAATCTTGAATGGAGCATCCTACTAGGAAGGAGAATTGAATTCTGTATTGCGACTAGTGCATTGGACGTGATGGTTGAAGTTGCATACATGCAAATTGAGTGTGGATCCATTGTATACACTAAGGGTGTATTAGTAAAGATTTGTTTGTTGGCGTATATGAGGCTTCTATTGGGGGCAGTAACCTCTGTCAATTCTTGGATCATGCGATTTTGCCTCTCGATCATAGCTGGATATGGATCTAGAGGATCTTCGAAGTAGGAAGGCATGGCTGACTTGAGCGCGTCAATATCTTCTCTTGCCTTGATAGATGCTTGCATAGTATCTTGGGTCAAAAATTCAACATGTGATGTTAGTGCAATAGAGTCAAGAGTGGAAAATGACAAATGAATAAGAAGTTGGTGGGGTTTGGTGTAAGGATGACAATTGAAGTAGTTGATGCAAGGACACCAATTTAAGTGCATGATTCTCTATGATCTTCCAACAGTTTGGAGTGCGGAAAAAGTCAGGGGTGCAAGTGGACAAGATTGTCTGCCTTGTTGTGGCTAGATCCATGGGTGCAATCAAAATAAAGAAAATAGAGAAAAGTTTTTTTAAAACAAAGGTTAGAAAGAAAAAAATGAAAAAAAAAACTAAAAAAGAAACAAAATTACAAAAGAAAAATAAAATAATAAACTAAGAAAAAACAATAATATCATAATGGAAACTTGGTAGAAAGAAGAGTACACTACATGAATGGACTTCAATAAGATAAAGTGAAAGAAAAAGGATTTTTTTAAAGAATAATAATAAATAAGTCCAATGAGAAAAATAAGATTTTTTATCATAATAAAGAAACCATAAGAAAGAAAGAAAATTGTGGAATCAAGTCTATTGTTAAACATAATAACAATGACTAAATCTAAGTAGATGTCAAATTCTTATATATATATATATATATATATATATATATATATATATATATATATATATATATATATATATATATATGTTTGGAACATTTTTTCTTGTAACAGGCTTATGACACCCCTAGTAAGTGCCTTGTAACATGAAATGACTTGTATATAAAGGGTTTTTTTTCTTTGGTGTTTTATGAAATTCGTTTTAAATTTGTAGTATTTTCCAATAACCAGTTTGTTTAATCTTTCTTCCATGGGTAAGTATTGAGTAATCTCGCTTTGTGTGGTATGGGGTGATACAATATTGTTGGTATCAGAGCTTTAGTTTCGATGAGTCTACGGTGACCTTGGACTAGGGCTTGTGTCTGTTCTTGTGTCCTCCAGTCTGTCTTATAGTGACTTCTGCTTGTGTAGAAGAAGATGGGAAAGATTAAAGATGTCTGGAGAACACGAAGAACATGTTGTTGAAAGTATTGTTGCAGCACCAGATGGTAGTGCAAGGAACCAGGCCTGAGAAGATTGGGTGCCTAAAGTCGCCCACTTTAACCCAACCATGCTTGAAAATCCTGCCTTTCAATCTCTTTTTGGGCAGTTTATGGCTACTATGACTCATATGGCGGACAGTATGCCTGCACCTCTGCCTAGGGCTCCAGTTCCCCATACTGAATCTTTGGATACTGGGAAGACTTTTGAGTGGCTTCATTAGGTTGGAGATTTGGAATATGTTGGGATGGCTGATCTAGTAGATGCGGGTGTGTGGCTTACCTAGCTTGAGAAAGCCTTTAAGACCATTTGTATCCCCAAAATGGAAAAGTAAAGCATGCGGTGTACCTTCTGAAGGGAACTGTTGGCCACTGGTGGGCCATAGAGGAGGAGGAGAGGCATGGAGAGTCTATAGGTTGAGAGGAGTTTCTACGTGAGATCGTTAGTTGGTACTTTCCATGGACCTATCTGGATGAGAAGATCAGCCACTTTGAACGGATCTGGCAAGGACGTATGTCTATCAATGAGTATGAAGTAAGGTTTATGGAGTTGTTGAGGTTCTGTCCCCAAATGGGTACTGTGGAGGATGAGTGGATTCACCATTTTGAGAAGGGATTGAACGCTGAGTTGTCTAACCCGACAACTACTTTGGAAAATCAAGAAGGTTTTCCACATTTGTGGACTCTATTCAGAGGATAGAGTGATCTGTGATGGAGGGACGAGAGGCAAGCACCAAAAAGAGGCCTACATAGTTTCAAGGACAGTCTTCAGGAGGCTATAAGAAGCTGAGGTTTTTCACATATCCATCATCATAAAGGTTCAGCACACAGATGAAGTGGTCACCTAGTAAAGGTAGAGGTTGTAGCTTTCCATCTGTTGGAGTTCACAGCACAACATCAATATCGGTGATAGAGCCACCTAGGCCTTGGTATGAGAATAAGACGTGCAATAAGTGTGAATAGGTTGGGAATACTAAAACATTTTTCTTAGTGAAAGATGATTAAGTGACCCAACAATTGAGATAGAGCCAATAGGGCTCTGAGAGAGAGCAGAACAGCAGCACAGGAGGACGAGGACATGACCGAACATCACAGGTCAGATTGTATGCTCAGGGAAGAAGAGGACGGGGGAGACCACAAGAAATGGCTAGATTCTATGCTATGAGTTATCCGGAGGCAACCCACGAGTAGTGACAGGTCAGATAGAGTTATTTCATTCTGATTTGTCTTCTTCTTGCTTTCTATCTATTTTGGTTGACCCCAGTGCAACGCACTCTTTTGTCACTCGCAAAGTGCTTGACAGTTGTCTTTTACTTGTTAGTCATAAGAAGAATAGCTTATTGTTAGAAACCCAGTTAGTTGGTTATGTAGTGTTGTAAGAGGTGTGTCCTTAATGTGTCCTCTCCTTTTTGGGGAACAACATTCAAGTGGATCTCATACCACTTGATATGCATGGATTCGATGTAATCCTTGGAAAGGACAACTTGGAGAAGTATAGAGAGGTCTTGGATTGTAGTTCCAAGCAGGCGATGTTTTTAGACTGTGGTAAGATGTGGATCTTCTAAGGAGATAGGAAGATTCTTCAAACGTGTTTGGTATCATCCATGGTGGTAGGGAAGCTCTTGAGACAAGGTTGTGAGGCATTCTTGGTACATGTGTTGGATACTAAGGTAAGGATCCCTAGTATTCAGGGGGTGCCAGTTGTAAGAGAGTTTGAGGATGTGTTTCTTGAGAAGTTTCCATGTGTTCCCCCACCCTGAGAGATTGATTTTTAGATCAATCTAGTCCCTGACACACAACCGATAGCCCAGACACCATAAAGGATGGCTCCAGTCGAGATGGTAGAGTTGAAGAGATAGTTGCAAGAGCTACTTGATAATGGTTTCATCAGATTGAGTACGTCGCAATGGGGTGCTCCTGTGTTGTTCATGAAAAATAAGTACAGGTATATGAGGTTGTGCATAGACTGTAGACATCTGAACAAGGTGACGATAAAGAATTAGTATCCCTTGTCGAGGATAGATGACATGTTTGATCAGTTGCTGGCGTGATAGTGTTCTCGAAGATAGACCTGAGGTCAGGATAGAACCAATTTAGGATAAAGGAGGATGACATACCTAAGTCAGATTTTAAGACGAGGTATAGTCACTATGAGTTTGTGGTCATGTCATTTGGGTTGACCAATGCACTAGCAACAATCATGGATTTGATGAAAAAGGTGTTCTGACCATTTCTTGATCAGTTTGTGTTGGTCTTCATAGACGACATCTTGATATAAAATCATGACAATCAATTGCATGAACAACGTCTTCATCAGGTGTTGACCATGCTAAGACAATTATCCCAAGTTTAGCAAGTGTGAGTTCTGGTTGAAGGAGGTAGATTTCCTGGGGCACATCATATCTATTGAGGGAGTATGTGTGGATCCCAAGAAGGTGGATTCATTGGTAGAGTGGGAGTAGACAAAGATGACGACAGAAGTGTGCAGTTTTCTAGGTTTAGTAGGCTATTATAGGTGGTTCATCAAGGACTTCAATGTTATTATTTCACCTCTAACAAAGTTGACAAGGAAGAATGTGATGTTCATCTGTAATGAAACATGTCAATGTGCTTTTCTAGTGTTGAAGGAGAAGTTGACAAGTGCACCAGTTCTGGTCTTGCCTTAGCAAGGAAAAGGATACATAGTCTTTTGTGATGTATCCAGGAAGGGCTTGGGTTGTAAGATGATGATGGACAATCAAGTGGCTTCCAAGTGGGAGACAAGGTATATTTGAATGTTTCTACTTGGAAAGGTGTTCTGAGGTTTGAGAAGAAGGGTAAGCTAGCTCCCAAGTTTATGGGACCTTACCCAGTGGTGGTACATGCTGGGAAGATGGCCTACATGTTGGAATTTCCACCTGAGTTACATAGTTTTCATCTAATGTTTCATGTGAGTATGTTGAGGAAGTGCCATAAAGATACAGATTAGTGTTGTGGCCTGTGGAGGCAGAGCTTGATGAGGATATGAGTTATGTGGAAGGTCCAGTGTTGATCCTTAACCGGAGAATGAAGAAGATAAAAAGGAAGTACCTAGTATTGGTGAAGATTCTTTGGCATCATCGTGGTGTTGAAGAAGCCACATGGGAGCTCAAAGAAGAGATGAGGAGGAAGTACCCCTCTCTTTTCTCATAGGATTCTGGGGGCAAAATCCATATCAGGGGTTTATGGCACGCAAGGACCCTGACCTGCATTTTAGGATGACCCTTTTTTTCCTAAGTATGTTGCTTAGAACCTTTCTCTAATCATCTGATATGTAATTAGGGCTAGTAGAAAGCTTAAGTTTCTTGTTTGAGCTTGTTTTGATAATGTTGTATTTTTTGGTATGGTTTTGGTGCAAATTGCAATTCACCCAGAGAAGGGGTTGATGTGCAAGTTTATCTCCTCTAGAATGTTCCTTCTCTCTCTTGGAATCATCTAGAGGATATAGAGAGAGAGGTGGGCATCTTGTTTGGGTCTTAGTTATGTGGTAACATCCTTAGTGATGTTTAGAACACATGGTTGAGGTGTCATTTGCACCTAGATGTGTTATCTTGGGTTTGAGAGCCTTGGAGAGGTTATGTATCAGTTTGTGACTAAGCATGGGGATGCATCTCAAGCTAGGGAGTGTGAGGGAGGAGATGAAACTTGGTTTGGAGGAGTTGTAAGGGTGCTTATCTCTTTGTGAGTGAGTGGGGATATGGCATATCGGGTTATTGAGGCCATGATCTTGGTAGGAGACCAACAGGGCAAGATCTAACCTAGATGATATCACCACATCTTGCATGTTGTTCCATGTGGCCCCTTTTTTGTGGAAAAGTGTCACCTAGGTTCCTAAAGTGATGACACCCTTCCCATTATCTCTCTCTCATCCCCTAGTATATAGTCTTCTATCCTTCAATGTAGGAGAATCCTTTTGGCCATTCTTTCTTTCTCTCCTTCTTGGTGGATGACCTTGAGAAGCTTTAGGAGCTAGAGAGGTTCTCTTGGATCTTGGAGTATGAGTCATAAGCTTGTGGTGTTCCTTGATCATCTTTCATCTTCTACCTTGGTAAGTTATGTTTCCTAGCTCTCTTCTTCTTCTCAGCTATGGATCATGGATATCTCCTTTTCATCTCAAGCCACCTTAACCTTGGTTTTGTCTTCTTCCTTGGAGGTGTGGTGGTGATCAAGTTATGTGGGTCATCTTCAACCTTGAGCTCGTGAGCTTGAAGATTGACCTTGGAGCTTGGACCTTGGTGGCGATCTTTTAGGCGGGTTATATAACTCTTAGCCTTCTTTATTATTTTCACTCTTTCATGTGCTTATACTGTTTCCCATCTCTAAATCATTCATCTCATATATGTTAGTAGTTAATAATGGTCTTGAGAACTGATTTGAACAAGGAACCTCATTTAGTTGTTGTGCATATCTTGTACTTTCCTTCCATGATAATAGATGAGCAAGTGGTCGATATCTCAAGGTTGAAGATGATAAGTCGAAACACACACTTGGATGTGAATAGTCGACATACCTTTTGATGCTTAAAATGACACACTTTGATTTAGACGACGCCCCAAATTAGTTACAACCCCACATGCTCTAGAGGGGTTAAGCCGATATGCCTTGCTAGTCAACACCTTAGACCGATATGTTGAGGGTTCTTGCCCGACATGACCAAGATGATATCTTCTGAGCTGGTATGCCTTGAAGTAGCGACTGATATGCCCGTGTTTAAGTAAGAGGCTGACACGATGGTACCTAACCCGACACACTTTCAAGTAGGGTTAAACCAACATGCCTTGGAGAGGTTAACCCCTTGAGCCTTGCATAGAGTTAGTCAACATGTTATGGTGGTGACAAGTCAACACTCAATGTCAAGTATCAACTCGACATGCTTGGACTAATGCTAAATCGATACACTTCAATATGAGCTTCCCGACACCTTGTGGTCTAACCCGACACACCTCAAGTGTAGCTAACCCGACACCTTGAGTGATAAACTGCCACCCTTAGATGATCTTGCCCGAGACACCTTAGTATGGTCAGGCCGACACATGTAGATGATGAAACTGGATCCCTCTATCTATATGAAACTAATGCCTTGTATTAGTATTCATGATATATCATGTTGATGATGGGATTATATGGTATGATAGGATGCCCTATGAGGTGTTTGTATGAGAAACAAGGGAGTGTTGTTTCCTACAACCTATAATCTCATAATATACTCTATAGTGATAAAAGAAAGTGATTAATTGAGGTTGTTTGTTGATCCAACCTTGTAAACCCTAATTGGTAAAAGAGAACCCTAACCCTAATGATGTAGTGCAAATGACATGAAACTTTATGAAGTGGTAATAGTAATGAAGTATTATCTTTCTTGATTATAAGTCTCTAACCATACAGGTGTTACAAGTTGATAAGAATAGTTAGATAAGAGCTATGATGTTTAAGATATGATTGAACGTGCCTTTTGAGGCATGTGAGATGTTGGTATCATAGAAAGAGGAGGTAAAAGCGGTCTTATGACCTAATGATGGCTTATTGCCTAATATGAGGTGATAATTTTCTCACAAATGAGATGAGGGGTTGCTACTTCAAAGTATGTGGTCCTTGTGATGAAAAATATGGAGAATGACAAGCATCAAGTGATAATGTGATGAGATTAAACCTTATATGCTCAAATATTTTTTGGTAATGTATTATTCCCTTATCTTTGTAGAACTTGTTTAAAGTTAATACGTTGTAACTTGATTGATACTAAAACACACTTAAATGACCTAACTAATCAAATGGAACTTAATCATGTATCTTTCCATGTGCCATAGATCCATTCAGTGTCAGCATCTGTTGGATGGTGAAATGAGTTTAACTCAGAGCACATATTTTTGAAAATGGGGGGTGCAAGTCGAGTATCCCCTTACATCCTTAATTACAAGTTGTGTGAGACAACCATATGTGAATTGATCTCGTTGGTCATGTGTGATCCATTCCTTCATGTTAGAACGGCCATGGGTGAGCTTGTTCTTCTAGCACCATTACCTATACCAAGGTCAGCTAGGTGTTGATATATGTGAACGACCATGCATGAGTTTCTCCTTCAGTTGACTATGAGTCTCTTATACAGTTTACTGGCACGTCTCTATGGTGTTACTCATGTACTAACTATGAGGTTTAGTGAGTTCGTGGATTTCGACTCTTCCATTCACCTTGTATGGCACCGATTTCGACTTAGTAGTTGTCAGTTGGATTTGGGTGGTACAACCCAAATCCTCAAGGCAGATAAAATACATTTATAGACATTTTTCTGAGAGCAAATGGATCGATTCATTACTTGTTAGCCATACGACATCTACAATTGGGGAGAAAGATACAAACAGAACATACAAACGTCACTTTCAGTAACCCAAGGGCATTACAACTCATATTGGAACGAGAGAGAGACATTTCTACATTGATTCTTCTTCCTTGAGGTTGTCTTAAGCATCTTTTCCTGAAGAATTCCTTCAACCTGAGCGTTAAGTAGTGGTTGGGGGGCAGGAACAAGACGGTCATTTGCTCGTATATCAACTCAAACGAAGCCATACAACTGAGTAATAAGATCAATCTAGAGCAAAATGAGATTTAGCCGTACCAAGGTTGAATTACCGGGGGAAACCTAGAAAAACCACCACCTTCACAGAGGAAGGAGAAACAATCCTTATTCAAAGGAACAAATAGCGTTGATATACGGCGGAACAAGGCAGATAGCCTACCAGAAACTAGCACCCAAATGAAAAATCTGCAAGGCAGAAACAAAGGAGGAAAACTCGCCTCCTCCGGCTACCCAGCGAGGACACCCCCAACAGCCACCCGCCTCTGCCTCAAGGCAGATCTGAGCAAGGATCTGCTAGGAGCAGAGCACCACCACCTCCTGCAAGAAAACACGCCGAGAAGAAGACCCGATCACCACCAGGTTGCACGGCCACCGCCCAGGGGGATAGATGAGGAGCTCGGAGAGGCACCTGCAAAAGGAAGAAAGGCAAGTCGAGGAGGAGGCCCGGGGGGAGAAGGTGACGGCCCAGCAAGATTCCTAAACCCCTCCCCCAGGCTTGAGCGTCGCATGCGGGGGAACCTTAGATCGCCCCCGTAGTCGCCGAGTGTTGTTGTTGTTCGCATCGCACTCTCACCACTCATCTTAGCTTTTGGTATGACCCTTGAACCCCATGGTATTGTATTTTCTCTATACATTTATAGACATTTAGTATACTTGTATAGGATCAAATGTTCCAAACATTGGATGAGGCCTTTCTTGGTTTTGTATAGTTTTGTTGATAGAAGATATACATGTTCTTCATATTCCTTTTATAATGCAAAAATGTTTCATTATATAATAGTAATTGCTTATTCTACCTACTTGCCATGGTTGTAACTTTTCTTTTTGTTTTTAATCATCTGATATATGTTAATAATAGAATTGGTGGAGAGTTATATCTCCAGTTGAGATTTGGAATCTCACTCTGTGGGTTTCTCACATCATTTTAGGTGGACGTGCACGAGAAGGTTGACATCGTACAATGGAGGTTGAGCAGCAGTAAGAAAGATAATAGCTAACAATGTTGGAAATGTTGTTGGAAGTCCTTTTGATGTTAGAGTCCTAGAGTTGTCCCTGTACACTTACGTCTTTGGGATGGTTGTTGGATGTGTTTGTGGATGAGTACCAAAATGTGTTTTGGCCTTTGTTACTATATTCACGTATAGACATGTGGATATGTATGTATATGAATGTTTGGAACATGTTTTCTTGTAATAGGATGATGGCACCCTTGGTAAGTGTCTTGTGACAAGAAAGGACTTGTATGTAAAGGTTTTTGCTACTTCGGTGTTTAATGAAATTAGTTTTAAATTTTTAGTATTTTTCGATAACGGGTATGTTTAATCTTACTTCCGTGGTTAAGTTTTGAGTAATCTCACTTTGTGTGGTGTAGGGAATTACAAAATGGTTAGGTTTGCATGTTATATTCTCTCCCAACTAGAACCATAGTAATATCCTTAAATAGACCACATATCTTTATCTTGTATTAAAGCCCCAATTTCTCTCTTAGCTAGTTCATGCTAATTTTGTTGATTTCTTTAATTTCTTTTCCAGTTACTTGCCTTGTTTTGGATTGTTAGGTCTTGCTAGAGTAATTAGTGCTCCTTTGAACTTGTTAGTGCTAATCTTTCTATTTAATGCTAATCTAGGTCCTTAATTTCTTTAGTGTCTAACTTGCGTAGCCAGCGCAACTTAGTCTTAGTTTCTTTCTCTTCATTACTTAGTTGCATTTCTTTGTTAACGAAAATTAACTTGTTTGGGGTTAGATTAGGGTTTTGCTTGTTTTTCTTCCTTTCTTGTTTTCTTTCTTGAAATGTTAGTGTAAACAATCCAAAACCAACTTTAAACCCTAAAAAACCTAATCTTTTCTTTAAGAACATAGCTTAATCTAACTTAGCTCTAGTGACCCCTCTTTCCCTATGGATCAACCCCTCTCTTGCCACTCACCTATAACATAATACAATCCTTTGTGCTTTCTGGTGATGTATTCTAGACTTGTGGATGTGTTAGTATAGGGCCCATTTATAAATTTGAAAGATCCCAAGTGTTTATTAGTGATATTTGGGGTTGGATCTATTCATAACTCAATTGAGTAGTATGTAGTCCCATAGTAACACTATAGGAGGCGCATCAATCATTTTGGTGTTACAAGTGAGTAACCTATTATATTTTTAAGATAAAAAAAATCATGATGAAAGTACGTAGAAAAATGTGATGAAGTAACAAAATGACACTATAATGCGAAAGTGGGAAACCCAAAATAAGTCCCTAATTATAAAAAGTAGATGAGAAGCTTG
The DNA here is from genome assembly GCA_963693085.1 of Alisma plantago-aquatica. NCBI lineage: Eukaryota > Viridiplantae > Streptophyta > Magnoliopsida > Alismatales > Alismataceae > Alisma > Alisma plantago-aquatica. The sequence goes on from OY856413.1 coordinate 420,320,716, forward strand.
AAGGTCTGCATAGTTGTGCAAATAGTGGTTGGAAAGAGCATATTTTTCAATGGATGGCCATGTAGAATTATTTGGAAAAGTCAAATGTTTGAAACAAATTTTGTATAGAAAAATTGGACATGCCATTTATGGATCACATTGCAAGGTTCTAGGTGGTGATTTTATGATCCTAGAATTAGATAAATTTGGATTAAGATGTTATTATCTCAAGAATTAATTTCTTAATTGATAGGATGATAAAGTGGTTGGGTCAATTGGAAGTCCTAGGGTTGAGTCTTGGGACTTAGAATCCAAATGAATCCCTATTGGGCCATTTTTATGGCAAATAGGACCATTGGTAGATAATATAAAGGAATTGAATTTCGAGAATATTTATGAATCAATTGATATTGTGAGGTGTTTGAGAAACTCATAATAAGATAATTACGAAGTTTGTAAAAGGTTTCTAAGTGAAAAATACCTTGGATAATTAAAGTATCATTATTATAGTCTTTACTTAGATTCCAAGTATTCAGGTATAAAATATAAATTGATACTTGGCACCAAATGAGATAATGGTTGTATTGAGACAAATCCAAGTTTTGAGATAATTATGAGATTATATGCGACCAAGGGGTTTAATTAAGTGAATTCTTGAAAGGAAAGAAAAATGTATTAATCATATTATTTTCAATCCCAATATTTTCTCAATGTGAGATAAGGATAATGGGAAGATACTCCCAAAAGTTGGGGTCAAAAGGACCATCCTATATGTCTATAGGAATTTTTGAAGATAATGCTAAATCATTGAATAATGCAAGATAAGTTGAAGTAGATTTTTTGTAACAACCCAAAGTGAGGAGACTAATCTATACCTAGACATGACCGCATGATGTGGTGACTACTTGTGTTTGTTGGATTGAAATTCAACATAGGTTGGTCGTCTTCTACCTAGGGACTAGAGGCCAACAAAACCTAATATCTCCCTTACCATGGATCTCCAACTCCAGTTTATAGAATTCCCTGGTACCCCCCACTGTATTCAGGAGAAAGGATCGGACCCAACAGACTTTAGCATCAACATGATCTCCTTCAGTGTCATAAAGTTTGTATCTTGGATAAACTAGGGAACTACAACTCAATTGTTGGGGCCTCATCCCAGAAACATAGCATATATAAGGATCCCTACTGACTTATCACATGAGGAATCTATCTATCCCCTGATAGCTCGCATGGGCCCAACAACTCTCCATGGATCTGCATCATCTTCACAGGTGACCCTCACCCTAACCTCACTGGCTTCGAGCCTTCAAATCAGTAGCCTCAAACCTGAGCACCAGAAGGAGTTCACCAGAAGTCCCAACTAGCTAGGAACCGTCAAAGAAGTCTAGGTCTTGGTCACGTCCATCAGCCCCTTCCTATGAGAGGTGCCTCAGAGGAGGTCCTTCCCAAGCTATAGAAGGCCTTTCGGGGAATTGTTAGCACTTTAATTGGATCCCAATATTGATTCCAAAGCTTCTAATTGTTGGAGTAAAGGGTTAAGTGCCTTTTGTAATACCCATGTTTTTCGCTTTAGACCCAAGCCATGAAAATAGATCTCAGACCTTCCCCTCTTTCTCACTTGACGTTGGCACACTCCAGTCATTAGGGTGATACGTATAGGTCCCATGGACTTGGCAGTATAGCCCATAACCCTAGAATCAGCCATGAGTTGACTCCAAGGTTGGGCAGGCCCTGCATGTTCTAGACAAGGTCAGAGGAAGAAGAAGACCCACTAGGAAAATGACCAGGATACCCCTAGTCAATGTGATCAAATGTGATCACTATGCAAGGGAAACTTACTCATTCTAGGTGTGACAATAGGCATACTGATAAGTGATAAAAGAAAATAGTTTTGTTGACATGTCATGCCATGATTGGCTCATAACTAATTATCTTTTTTAATTTGTGCTAATTATGGTAGCGAGGATTGTTGTGAAATTATATATGATCACAAAATGGAAAGATGAAATTTACAATTGGGTGGATGAAAAAGATGATTCAAAAAAACTTGTGCAGATTCAATTTCTCAAGAAAATGACTACAATTTGAATATAATATAAATGAGTCCAAATTCCGATCATAGTTCCAAAACTACATCGAATACATGTATATATGGTAACTAATGTATTAAATCCCTAGTTTTAAGTTAATATTTTGTAAATCGTGTTGAACAAGCCTATTTGAGATATAATCTGGTAGTGATGAGATACCAATGTCCTTGATCAGATTTATCTAATAATGATGATCTTTAAGCCTTTCTAAGCCATATAATTAGGGTTTAATGATGATACATTTTAGTAGTAATATCTTACATGTCATGATTCTATTTAATGGAGTTTTAATACAATAATTAGACTATAATAATGATTAGAGAAGCTCAATTAGGACTTATTACCCTAAGGAGTCATGTTAAGATGAAATTATGGTTTTTTCTCATATAACTAACCTAGAACCAAGACAACCCTAAAATCCAGATCGTGCCCTAGGTTTGTTTTAGTCTAAATTAGCAGTAGAACAATTAACAATCTTAAAAAGAATATGAAGAACATGTATATTATTTATCATCTAAACTATACAAAAGTAAGGCAAGTCTTCAACCAATGTTCTCATATTTTGTCCCTATGCAAATACAGTTGTATTATGTCTTTTATTATGCCCTGAGGATATGAGGTATACGACTCATACTCCAACTGACCACTGCTAAGTCAAAATCGATGCCATACCAAGTCAATGGAAGAGCCGGAATCTACGACCTCTCCACACCTTTGGTTTAACATGAGAGAAACATCACAATGACATATCATATGAGTCATCTGCAAAATAGCGTATCCCGCCTTGGTATATAGACACAAAGCTAGTAAAACTGAGCTATGACCCAAAGTTGCACTCGTGTCAGGGTATGGTCCACAGCCAATCCTATGAAAGTATATATGGAACCACATAATTAAAATACGACATGTAGTCACACTCCTTCTAAGGTATGACCCGCATCCAATCCTGTGAATGCATATACTCAACAATATATGACTCTGAGCTTTCCACTAAGGGAGAACTTGTTTCACCATCCAGTACTAATACTGACACTAGAATGGATCTATGGTGCAGGGCACCTACATGATCAGGTTCCATTTGATTAGTTAGGTAAATTAGAGTGTCTTTTAGAATCAATCAAGTTATAACGTATAAAACATAGGCAAAATACTACAAAAGAAAGGGCATAACACAATATCAGGAGATCTGTAACATTTGGAACACATCCCACCACATTATCACAGTTACCATGTGATGCCAATGCCTTAAGTCATTGTTGGGAATTATATCTCAACTATGCAATATGCCTCTGCCAGTTCATAGGACACATTCACATCATCCCTATATCACAATGTCTCAACATGCCTCATAAATGCTTATTCAACTTGTGTCACATCATACTCATCATATCATGCACTAGCTATGATATCCCATTACATTTCACCTGCAAGATTAGGGGTTTATAAACAAGATAGAGAGAGCTTCATAACATAGTAACCAATAAAAGAGAGAAGTTAATACATCATACATCCTCATATTAGGTTTAGAGTTCCACATTATGTCCAATTAGGGCTTTGTATCAAACAATCATCATCAAACCCTAGGTATATTGTTTCACATTGTCTTGGGTCATATAAAGGTTAAGCATCAAGTTTAGAGTCAAGCATTATGTTATCCAAATAGTACCATTCATGTATCATCCTGTATTCATATGTAGGTATTAAACCACATCACTCATATGTGTATGACCCACTATCATCTAGATCATGACCACTCATACCACAAAGGTGTAGCGACCTACCCTAGCCATGTGCTACAATCGTAACACATCACCATGCCCCATCCACATCACTCTAAGCATGTTACGACCATGACATCCCATTAGGGTTAGGGTTAGGTCAAAACACAAAGGCTAAAGCACCACATTCAACATGTAGTGACCACCCAAGGAACCATGGTCACAACCCATCACCATCATACTTGTTTCAACCAACACCAAACAACTAAAGCTCAACCATATACATGGTGTTACGAGCGCTATAAGAACCAAGAAACTTGACCCATAAAGACATGGTTACGGATGATACAAATAGAGGGTAGAAACTCAACCCACAAGAGTTTAACATGTTACGACCAAACCAATCCAACATAAGGTAGCGGCTGCAACCAACCATGGGTAGCAACCCCACATGGTCCAATACCTTATCAACACTCCACTAAGATAAAAATAGGAAATATCACGACCTAAAATAGAAGATAACTCCAGGGAACTCTATCATCATCGAGGTGGAATACTCCATTCAAAACATCACATGCAAGTGTGATAAACTATGATCTACACACCCAAAATAGAACCCCAAACAACAACATAGGTCTAGGTAGATGATCCTAGAGAAAGATGATCATGATCATGGTCAAGAGATAAGGAAAAGCCACCATAAATCATATTCATCAAGAAAATGGGCATACAACTAGGATTTTGGATTTCTACCAAACAAAGCAAGGTTTCATTACCAAACCAGTTCTAGAATTCATCATCATCTACTAGCAAGTTAGGAGGAATGTTTTAGAGAGAGAAAATAGTTGCATGCATGAATAAAAGAGTGAAATAATAGAATAGGTTGAGTGTTATATAACCCACCCCTAGAAGCTCAACACCAAGGGTCCAAGCTCCAAGATCAAGGGCTCCAAGCATATGATCCAAGGGTTAAATAAGCTCCTCCAAAGGCTCCTCTCATAGCCACAACAACATGTTGGGTTTTACTGGAGGCAGAGATGGTAGAAGAAATAAAAAATTTCTTCTCCCTCAAAACCCAATACGAAGGAATCGCGTCAAAATCTATACAGTAGGAAGGATGGTTTGTAGAGGCATACCTTGTCCTGAAGCTTGCTTAGTGATGTTACCTCGTGATTTGTGTGATCTTCACCTCTAGTCTTGGATGGTGTCTGTGCAGCTCATGATTTGCGCAATCTTCACCTCCAGTCTTGGATTGTGTCTGTGCAGCTCTTGGTCTCATTGGGACTGTCAAGATTGACAGTTGTCCTCTGAGAAGCAGAAGTCTCCCGCCTCTATAGTCATCTACATAGACTCCCTGGAACTCCGATCGTCTTGTCCCACAAGACACTGGAAGGAGTCGTACCCTTCTTTTGGCATACTAGTCATCGACACACCCTCCTGCAACCAATCACTATCCTGCAGTTGTCTTTCCCTTGTTGTTCCTCCTTGGATGGGTAGAACTTGCTTGGACTCTCTCGGTTACCACAACCAGAGATAGAAAACTTTTATCGAGCAACTATTGTTCTGAGTTGTATTGATGTACTCTCTGTACTCTCTGAGAAGCCCCCAATACCCCTCTATATATAGGAGGGTTCTGGGATAGGGTTCTCTACCTCGGGCAATGCGGGATTAAAGCAGGAGTAGAAGGGTTCGAGATTTTCCACAAAATCTGACAAACTGTGCCAGTTGAACCAATCGTCTGGGCCCTTGAGCTGATCGGTTCAAGCATGAGCCGCGGTTCGTGGTCCTAGTCCAACTCGAATTGGCTTTTCCAATATTTGTTTCAAACTAATGAACTATTAGTCCTTGTCCCAATCCAATTTGTACAAGTGAAACAAATAGATCTCTAATTTTCCAAACAAGCTCGGTTGCTCACCCGACCATTTCAACAGATTGAACCGATCGGTTCATTGACCTGAGCCGGTCATCTTACCATCCTGATTCGATCGGTTCATCTCAATGAGTTAATCGGTTGGGGTAGCAGATCAGTCAATTACAGTTCTAATCATTCTAATACTCTAATCATCTGGTCCAACACCTTGAATACTATGATCTTGAGCTATCAATCAATTGAGTGTTTAATTGAACTACTAAACTCCTTTAGTAATCAAACTAAACAAGGTTTGTGGAGAAACCCCTCTTCCAGGAACATGCCCTAGTGTGAGTGAACCTGCAGGTCTATTTCACATTGGCAGTGAGAGTCGATAACACTTATGACTTCACAAGCAAAGAGCGGTGCCTAGTCACACATCAGTGCTACCCAAGTGAAATAGAAAGTTGGAGAACAACTTTCAATCCTATAATATGTGAATGGTGTTATAGTGAATGTGTAATTCCTTTGTCAGTGATATCTCGAATGAACTCAAGGCATGAAACAGTCATCCTTTTAACGTTCATTCAATTCCTTGATCCCAGAGCAGACTGGATGAGCACATATTGATTCACGCATGCATGTGCATGCCTTTCTCAGTCCTACTCATCAAGTGGCCATGGACATCAAACTCCCTCAGGAGGAACAAATCCCATATCTATCACTCACCCCTCAAAAGCCTCATGTGTCAAAGTCACCCAATCATCACCTTTATAATAGTCTACATTTCAGGACTACGTTTGATGATGTCAAAGTGTACCCAACGACATGTGTTGAGTGTAGTGATTTTAGGTCAAAGAATCATACTCACCACCATCACTGTGAGAGCTGACTGTGACTACCAAATCATGGTTCCATGGGTCACTCTCATGGTGGGTCTGTCTGAAACACTTGTTCTCTAACAAGTGCCCATGTGCTTGGTTTGATATCACTATATCATAACTAATGAGATTCCATCATCAACCAACACAAAATCTAGCCTTTAGTGTTATTGATGTCTATGGTTATTTCCACAATAACAACCGACTAGGGACTAAACAAGAATGTGTACTCTTAACATCTGTATGATCTCATCGTTTAGGTTCTCAACCTAAAAGCATATATTATTGAGTAAAACAATTCTTTAAACATCTATTATGTTACACTATCATCTCAGAAATAGTTAAAACACATAGATTGGAAATTGCCTTTATTATCATTCAAATCATTTGTAAAGTATCCCATTACAATCATCACATGACTTGCTCTATGGGCATACACACCAACAGACTGCCACTTGCACTTTGAGCCAGTCACCTAGGAACCTTAGTCCTTGTGACCTAGCATGACCATCATGCTTTTGCTAAGAAAGGGCCTTCGTCAGTGGATCAACTAGGTTGTCTTCAGTTGGTACTTTGCAAATCTTCACATCTCCTCATTGTACGATCTCTGGTATGAGATGGAAGTTCCGTAGTATGTGCTTGGACTACTGATGTGATCTGGGCTCCTTAGCTTGAGCAATAGATCCACTGTTGTCACAATAAAGCTCAATTGCATCACAGCTACTGGGAACTACACCAAGTTTAGTGATGAACTTCATGATCCACACAGCCTCCTTTGCCACATGGGAAGCAGCAATATACTCGACCTCTGTAGTAGAATCAGCAACTGTCTCTTGCTTGGAACTCTTCCAGTTCACAGCTCTGTTGTTTAGGCAAAATACAAATCTTGATTGCAATCTATAATCATCTTTGTTGGTTTGGAAGCTTGCATCAGTGTAGCCCCTTACAACCAGTTCCTCCTCGCTTCCGTATACAAGAAACTGATCCTTAGTCCTTCACAAGTACTTCAGGATGTTCTTCACGGCTGTCCAGTGAGCATCCCGATGATCTGACTAGTACATGCTCATCATGCTGAGGGCATATGAGACATTTGGGTGTATGCACAAATGTAGCGTACGTGATGGATCTAATAGCTGATGCATATGGGATCCCATTCATATTCTCCCTCTCTTTACAAGATTGGGGACATTGATCTCTAGAGATGGTGACTCCATGTAGCATGGGGATGTTGCCTCTCTTTGAGTTCTCCATGCTGAACTGCTTCAGCACTTTGTCAATGTACGTGCTCTGACTTAGTCTGAGAATCCTTCTTGATCTATCTCTATAGATCTTAATTCCTAGAATGTAGGATGCTTCTCCCAAGTCCTTCATTGAGAAAGTATTCCCAAGCCAAGTCTTTACCTTTTCTAAGGCTATGACATCATTCCCCATCAATAGTATGTCATCTACATACAATATGAGGAATGTGGTTGTGCTCCCACTAACCTTCTTGTACACACAAGGTTCATATTAATTTTGAATGAAGCCAAACACTTTGTCTTCCTCATCAAATCAAAGTTTCCAACTCCAAGACACTTGCTTCAATCCATAGATTGATCTTTGCAGCTTATAGACTTTATTAGCATTCTTTAGATCTACAAAACCTTCAGGCTATGTCATGCACACATCCTCATAAATATTCCCATTAAGGAATGCAGTTTTAACATCCATTTGCCAAATCTCATAGTCATAGTAGGCCGCAATAGCAAGCATGATCCTGATGGACTTAATCATGGCAATTGGATAAAAGGTTTTGTCATAGTCAACACCTAGAATTTGTTGGAAACCCTTCGCAACCAATCTGCCTTTATAAGTTTGCACATTTCCATCCATTTCGGTCTTCTTCTTGAAGACCCACTTGCACCCTATGGGTTTTACCCCTTCAGGTGGTTCCACCAAAGTCCATACTTTGTTGGAGTACATGGATTCCATCACAGGTCTCATGGTCTCAAGCCATTTCTCAGAATTTGGTCCCTCCATAGCCTCTAGATAGGTAGTTGGATCATCATCTATGATCAACTCAACACCTTCCTGAGTCACAAGGTATCCAAACCTCTCAGGTTCAAGGCGTGTCCTACTAGATCTACGAGGTCCTTGTGTTACTTGAGGAGACTGAGATTCCACAACACCTTGTGAATCTCTATGTTCCTCTTGTACATCTACTGGTTCTATGTTTTCTTGTTGGGCTTGAACTTCTTCAAGCTCTATTTTCCTCCCACTATTTCCTTTGGAAATAAATACCTTTTCTAGGAACACATCTATCCTAGCAACAAACACTTTGTTGTCAGTAGGGTGGTATAAATAGTATCTCCTCATTTCTTTGGGGTATCCAACAAAATAGAATTTATCGGATTTGGGTCCAAGCTTATCGAGAAACATTTTCCTGACCCCAAATCTTCATGAAAGACACATCGGGATGCTTCCCATGCCATATCTCATATGGTGTCTTTTGAACCGACTTAGATGGTACGCGGTTAATAGTAAATGCAGCGGTTTCAAGAGCATAACCCCAGAAGGAAATCTGAAGATCAATAAAACTCATCATTGATCGCATCATATCCAGTAAAGTGTGATTCCTTCTTTCAGACACACCATTATGCTGTGGTGTTCCAGGCGGAGTCCATTGTGATATGATACCACAGGCTCACAGAAGGTCCTCAAACTTTTGGCTTAAGTATTCTCCACCTCGATCGGATCAAAGTGCTTCAATACTTTTACCAAGTTGGTTATGTACTTCACTGATGAAATCCTTGAACCTTTCAAGGGTCTCTGACTTATGTTTCATCAGGTACACATAGCCATACCTACTAAAGTCATGAGTTAAGGTAATGAAGTACTGATACCCACCTCTGGCATTAGTTCTAAAAGGCCCACAAACATCAGTATGTATGAGTCCTAATAGATCAATAGCTCTCTCACCTTTACCTAAAAAGGGAGTCTTGGTTCTCTATTGATTCATAATCAAAAGAGTCTAGATACCCATCTTTATGGAGTCTAGAAATGTTCTTCTCATTTATGTGCCCTAGACAACAATGCCAAAGATATGTTTTGCTTGAGTTGTTGAGTTTTTTCCTTTTGGTGTTTACATTGTATACACTTGTCTCTAGATCTATCAAGTATAGACCATAAGATATTGGGGCACTACCATAAAAGATCCCATCTTTTGAAATGAAACACTTTCCATTCTTAATAAGAAATTCAAAACCATCCTTGCCCAAACAAGAAATGGAAATGATATTCCTATTTATGGCAGGTACATAATAGCAGTTCTTCAACTATACTGGGTAGAGTTAACTCATAGGTTCCTATGGAACTGGAGGCAATCCTTGCCCCATTGGCAACACGTAGTTCTACCTCATCTTTCCCCAAAGGCCTACTTCTCCTAAGATCCTTCACATTTATACAAATATGAGATCCGCATCCGGTATCAAGTACCCATGACAAAGAAGTAGTAAAGTTAGTCTCTATCACGTATACATCAGAAGTAGAGATCTCTATCTCTTGGTTCTTCTTCCATTGTTCCCTCCATCCTCTCCATGTTTTGAGCACAGAAGACATTGGCATTGGTTTGGCGAGAGAACCCTTCTCTCCCTCACATTTATCTTTGGACTTCGTTCCATTGATCTCTATCAATGAACTATCCTTCTTCTTATTTGCCTCAAACAACGCCTTAAGCATACAAAGAGTGGATTCAAATGCCACCAATATATCTGGATTGTGCAGAACCCTTCTCACAATCCTCAACCAGTTATGGAATCTATTCTCAATTTTGTGCATTTTAAAAGATGATTCTTTTTCCATTCTACAAGAGAAAATTTTCATTTGTCAAAACTCCTTTTGATTTGATTTGAATAAAATTTGATGATAGTTAATTAGGCCTTTAATAAATTTTTTCTCCCACTATTTTGATTCAAATTGACAGCCCTCACCATCAATTCAGAAGATTGCAGCGCACAATCTTCTAGTGGGTCAAGATTCTGAAATCCTCTCAGTCATGGACCAGTTAGGGATGTCACCCACAACTTAGACCTTTCAGGTAGGTAACTCTTGCCAATTTCATCATATACAACTCTTGAAAGATGTCATGTACAACTCCTTGCCATGATCACATCCGTGCCTCAAGGTGCTAGATCCTATCTAGGTCACCTTGTTAAGCTCGACCCAAAGCCAACACGATGAATATGTACCCTGCTAGGGAAGACCCACATATCCATCCTTTACGCTTCCACAAGATAGACGGTGCGCCATGCTAGGGCATGCCCACACTTGGCTGATCAAGATTTTCATGTGTGTCGCATTTGGAAGGCATATAAAACTTAATATTTATTGAGGGATTTGTTTTATAGGTACATATACATATCCAATCACCAAATACATAGTACGTATCATATACATGCTATATCCCACAAATTACATGCCAAACGATAAAAGTGATGATTATAGCCATCCTAATGTGATTCCTCGAGCCAAGAGGAATCACGGTCATCTAGGTCCACATCACATGCAACCATTACCAGATGAATTATGTGCTTTTCCGTTCTGGGTTTGATCAACTCATCTCCATGATTGATAAGCTTGCCATCAGGCCGGTCGATTGGGTGCTACCAGCCAATCGACTGGCGCCTCCAGCCGATCGATTCACTAGTCTCCATGCATTTCCTTAGGTCGCAAGCCGCTCGTCTTGCTCCAGGAACCAGTTGCCTTGGTCCACCAGCCAATCTTCTCATTCTCGAGACGATCATCTTGATCCTCCAGATGTATGCCGTTCTTTGACATAACAGGAAATAAAATATCTATCCTATTTAGAATTGAATTTGAGAAACCTCGAGTTGCATTCGGGGGGAGCAGGGGTAGGAAAGAAATCTCGAGCTATCTTGAGTTACATCAGGAATAGGGAATCGTTGTGCAGATCGCGATACAAGCAACAACAATCAACCACACACAGATATAGGGTTTATTGGTCATAACCATGCTATACATCCACCACAAAACTTGTTTAAGGGCGACGCGCATTGAGTTCATTCATATTACACATCATATATGAATATTTGGGGTTTGTGGATTTTAGGATTGGACATGCACAAAGCCAATTGTATTCGCACCGTATGCAATAAATAAATGCAACAAACCAAAATCGATCACATCGATAATCCTAAAGTATAGAGCAGTTGACGTGGCTCTTATACCACTGTTGGGTTTTACTGGAGGCTGAGATGGCAGCAGAAACAAAAAGTTTCTTGTCCCTCAAAACCCAATACGAAGGAATCACGTCAACATCTATACAATAGGAAGGATGGTTTGTAGAGACATGCCTTGTCCCGAGGCTTGCTTGGCGATGTTACCTTACAGCTTGTGCGGTCTTCACCTCCAGTCTTAGATGGTGTCTGTGCAGCTCCTGGTCTCACCGGGACTGTCAGGATTGATAGTTGTCCTCCGAGCGGCAGAAGTCTCCCGCCTCTATAGTCGTCCACACATACAGCCTGGAACTCTGATCGCCTTGTCCCACAAGACACCAGAAGGAGCCGTACCCTTCTATCAACGTACTAGTCACTGACACACTCTCTTGTAATCAATCATTGTCTTGTAGTTGTCTTTCCCTTGTTGTTCCTCCATAGACGGGTAGAACTTGCTCGGGCTCTCTCAATTACCACAACCAGAGAGAGACAACTTTTATAGAGCAACTGGTGTTCTGAGTTGTACTGATGTACTCTATGTACTCTCTGAGAAGCCCCCAATACCCCTCTATATATAGGAGGGTCCTGGGACAGGGTTCTCTACCCCGGGCAATGCGGGATTAAAGTAGGAGTAGAAGGGTTCGAGATTTTCCACAAAATCTGACGAACTGTGCCAGTTGAACTGATTGGTTCAGCCCTGAATCGATCGTATGGGCCCTTGAGCTGATCGGTTCAAGCATGAGCCGATCGGTTCATGGTCCTAGTCCAACTCGAATTGACTTTTCCAATATATGTTTACAACTAATCAACTATTAGTCCTTGTCCCAATCCAATTTATACAAGTGAAACAAATAGATCTATGATTTTTCCAAACAAGCTCGATTGGTCACAGGACCAGTTCAACAGATTGAACTGATCAGTTCATTAACCTGAGCCAATCATCTCACCAGCCTAAGCCGATCGATTCATCTCTATGAGTTGATCGGTTGGGGAAGTAGATCAATCAATTACAGTTCCAATCAGTCCGATACTCTAATCATCTGGTCCAACACCTTGAACACTATGATCTTGAGCTATCAATCAATTGAGTGTTTAATTGAACTACTAAACTCCTTTAGTAATCAACCTAAACAAGGTTTGTGGAGAAACTCCTCTTCCAGGAACATGTCCTAGTGTGTGTGACCATGCAGGTCCATTTCACATTGGCAGTGCAAGTCCATAACACTTATGACTTCACAAGAAAAGAGAGGTGCCTAGTCACACATCAGTGCTACCCAAGTGAAATAGAAAGTTGGAGAACTTTCAATCCTACAATCCATAAATGGTGTTATAGTGAATGTATAATTCCTTTTTCACTGATATCTCGAATGAACTCAAGGCATGGAACAGTCATCCTTTCAACGTTCAGTCACTTCCATGATCCCAGAGTAGACTAGATGAGATATGTGTGACATCAATATCACATATTAATTCACACATGCATGTGCATGCCTTTCTCAGTCCTACTCATCAAGTGGCCATGGACATCAAACTCCCTCAGGAGGGACAAATCCCATATCTATCACTCACCCCTCAAAAGCCCCATGTGTCAAGTCACCCAATCATCACCTTTATAACAGTCTATATTTCAAGACTGTGTTTGATGATGTCAAAGTGTACCCAACGACAAGTGTTGAGTGTAGTGATTTTAGGTCAAAGAATCACACTCACTACCATCACTGTGAGAGATGACTGTGACTACCAAATCATGGTTCCATGGGTCACTCTCACGGTGGGTCTATCTGGCACACTTGTTCTCTAACAAGTGCCCATGTTCTTGGTTTGATATCACTATATCATGACTAATGAGATTCTTTCATCTACCAACACACAATCTAGTATTTAGTGTTATTGATGTCTATGGTTATTTCCACAATAACAACCGACTAGGGACTAAACAAGAATGTATACTCTTAACATCTGTATGATCTCATCGTTTAGGTCCTCAACCTAAAAGCATATGTGATTGAGTAAAACAATTCTTTAGACACCTATCATGTTACACTATCATCTCAGAAATAGTTAAAACACATAGACTGGAATTGACTTTATTATTATTCAAATCATTTGTAAAGTATCCCATTACAATCATCACACGACTTGTTCTATGGGCATACACACCAACACAACACCTCAAAGAAAAGTAGATACCAAGGTCAAGATAACCCAAGAAAAAGGAGGAAAGAAAACCCTAGACAAACTAAAGGGAGAAGGAGGAAAAAGGGGGAAAGAACTTTCTCCTATTGTGGCCTATTACTCTTGTGATGAGGGTTTCTTCCTCAAGAACGACCATCACATCCAAGCATGGTCCGTGGCTGAGAAAAGAGAATAAGATGGAGTAGAGTTTCCAAGGAAAACATTGCAAAAGAAGAGGAGATACTTACCAAGGTTGAAGATGGATAAATATCATCACAAGTAAGAGATCTGACCACCAAGATATCCAAGGTCATCTCCTCTTTCTCCGAAGGATGTAAGGAAGACAAAATATAAGGAGGAACAAGAATGGCCAAAAAGGGCTCACATGTGTGGAGGTAAAAGAGGTTATATACTTGAGGGATGAGAGATAAGGTCAAAGATGAGGTATCAACATCTTAAGGCACCTAAGGGACAATTGTCCACCAAAGAAACCCACATGCAACCACTTAAAATATGCATGCATGAGATAGTGATAAAACCAATGTTGGGTTTCGACCTACTTAGGTCCCCAACAAGTGGTTTCGGTCAAAACACTTCATGGAGGTTGAAATAAGAGCAAACATCATGACTACAAGATCATCACCATCAAAGAGGTCAAAACACAAAAATAAAAGCATATAGGTCGAAACACATCCAAAACGGCCTCTAGGTCGCTACCTAGGTTGCTACCATCATCAAGGTACATCAAGGTCAAAACAAGGCAACCCTACAAAATCCTACTCACCACCAAGGATGCCACCACTCATCCAAGGCCCAAACAAGGTGCCCAGTTCTTTCTCTCTCCTCTAGATGATGTCAATAAAGACAAGGAACACTTTATAGGTAACAAATTGCACATTCACCCAACTTTGGGTAAATTGCAACTTGCACCAAAACTAGCACACAAGGACAAACATCATCCAAACAAGCTCAACTGGAGACTTAAGATCTCCACAAGGTCCAAAACCATCTCAAGGGATTAGAGCAACGTTCTAAGCACATCATCAAGACAAAGCAAATAGGTTTAACCCAAAACCCAGGTTAGGGGTCTACACTCTAGGTTTTTGATCTCTAATTTCGTCCTCTTCTCACCTCTTTGCTTAATAAACCCTAAATTTCACCATTTCCCTCACCTCAAGTTAGGATTCTGAGAAGAAATAGGATTAATTCATGCTCTTCCAAATAATGTACATTCAATGTTGAAGTAATGATATAGTTAGGAAAAATATGGTATGGGTTTTTCTTTCAAGGGTAAACCCTATACAAAGATACGATTAGTTTACGGAAACCTTAAGTGGGTCAATTGATGTCTGAAATGCTATGATGTATGGTGTAGTCCCTAGACGTAACCCTAAACCCTAATCATGGGAAATGGAAAGAGTGTGGGTGAATAGAAACCCTAACCATATAAATCCTAAGTTAAGGAAAACATAGAGACAAAATACAAATGGGTTGGGTAGCTCAGTGTCAGTTATAGAAATTGATACCCTAGTTTTCCCATACATGCAAGTACGTGGATTATTTCTACATGTAAAAGGTTTTAGATATACATGAAACATAGGAAATGAAATATTTCATGAAAACGAATGTAGAATCCTCAACACACTCTTAGGGGTGGTGTCCCGACCTGGGGAGGGTCAACCCAAGAATAGGAAAAAAACCTATGGTGGAGGCATGACCCTAAACCTTGTGGGTTCTGGTTGTGGCTAGAAAGCCTAACCTCCTCCTGAAGGTCAAAGAGACACCCAAGGTTAGGACCTTCCCTATAAGGATGAGTTGACTAATCTCATGTGGAGAATTAAGGGAATTGTGGAAGTCCTCTACGGACCTAACCCAAAGGAAATGGAATGTGATGGGATGGTGTGGGCACAAGGCATGGAAACCTGTACACCTACCTAATCAAAATAACTTGTCAAATGGGTCAAGCATGTACATGAGGCCCTCAGGGTTAGTGGAAGATTACTCAAAAGGTACCTATACTCCTAGAGACCTTAAGGGGTTGTTTGCATTGTGAATTTGAATGTAGTATTGTATTTACTGGTAGTATCATCAATACCATCTTAACAACAATTTAGTTTGGATGCTTAGCATAGTATTTGGTGATTATCAATATTTATTGTGTAGTATTTCTACCTAAGTAAAAACTATGGTCATCATAATCACGCCATTATGGGTGTGATTTAGGAAGTCCACCGGGACTGAAAGGTTTCACATGATTCTAGTCATCTCCCAACCCTTATCTCCTTGTGTCTCCCTTTATTTTCCATCTTCACTCCTTCCACCTCAAACCTTCAACGGATCTATTTTTGATCATTATGTAATGATGAGAGTAGCAACCCTCTTGTAACGTGATCTACTTCTCTGCCAAATTTATCCAGCTCTACATTGAAGGCTGTCTTCGCACAACCACAAGGTCAATTCAGATGGCTCAGCCCGAGGAATGAAGATGTAGCACCCTCAACTGATGCCTATACCATACACCCACCTTTGTAATTTTTCCACTCTACATAGTTGTGCATCATCTTTACACACAGGCTGCATTCCTAGACATAGCATTTTTTCTCCAAGCTGTATGCAAGAAGTAGTGTTCTCCAAATATAATACATATGACTACTTGATTATTCACGGCTATAATCTAGATTCCCAATTTTCATAACTATCGATGAATTCTCAAATTTCTCACATGAATGGCTGATTAAGCCCTATTTTAGAGCTTCATCTTGTGTAATATTTCATTTCAATCACATCTATATATGTTAGATTACATGTTATTTCCCTCAATATGTACATTTGTATAAAACGCACTTATGGACATTATTTGCATCTTGTTCAGGCATTTGGACCATGCTTGGATGGAAGAGACAGAGGATGAGTAATCCTAGGGTTTCTCTACCCTTAGAGAGATACAAAATGAAGTCTGAGGCTCCCTCAACCTACCCCTGGTGTCCAAAGCATCATTTAAGAAAATATGTCCAAAAAAATCTAAAGAAACAAGTCAAGTGCTTATCCAGAGGCCAGTATAGTTTTGGTACTACAGAACGGCCGTGCTAGCAAACTTGCAAATCAACAGAGTCACCTCTGAGCAAAGTAGAGTTTGGTCATGCCACTCAAAATGGTCATGGTGGTTTGACTATAGAATGGTCGTGCCACATTGCATGTCCATGTGATCTTCCTAGTAGAACTGTCATGGAGTCAAGTATGGGTAGAGAAATCCAAGCCACCACGACAGCGGTGACCACCATGACCGTGCTACCCTTGCACCACCATGACCATGGTGACCACCACGGTCATGCCACTTCCAGTTCAAATTCAACCAAGTTCTTGTTATTTTTCCTCATTTCTCACCTCGGTCACTCCCAACCACCACGCCCATTCTCAACCCTCCCCATCACGGCCGTGGTGACCACCACAATTGTACTACTCACAAAAACCTAGATACTTTTGCAATGCATTTCCCATATTGCCCCTACTTGACCTATTGCTTTCCCCACACCTATATATACTTAGGTGGCAGCTCTAGCATGAAGTTAGCTACCTTCTACCACCTCCTAGATCCCCATTTCTGCATTTCACCCATTCCACTCCATTTCCACCTCCATTCCACCCCCATTTCACCAATTCCACGTTCAAAACCCTAGTTTCCTAGTGTTTTGACCCTATTCCACCATCATCCCATGCCATTGCACCATGAAGGAGAGAGGAGGACGTCGTGGAGCAGCTGAAGTGGATGATTTCTCCATCTACATAGAGATCCATGGCTTCTTCTACCTCTTTCTCCTTTCTTTTTGTATTTTGCATTGCTATGAGTAGCTAGGCCCCTTGGGTGGGATGTTTGGAGTGAAAAATGCTAATTTGATACTTTTTTGGAGGGAAAAAAGATATGTAACCATTGTAATTTCATTTTCTAATGATTTAATTCTATTTCTATCTCACTCTACATGAATTGCTTGTTGGTTTGTTCTTGAAATCTCCTAGGAATTTAGGGAAATTTCTTATATGTTTGAATTTTGGGATTTGCTCCTAGGTCCAATTTATGGATCCCTAGCTAGCTTCCCATCCTCCTACATGCTAATAAATTCTCCTAACCCTAGTTGAGAGATCTAAGTATCTAGTTTAGATGAATTTGGTATGCTTAGCATGGAGTTTTCTCAAGGTTAGAATGTGGGTGATAGGAGGCCTAAAACCTCACTTCCACTCCCATTACTAATCTCAGCCCATAATCATTCTAAGATCATCTAACCTAGAAACCTAGGCTTGTTTAGACTCTAATTGAATTGCATCTAAACCGTAACCCAATTGAGCCTCGCAAGGGTAATAGGGGGTGTTAGGGACTAGTTCCCCTATACACAACATAGCATATCCATGACCAGCTAGTAGTTTAGGATAATTCATTAGACTCTAGCTTTCTGTTTGGTTTGATAATCTAAATGAAATCATATGTACATATGTCACCCCCAACCTTTTCGATAAGTGCACTCCCTAAATAACCCACACCTCTCTTTATTGATTTAAAACCCTAATTATCATCTTTCTTAGCTAGTGTTAGCTTAGTTAGTTCTTTACTTGCTTGATTAGTTTCTTGCCTTGTTCTTGCTTTATTCTTGCTAGTTTAGGTCTTTACTTGCTCTTCTGCCCTATTTTCTAGCTTAATGTAGTGTAGACTTCATTTTGCCTATCTTAGTGTAGATTGTTCTTTTCTTGCCTTTCCTTGTATTTTCTTGTTTAGTAGAATTAACTATCTGGGGTTAACGTAGGTTTTGTTCTTGTTTACTTTTGTTTGCTTGCTTTCTTGTTCATCCTTAGTGTAATCAACCAAAACAACCTTCAAACCCTAAAACCTAAACTCTGTAGTAGGAACCTAGCCTAAAAACTAACCTAGCTCTAGTACCCCCTTTTCTCCTTGTGGATTGACCCTATACTTGTCACCCACCTATACTACAACACGACCCCGTGTACTTGTAGGTGTATTTTTTGTTTCTGCGAGTGTGTTACGTTAGGTCCTTATAAATTTTGAAAGTAAAAGTCCACCATGTGTGTCTATTCGTGGGGTTGCATCTATTCAAACTCCAATTGACCTAGTGTGCAACATCATTGGCATAAATGCACCAAGCTTTATGGCATCGTTGCTGGGGAGAAAGGGGCTCGGCCTAGCTAGTTAGTTTTACTTTAACTTTTCCAACTTCCCTCATCATTGCTATTATTTATTCTTTATTCTTTGCATTCTTTGTGCATATTAGTTTGCTAACTTTCCCTCTTTTCTTTGGTTGTCCCTTGTGCATGTGACAAGCCACTCAGGGGGAACACAAGATGGAAGGCCAAAATGTACCTCACAAGCCACTTCAAGATTATTTCATGCCTAGCAACTACAAATCTCCAATTTCTAGTAGAATTGATCAAATGCCAGGGGAAAAATTACCCATCCCTTGAGGTCTTCTTGGAATCCTACCCATCTTCTAAGGCTCAAAGTGTGAGAACCCCTACAAGGATTCAGACTCATTTCTTGAAGTATGTTCCACCTTCAGGACGCCAATGTCTAGTGATGACACAATCTGATTGACCTTGTTCTCATTCTCCTTCAAAGACAAAGCCACATATTGGTATGATTCAAGGAGGTACACCGTGAGTTGGGAAGTGATGAAGAATACATTCTTAAGATAGTTCTACTCTATAGCAAGGTTAACACAAATGTGGCATGCCGTAATGAGTTTTAGTCAAATGGGCAATGAGCAGTTTCATAGTGCATGGGAGGGATTTAGGAAGATGTTGAGAGAGTGTCTGCACCACGAGATCCCTTTGTGGCAGCTAGTTCAGTACTTTTACTCTAGTCTATATCCAAAGATCCAAACCTCATTAGACTCCACTTGTGGAGGAGTTTTCATGGCTAGGCCACCTAAGGAGGTATGGCCCTTGTATGATCAGATGGTAGAAGGTTCAAGAATCTAGTATTCTAGCATGATGAATGGCAGTGACAATGCCTTTGATATGACATCTCTGACTTATAATGACTCAAGCCAATGAGTGATAAAGATTCTTGGTGACATGGTGAGATTCATAAAAATCCAAGTGACAAATAATCCTTGCCATGTGGTCAATGCTATTGAGTTCTATGGTGAGAAAAGAAGACACCTCACTCCTACAACTACTAGGAACCACAAAGTCCAAGATACAGCTCGAGGTTTGGGGAAGAGGTTCTCTCTAGGTTGAAGAGCTTTGATGACATATAAATGAATGTGAAAAGCTTGAGGATAGGATAGAGCAGCTATCTTCCATAATCGCTCTCCAAGAAGAAAAAATGTCTTTAAAGCCCATCTTGAGTTTCAATGAACCAAGTGGACCGATGCCTTCTTCACAAGTTTTCTATAGTCCACCCCCATGCAAGTATAGCCCATATATCACTTCCAAGGTGATCCCAAGCGTTATACTCCCCCCCATCACCGCCAATTTCCCAAAAACTCACCTTCCAACCTCAATTCCCCTCTCCACCTCAATTTCAACACCAAGTGTCACCTCCACCTCCTCTACAGCCACAACTAAATCCCCTTCTCCACCATGAGCAAGGAAGTGTTGTGATAGTTCTAAGGAGTGGAAAATATATTGAGCAGCCCACATGTCAAAGAAAGGTTGATAAAGCAATGCAAAAGCAGCCAAGTGGTGATATTGTGACTGAGATTGCCAAAGATGATTTTGTAACACCGTCTGTATATTTTGGGATACCATGTGCTCCACCTCACACTCCATTTGTAGGTTCCACCATCCCTAGCATTCCATCTACTAGCATGCCACAACAAAATCATGGTGATGCAAGTAAGGAAAAAGAAAGAGAGCCACTATTCATTGAAGTATTTGATGAGACACCAAAAGTAAGGAGGAGACAAAATCACAATGTTGACATTCTTGAGGTGTTTCTCCAAGTGCAGGTTAATATTCCATTGTTGGATGCTATCAAGAAAATCCCATCATACACTAAGTTTCTTAAGAACGTATGCACTGTGAAGAGAAGGTTAACGGGGAGAATACCAAAGAGAGTGAAATTGACTAAACAAGTGATCTCTATCATCTAACACTCACTTCCTATGAAGAGGAAAGACCCACGAGCCCCACTCATACCTAGATACATAGGGGTACACCACATAGACAAATCCTTCCTTGATTTGGGGTCTAGTGTGAATTTGATGCCAAACAATGTCTATGTGGAGCTGGGATTGGGAAAGTTGAAACTAACACATTGCACTCTCCAATTGGCAGATCATTCCATAAAAGTACCTAGGGGAAGAGTGGATGATGTTTTGGTAATGATAGATAAAGAAAAGGGCACGGTATTACTGCATATTGTTCTTGATATGGAGCCAGAGGATAGGAAGATTCCTATTATCTTGAGAAGACCGTTCTTATCTACAGCTGATGTCGAGATACATGTTCGTAATGGAACAATGACAGTTTCATTCATGAACATGAAGATCAAGATCAACACATACAATACCCCAACCCGGCGAGCCCGAGATGAGGACATTGGACATGGTCACTTCAAGAGTCCAATGGTCATTTGAGAGAAGAAGGTCAAGATGGAAGAATTGATGATGATTTTTGTGATCAAAGGGATGAGGAGAATCGGTTAAGTGCAAATGAGAGATGCATTTATTACAATAATGGGCACATGAGGATGCCAAATGGATGAATGAGTGAAGAATCACCAAGAAGCCCAGCTGAAGGCATGAAAGTTAGCACTTGTGGGAGGCAACCCACCTAGGTTTGAGAATTTTTCAGCCAACCTTCCATTTTTGATACTTTTTTTTGTTTCTACACTCTCCAAGAAAATGCACACACTTGCTTTTAATAGTTTTTGTTTAGTTTTAAGAAGTGCAGGTGAAAATAGGGTGAAATGAAGAGAAGTAGATGAAATATTGACAAAGAATCAATGAAAAAATCACTTAGGATCAAGGATTTGATGTTTTGATGAGATTTAAGTGTGGAACAACTATGCCAAAGTACTCACCACAATCGTGGTGACATGGAACGACCATGGTGGTGCACTCAGAATCAACAAGGAAATCAAGGAGAATCAAAGAAAATCAATAAAGTGAAGAATAGAGTCAGAATGGTCGGGCAAGGAAGCACGACCATGTTGCTAACAACTCAGAATGGTCATGTGAAGTATAATGGATGGGTGAAGAACAAAAGCAGAACGATCATACAAGGCAGCACGGCCGTGTTACAATCCTCCCCACATGGCCAAGCCATGCAACATGGTCGTGCTGCAACCCGATACATCACTTAAGTTAGCCATTTTGCAACATTTCTAAAACACTTCTACTCATTTCCTCCAAATAGAATGGCTAACCTTCGTGCAAGAGCAGTCGTACAGCGTCGTCCGTGCCTCCTCCCACCCTCAAATCACCACCAAATCACCCCCAATCCATCTCCAATCAATCCCCATCATTTCCACTACCTTAATCTCCAGATTCCAACCATTTTCATCCACAAATCCCCCATTTCTCTCCAATATGTCCTAACAGCCCAGTTCTTCAGAGAAAACCTAAAATCTGGTTTTTTCTCCACCAATTTCATCAAAAATGAAGGAAATTCCTAAGAAGGAAGTGTCTAAGACCAAGGAGGTCATTTCCTACGGGCGTCGGCCCAGGAATGCGTCGTCTTTGGCTCTGTCGATACCTCTAGACCTTCCACCACCATTGGCAGCCTCCAGTTCACTAGGAGAATCACCCCATACGGCAGTGACAGTGGATCCCATGATGGAGGAGTCCTCTAGACTACCTAGTGGTGGTGGGGAAGCAACAAGGCTGTCAGTTTTGAAAGCCCACCTATTAGTTTCAGCAGCCCGACCTTCAATTCTGGCAGCTCGAGCATCGAATTTGACTTGTCCTTCAGCATCTACTACACCAAAATTGAGAGCACAATGACAGTT
Organism: Alisma plantago-aquatica; assembly: GCA_963693085.1. Classification (NCBI taxonomy): domain Eukaryota; kingdom Viridiplantae; phylum Streptophyta; class Magnoliopsida; order Alismatales; family Alismataceae; genus Alisma; species Alisma plantago-aquatica. Next base: position 420,343,583 of record OY856413.1, read on the forward strand.
TCAATTAGACAAAGAGGATGAGGTGATGTAGGATGCACCACAGCCTGAGGCACCACAACAGTAGCCTGATATAGAGCCCGAGACTTCTAGCGGGTGGGTAATGAAGCCCAAGCACCGGAGTGCCTAACACGTTGGGTGATAGCCACCTGCTATGCGTGATGGGAAACACTAAACTCCCTAGGTTTCCTTGAGTACTATGAGGGCATGATGAAGGAGATTGGTTTGTATGATATTCTGACAATAGAGAAGGAGACTTATATTGAGCGCACGCAGTAGTTCTTTGCCACATTGGAGAAGGTCTCCCTCGATGGCAAAGATGCAATTAAAGTCAGGCTTGGAGACCAGCGTTGGGTCATTTCTTCAACCATGTTGAACAACTTCTTTTCTCCAAATGAAGAAATGGAAGCTCACTTTGAGATTGGCAAGATAGACAAGAGTTCCAGTGCTAGTTTTACTTCCATGTGGAAGGCATTCACTTCCCACAACAAATTTGTAGCGGGGAAGTCGAAGACTAGTTTTCTCCATAACCCCTCCTATGCTATGTCCAAAAAGTCCTAAAAAATATCATTTTCGGTAGATATGAGAATCAGGGGAGCTGCACAAACAAAGACTTGTGTGTTTTGGGCTGGTTGGTAAACAGAAAACATGTAAACTTAGAGCTTTGATGATTAACCACTTGAGAACAGTGTTGGGTTTTACATGGTAAGATTAGGCAACGGAAACAAAATTTTACTTGACCATAAACCCATAACCATGCAGATCGCATCAATATCTATGTAATGGGAAGGATGGTTTTAGAGAGATATACCTGATCCTGAGGCTTGCTCAGTGACTATACCTTACAGCAAGTACGGTCTTCAACCACCTATCTTCGACGACGTCTGTGTAGCTCCTGGTCTTGACCAAACTGTGGTTGATTGTCATCCTCCTGAGTGGCAGAAGTCTCCCGCCTCTATAGATAGTCCACACGTACAACTGGGAACTCTATTCGTCTCGAAGAATGAAGTAGAAGGAGTTTTCCCCTTCTGCCGGTGTACTAGTCACCGACACACTCACTGTTGGCTAAATGGACATCTGTAAATCCCTTTGTTTTGATAATGACAAACATTTCATTCTTGTTAATCTAACGTGCTACTTGAGTGGTGCAGGAATAAGGTGGATGACATAGCACTAGGGAATCTATATGCTTGAATAATTGTAAATGTCATGAAATGTAATCAATTGTAAACTTGTACAAATATATAATGTACAAGTACTTAGACTTCATGTAAATCAAGCGTTAGATCTTCCCTAGCTAAACACCACATTTAGATAGGTCATCCCCTTCAATAGTGTCACATATGCACACTCATACACACACTTAATGTCTTCATTTGAAACATTGAAACAGGGTCCATCTCGGTCGACAAAATCCTCGACCGAGACACTCTCGGTCGACAATCTTCTCGACCGAGAAAGACCCAAGTAGCCGTTAGACACAGCTGACAAGGTAGTTGGCAGTTGGAGATAAACGTTGCATACACTTGATCCAGAGATCCTGTCGGTCGACAATCTCTCGACCGAGTAGGTGTCTCGGTCGACCATTTCTCGACTGAGATGGTCTCTGACAGCAACTGCAGAATTAATTAATTAGCCATTGTTAAAGCAACTAACTTATATCTAACGGCTAGTTAGGCACTTAGAAACCTCTAGAAAGTGTCTAGAATGTCCTTAAGCACTTGTAGGACATTCCTATAAATAGGACATGCCTTAGGACACCTAAACTTACTTGATTACACACTTGAGCAATCTTTGAGCATACATTTACTTTGAGCAATCTGTTTGTGAGCAATTAAGCATATTGGCAATTGGCTACTTCATCTCCTAGCTCAAATTTCGTGTCCTATAGGCTATCATCTCCTAATCCACAACAATCACTTTCCATACACATTGGTTAGGAGATCTACACACTTGATCTAGGCAAATCAAGCCTTGTGCTTCAAAGGATAAGTTGTAATTTCCATTTTCCTTTCTTGTTCACTATTATTGTTTGTACTCTCCTTGCTACTCCTAGGTTGGAGGCTACGGATTGGAGAGGTTGGAAGATCTTCTTGGTGAAGAAGGGGACCTTGAACTACTTCAAGAAGGCTGGTGTAACGGGAGGTTACTTCTAAAGAGGAAGGCTACTTCAAGGGGGAGCTTGGAGTTACTTCAAGAAGGCTACCTCGGGTTGGTGCATCTACTTCAAGTGAAGGCTGTTCAAGGGGTGTAAGAAAGTATTGTATTTTGTGTAAATCCTTGTGAAGGTAATAAAATTAATACTTTCAAAATCCCGGTTGGGTAAGCAACCGGGTAGTGGACTGACAACCTTAGTATTTGCTAAGGTTGGAACCACTCTAAACACTTGTCTCTTTCTTCCATTTTCAATTGTGGTTGTTTGAGTTAAATAATTGTTAAAATATTTAAAAACTCTATTCACCCCCCTCTAGTGTTTTTCAATTGGTATCAGAGCAGGCTTCAAGGAACCTTAACAAGGTCTTGAAGAATGGGTGACGGGGTGCTTAACAACCTTAACCTTGAAGGAACACTTGTTGCTAGACCTCCAGCGTTTGATGGAACAAACTACACATATTGGAAGAGAAGGATGCAGTTCTACTTCCAAGGCATCAATTGGGACTCATGGAGGATGGTGTCAACCCCATACGAGCTTCCTCAAACACAATATGTAGAGTGGGATGCAAATACGGTAAAGTTGGCTCAAATGAATGCCAAAGCTGTAAGCATTTTATATTATTCAATTTCAGTAGGAGAATTTAATAGGATATCAAACTGTGACACAGCCTATGACATTTGGCATAGACTATCCATAACTTATGAAGGTACAGTTCAAGTCATGAATTCTAAGATTAGCGTGCTTAAACAAAAGTTTGAACACTTCCGTATGGATCCAAATGAATCTATTAGTGAAATGTTTGCAAAATTCTCTTCTATTGTTAATGGTTTAAATGCCCTAGGAAAAACTGTTCTTGAAGAAGATCAGGTATCAAAAATCCTTCGATCACTTCCTCCTAAATACAAGCCAAAGGTGACAGCCATTGAAGAAGCTAATGACCTCACTCGACTGAAAATGGAGCAACTCATTGGCAATCTAGAAGCTCATGAAGCAACCCTAGAAGAGGAAGAAAGAAGAGAACGTGAACTTCAGCAAGGAAAGAAGAAGGATGTGGCTCTAAAAGCTTCAAAGATAATCACACCAAAAAGTGAGGAGTCAAGTGAAGAAGAAGGAGAAGAAGCATTGATTGTCAATGGTAAAAAATATAGAAGATTTAAATCTAACAAAATTTCTAGTTATTCTTCTCCTCCTAGGTGCTTTGAGTGTGGAAAGAAAGGACATTTCAAAAATGAATGTCCTAAAGCAAAGAAAGGAAAGAAAAGCTCACACAAGAAGAGGGGAGAAAAAGCCTATAAAGCTGCATGGGACGAGTCAAGTGAAAGTGAAAGCGGAGAAGAAAAGGTGGAATGTCTAATGGCAAGAGAAGATGATGAAGACTCTCAAGAGGTAAGCCTACTTGATCTTCCTAAAGAAGAGTTAATTACTAGTTTACAAGAAACTCATGATAAATATGTTGATGTCAAGAAGAAACTAAAGAAGGTTATCAAAACAAATGATGAGCTATATGCTAAATTAAATGATCTCTCTTCTGAAAAGAACAACATTGATCTTGAGAATTTGTCTTTAAAAACATCTTTAAATGATTACACTAAAAAGCTACTCACTCTAGAAACAAACGTTGATCTTCTCTCTCAAGAAAAGACTGAATTGTTAGCTAAACTAAAAGACTTTCAGACTCAACCAATTCTGTGTAACCATCTAGACTATGACAATGTTGTAAAAGAAAGAGACTCCCTATTATTTGATTTAGATCAAGCTAGAAAAGATTTACACAAGAAGATGGATGACATTGCTAAGCTACAAAGAAACCTACATGAGTTAAGAAGAAAAGATATCCTTGACAACATCCTAAAAGCCTCCGCTAGTTTCAATGGAAGAAAAGGTTTGGGATATGATCCAAAGAAACCCAAAACAACTCGAACTATGTTTGTACCTAAGAACACAATTCCTAGAAAGAGAAATGAAGTTGACTCTATTACTTGTCATTTTTGTCTACGTCTTGGACATTATTAATTTTCATGCCCGTATAAGACCAAGGATTCCTACTTAGTTTGGGTCCCAAAATCCCAAACTTAGTAGAGTCGAATGCAATTCAGCTGAGATATGATCAAACGCTTAATTTTGCAATTCATATTGTTTTATCTCAACTTAATAAAAGGTTTTATGCATTATGGTAATTTTCTGAACTGCTGTACTGAAACAGAAACTTAGTCGGTCGAAGTATTGTCGACCGAAAATATAATCGGTCGAACTTTTGTCGACCGACCAGATGCCTGTGACAAATCAAAATCAACATCAACTATTTCGGTCGAAAATTGGTCAACCGAGCTGAATTTCTGTTTTTAATTTGCAATACAGCAACCTTCTCGATCGACGATTAGTCGACCGAGAAAGATGTCGGTCGAACAATTGTCGACCGACTGAAGTTCTGAATCAGAATTTTTATACAGTCTCTACTTAAATGCTTCTAACCATATCGGACCATCACATGGGTACCAAAACCTACATTCTAATGCAAGATTGGGTGGTTGACAGTGGATGTTCCAAACACATGACCGGAAACAAGGATGCATTTCAAACTTTTGAAGAAAAGAAGAGTGGAACAGTCACTTTTGGAGATAACGGTAAAGGTAAAATTGTTGGAATAGGTAACATTGGTACAAACCTCGAAATAAAGAATGTTCTGCTTGTTGATGGTTTGCACCATAACTTAATAAGTGTGAGTCAATTATGTGATAGTGGCTATGATGTTTTATTTAACAAAATTTGCTGCAAATTATTAATAGAAAACACTACAAATGTTGTCTATGAAGGAAAAAGAGTTGGAAATCTTTATATTCTTAGACCTAACTCTATGAAATTTGTAGTAGGAAAATGCTTGCTTGCAAATGAAAATACTTTACAATTATGGCATAAAAAGCTAGGACATACTAGTTCACATGTTATCAAAAAGTTAGTGAAATATGATCTTGTTCGTGGTTTGCCTACTTTATCCTTTGATCAAGTTGAAAATTGTGAACCATGTACATTGGGAAAGCAAACAAAAACCTCTTTTAAAACTAAACATGTACTTAGCACCAGTAGATCTTTAGAATTAATTCACATGGATTTATTTGGACCTATGAGGACACAATCTATCGGTGGCAAAAGATATTGTTTTGTTATTGTTGATGATTATAGTAGATATACATGGGTATATTTTATTGCAACCAAAGATGATACTATTCATGCTTTTATAAAATTTTGCTCTACGATTGAAAATCTATTACAAAGAAAAATATGTACCATTAGAAGTGATCATGGTGGAGAATTTGAAAATCATATATTTGAAGAATTTTGCACATCTCAAGGGTACACTCACAATTTTTCTGCTCCACGCACTCCACAAAAAAATGGCATAGTTGAAAGGAAAAATCGATCACTACAAGAAATGGCTAGAACTATGATGCTCGAACATAACACCCCCAAAACCTTTTGGGATGAAGTTGTAAACACCGCATGCTATGTGTTAAATAGAGTAATTGTTCACTCTCATTTGAAGAAAGCTCCGTATGAAATAATACATTCTAAGAAACCTAGAGTTGACTATTTTCATACCTTTGGATCTACATGTTATATCTTAAATACCAAATATGATAGAGATAAGTTTGATTCTAAATCACACAAAGCATTCTTTTTGGGATATTCTACCTCTAGCAAACCATTTAGAGTCTACAACACTATCTCTAGAAAAGTTGAGGAATCTATTCATATCTCTTTTCATGAAGAGTCCAAATCAGAAAATATAGAAATAATTGATCTTACTAATCAATTCGAAAACTTAAACATACCAAATGATAGTGAGAAAGATACTACAAACAATAACCAAGGTGAAACACAACCTATACCTAGACTTATTAAGGATCATCCTCAAGAGTTAATTATTGGAAATCCAAATGATAAAGTAAAAACTCAGTCTTCCTTTAAGGATGTCGCAAACATGGCTTTTGTTTCTATCATTGAACCTAAGAAGATATCTGAAGCTCTTAAAGATGATTATTGGATAATAGCAATGCAAGAAGAATTAAATCAATTCACAAAAACTGATGTATGGGATTTAGTTCCTAAACCACAAGATAAAACCATCATTGGAACTAAATGGGTTTTTAGAAATAAGCTCAATGAGGCAGGAGAAGTAATAAGAAATAAAGCTCGGTTAGTAGCACAAGGATATAATCAACAAGAAGGAATAGACTTTGATGAAACGTATGCACCAGTAGCTAGACTTGAAGCTATTAAAATGTTACTAGCTATTGCTGCACATAAAAACATCAAACTCTACCAAATGGATGTAAAAAGTGCATTTCTAAACGGAATCATTCAAGAAGAAGTATATGTTGCCCAACCAGCCGGTTTTGAAATATCGGAAAAAGGTGACTATGTTTATAAACTTAAGAAAGCACTTTATGGTTTAAAACAAGCACCTAGGAACTGGTATGAAAGGCTCAAGACATATCTTTTTTATAATGGTTTTTCTATTGGAAATTCAGATTCTACTTTATTTTTCAAAACATATACATCTGATTTTCTTGTTGTTCAAATATATAATGATGATATTATTTTTGGAGCTTCAAATGAATCATTGTGCACACAATTTAGTGACATTATACAAAAAGAATTTGAAATGAGCCTCATGGATGAACTAACCTTCTTTCTTGGTTTCCAAATTAAACAAACGCCTGCCGGGATTTTTATAAGCCAAGAAAAGTATACTAAAGAACTCTTAAAACATTTTGGGATGGATCAGTTCAAACATGCTACTACTCCTATGGCCACTTCTACTAAAATTGATAAGGATGAAGATGGGGAACCTATTGATGATTCCTTATATAGAACCATGATTGGTAGTTTGCTTTACTTAACTGCTTCTAGACCGAACATCATGTTTTCCATTGGTCTTTGTGCTCGATTTCAATCACAACCTATGCACTCTCATTTTCAAGCAGTTAAACGAATTCTTCGATACTTAGCCGGCACTACATGTTTTGGTTTATGGTATCCAAAAGGACAATCCTTGGATTTTAAAGCTTATACTGATGTTGATTATGCTGGTTTTCGACTTGATCGCAAGTGCACTAGTGTTGGCTGTTTCTTGTTAGGGAGAGCTTTAGTATCTTGGTTTAGCAAGAAACAAAACACGGTTGCCCTTTCTACAACTGAAGCTGAATATATGGCAGCCGGATCTTGTGGTGCTCAAGTTCTTTATATGCAACAAGTATTAAATGATTATGGTTTTACTCTTTCATCTACACCTATCTTTTGTGACAACACAAGTGCTATAAACTTAGCACACAATCCTATCTTACACAGCAGAGCTAAACATATTGAAATCCGTCATCACTTTTTAAGGGATCATATTTCTAAAAATCATGTTTCTCTTCATCATGTTGATACAGAATATTAATTGGCTGATATTTTTACAAAACCACTTCCACTAGACCAATTCAACAAAATAAGGAAGCAATTGCTTATCACTCCTTTGGAAGATGTTTTCTTTGATATTTGTGCTTCCTAACACTATCGTCTATTTGCATCATTTTGGCTTTTAATGGACATCTTTGTCATTGAATTTGGTATTTGTTGGGACATCTAATTAAGGGGGAGTTTTATTCTTAAATGGATATCTTTTTGAAATGACAAAGGGGGAGAAATAAATATAAAACTTAGTAATTGTACAAAACTCAATCAATGAGTTTCATAAACTCTTGGCTTTACATTGAAAGTTGCTATATTCCCTAAAGAATTGGATTTCATGTTCCATAATTCATGGGGAATAATAAGCACACATTTTATAAACAAGAAAAGAAATTTACAAAGGTAATCTTCAGGTATGAAACTCACATGTTTTTATACTTTCTTATTTTATATTTAGGAAATGTTTGTCATCTTCAAAAAGGGGGAGATTGTTGGCTAAATGGACATCTGTAAATCCCTTTGTTTTGATAATGACAAACATTTCATTCTTGTTAATCTAACGTGCTACTTGAGTGTTGCAGGAATAAGGTGGATGACATAGCACTAGGGAATCTATATGCTTGAATAATTGTAAATGTCATGAAATGTAATCAATTGTAAACTTGTACAAATATATAATGTACAAGTACTTAGACTTCATGTAAATCAAGCGTTAGATCTTCCCTAGCTAAACACCACATTTAGATAGGTCATCCCCTTCAATAGTGTCACATATGCACACTCATACACACACTTAATGTCTTCATTTGAAACATTGAAATAGGGTCCATCTCGGTCAACAAAATCCTCGACCGAGACACTCTCGATCGACAATCTTCTCGACCGAGAAAGACCCAAGTAGCCGTTAGACACAGCTGACAAGGTAGTTGGCAGTTGGAGATAAACGTTGCATACACTTGATCCAGAGAGCCTGTCGGTCAACAATCTCTCGACCGAGTAGGTGTCTCGGTCGACCATTTCTCGACCGAGATGGTCTCTGACAACAACTGCAGAATTAATTAATTAGCTGTTGTTAAAGCAACTAACTTATATCTAACGACTAGTTAAGCACATAGAAACCTCTAGAAAGTGTCTAGGACTTCCTTAAGCACTTGTAGGACATTCCTATAAATAGGACATGCCTTAGGACACCTAAACTTACTTGATTACACACTTGAGCAATCTTTGAGCATACATTTACTTTGAGCAATCTGTTTGTGAGCAATTAAGCATATTGGCAATTGGCTACTTCATCTCCTAGCTCAAATTTCGTGTCCTATAGGCTATCATATCCTAATCCACATCAATCACTTTCCATACACATTGGTTAGGAGATCTACACGCTTGATCTAGGCAAATCAAGCCTTGTGCTTCAAAGGATAAGTTGTAATTTCCATTTTCCTTTCTTGTTCACTATTATTGTTTGTACTCTCCTTGCTACTCCTAGGTTGGAGGCTGTGGATTGGAGAGGTTGGAAGATCTTCTTGGTGAAGAAGGGGACCTTGAACTACTTCAAGAAGGCTGGTGTAACGGGAGGTTACTTCTAAAGAGGAAGGCTACTTCAAGGGGGAGCTTGGAGTTACTTCAAGAAGGCTACCTCGGGTTGGTGCATCTACTTCAAGTGAAGGTTGTTCAAGGGGTGTAAGAAAGTATTGTATTTTGTGTAAATCCTTGTGAAGGTAATAAAATTAATACTTTCCAAATCCCAGTTGGGTAAGCAACCGGGTAGTGGACTGACAACCTTAGTATTTTCTAAGGTTGGAACCACTCTAAACACTTGTCTCTTTCTTCCATTTTCAATTGTGGTTGTTTGAGTTAAATAATTGTTAAAATATTTAAAAACTCTATTCACCCCCCCTCTAGTGTTTTTCAATCACCCACAACATGTTATTGTTATCTAGTTGTCTTTCCCTCATTATTCCTCCCTGGACAGGTAGAACTTGCTTGGTCTCTATTGGTTACCACAACCAGAGAGGACAACAACTTTATAGAGAAACTGATGTTCTGAGTTGCATCTCTGAAGAATTCCCATGTACCCCTCTATTTATAGTAAAGGGCAGGGGAAGGATTCCCAGTCTAAGTAGTAATAGAAGGGTCCATAATTTCCATGAATGATTTGCACTATGGCAGGCAAACTAGTCATTTCATAACTGAACTGGTCATTTGGTAGGGTAAGATGATCGGTTCACCCAGTGAACCGGTCGTTTCACTTCCCAGACCTGCCTACAATTGACTTTCCTTATTCATTTCTAATTAATACAAATATTAACTCTTATCCCAATTGAATTGAACAAGTGAAATGAAAAACGTTTCTCACAAATCCAGACAGCTCAACACTGCTTGTTTGGTCTAGTTGGACTGATCTGTTCACCAGAGTGAACTAGCCATCTCACTGACCATGAGATGATCAGTTCACCCAGTGAACCGATCGGTTGGTGGCCCAGATTGTGCAGAACACAATGAATTCAGTTCTCAATTAATCTGGCACTCTAATCAGTTGGTTTAACACTTGAACTTGATGATTTGGAGCCAAGTCTATTGATTGAATGTTTGATTGAGTACCTAAACACATTAGTAATCAATCCAAACATCATTCATGGATAAATTCTCTTCTAAGTTAATCCTTTGTGTGTGACCCTATAGGTCCCATTTCACGTGGGTAGTGAATGTCCATAACTAGCTTATTACATTACAAGTAAAGAGTGGTACCTAGTTGCACATCAGTGCTACCCAAGTGAAAAGGAAAGTTGGAGAACAACTTTCAATCCTACAGTTTGTGATTGGTGTTCCAGTGAATGTATAATTCCTTTGTGTCTGATATCTTGAATGAACTCAAGGCATAGAGTTGTCATCCTTTCAACGTTCATCCATGTTTCTTGAACTAGATCAAACTGTCTCAGATATGTGGGACATCAATATCATATATTGATTCACATGTGCATGTGCATGCCTTTCTCTGTCTCACTTATCAGGTGGCTTGAACAGCATAATCCCTTAGGAGGGACAAATCCCATATCTATCACTCACAGTCTATCTCATGTGTCAAAGCCACCCAATCATCAACTTTATAACAACCCATGTTTCAGGACTACGTTTGATGATGCCAAAGTGTATCCAATCACATTCGACGAGTGCAGTGATTTCAGGTCAAAGAATAAAAATCACCACTATCACTATGAGAGATGATTTTGACTACCATGTCATGCTTCCATGTTTCACTCTCATGGTGGGTCTGTCTGATACATTGTTCTCTAACACGTATCTATGTGCTTGGTTTGATATCATAAATCATGACTAATGAGACATTGTCATCAACCAACACAGACTCTAGTCTTGATGTGTCATTATTGTCTATCAACCTTCCACAATGTCATATGACTAGGGACATAACAAGAATGTACATACTCTTAGCATATGTATGATCTCATTGTTTAGGTCCTCAACCTGAAGACAAACATCATTGAGTATTGTCATTCTTTAGACATTCATTCTGTTTCATCATTATCTCATAATTGATTGAACTAGAAGAAAATGGAAGATTTCCTTTGATATTTATCAAATAAATCATGACATATTCCTATCCAATCATCATATGATTGGATCTCAGGGAATACATACCAATAGACTCCCACTTGCACTTTGAGTCAATCACCTTTGAATCATATTCTTAGTGATCTCTAAACATGCTCTACATGTTTCCATTGCATTAGTGCTAATCCAGTGAGTTAGCAACATTTTGCTTTAGTCAGTATATTGCATGTTTCACATCTCCTCGTTCTATGACATTTTTTATGAAATGTAGTTGTCATAATATGATATCTAATATTCCTTGCCTAACAATTAGCTCCATAGTTTGACTTAGTATTTCTACTTTGTCATCAATGGTTGGGATACCTATAAGTTCACATATATGAACTTATAGATCCATATAGTATCCTATGGTGTTCATAACACAAGGATACTTGACATTCCTTTTAGAATTAAATAGCCATTTTCATTTTACTTGGAACATTTCCACATAACAACACATATTCACTTTTATATTTTGTATTTTGTGATCAATTTATGTCATTTCAGAAGCTTGCATCAGTGTAACTAATTTACACTCAACTCTTCCTTTTTATTACCATAGAACTAATCCATTAATACTTCATAAGTACTTGAATAAGTTGTTTATGGTATTCCAGTGACTCTCACTGGAAGTAGACAGACATCCACTCGTCATGTCCATTACATACAAGATAATTGGATGAACATATCATATTGTCATGTCCAATAAATACAAGATGATGAATGCATATATATATTATCTTGTCATGTCTGATACATACAAGATAATGGGATGATTACATACATGACAAATCCAATTGCGAATGCACAAGGCATATATCTATGTGTTCCTATTCTTCATAAGAATTTGAGACACTAGGCATCTGAGAGACTAACTCCATGTAATGTGGACAAGTTTTCTCCCATTGAATCTCTTCTTACTGAACCCTTCAACATAGACTCCCAATGTATGCTCTCTCTTTATCAGGTCAATAGACTTTCAAGAACTATCATGTCAATAGACTTTCAAGAACTATCTCTATAGGCCTCTATTCCTATCACATAGGACATTTCTCTTTATTCCCTGGAAGAAGGTATTTCCACACCAGTTTCTATTCTTAGAATGTTTCATTCCTCATCATCATGAGGAATATGAATAGCTCCCACTAAATATTTGTAATCGCAGATCCTTCATATACTAGTCAAACCTTTTGACTATATAATCAAAGTAAAGACTCCCGTTCTGAGGTGCTTGTATTTGTTTCATTGTCGGGGGAAACCCACCCCTAGGCAGAGGCCCAAATAGCAGGGATGGTAAACCTGGGAGACCCGTGTGCCCGCACACCGATATCTCAATAAGTCGCATCAGAGGCTGGCTGGCACTGCGGGAAATTCATTTTCGAGCAGCGCTTCCAGCATGAGTCGATCCCTTCAGAGGTGCTTGTATTTAATCAATCATACTGATTAATCTCTTATAACTTATAGACTATATTTGCATTAGCAGAATTATAAAACCCTTCAGGTTGTGTCACGTACACAACCTCATGTTATTCCTTCTAGGAATGCAGTTTTAATATCCATATTCCAAATTTCATAGTCTTCAAGTTCCAATAGCAAGCATGATCCTTTATGGCCTATAGCCACTGTAATTGGTTAAATAAAATCATCAGGTTCAACACCTTGAACTCACTTGAATTTATCTCAACCAATCAGCTCTTTAAATGTCATCCATGTCAATCTTACTCTTAAAACCCAATTGCACTTATAGGTTTTATCCCTATAAGGGCTACCATTAAGGTCATACCTTATTTGGTTCACATGGAAGTCATTTTGGATCTTATGGCTTCAAGCCATAACTCAAAATCTGGTTCCTCAACATCATCTAGATAGATTATTGGCTCATCATCATATGACCAATTCATCACCTTTGAGTTTGTAGGATATCATTATCCATCAAGATCAATATGTTTTCTACTAGATATATGAGGTGTATCTGTTACGTAAGGAATTTGAGATTCCACAACACTTGTGATTCTTAATCTCCTTGTGTACCTTTGTTTAGTGTAAAGCGTGTTCTTTAGAAGAATTCTCGAAGATTAGTTATTTTTTTTATGATCGTGCCCTTATTATTTATAGTGTGATACCTTCTTTTATTTTGACATTATTATGCCTTAATCATGAGTTATCTATGATACACTATCATAGTTGCTCATATGGTCCTAAAACATTTGGTTTATGTATCTCGTTCATTGATCATATCAAATAATTAATACTTTTACCAAGTTTGTTCTTCATTTATGACATTATTGAACATTTCAAGATATTCATATTGGTATATCATTAAATACCATATCTGAAGTATTATCATTTATTCCCATAGGTATGTATATACATCAATATGTATTATACCTAATAGAATAGTCATTCTCCCACTACATCTAGTGAAGATTGACTTGTCATCATGCCCAATAAACAAGACATTCATATCTCTTAATGGTTCATTAACCAAGAGAGTCTAGTTTATCCATCAACATTGAACCTAGAGATGAATTTCTCATTCATTTGTCTAGATGATAATGCAAATTTATTGTTTGAGTCATCAATCACTAATAGGTATTATTTATTTTATCTCATGCATACCAAGTACCACAAGATAAATAAGGCATTGTCATAAAAGATCATATCTTTGAAATTGAAACATGAACTTTATTGATAGACATCCTTGTCATTATAAGATGTAGAAATAAAATATTTCTATTTATTGGCAAAATGAAATAGTAGTTCATAACTCTATTTACATGCCCTTTAGGCTGAAATAAACTAAAAGGACTACTATCTATGGAAGCAACATTTGCTCCAATGTTGATGAGTGTTCCTTCTTGGTCCTTTCATAAAGGCCATCACTTCTTTTTAGATCCTGCACATCATATATATTAGATCTATATCTTGGTATCATATACCTAAGATAAAGAAGCATTTTAAGTTTATTTCATGACACCTGAGGTGGAGACTTCCATCCCCTCCTTCTTCTTCTTCTTTAGTGCATCTATGTAGAGAGGGCAATATCTCTTCCAATGCCCTGGTTCATGACAATGGTAACATTTGCCTCCCTTGTTCACCCATCCCTTGGCTTTGAGAGTTGAAGATGACTTGGGCTGATGGCTAGCATCAGAACTTTCTTTGCTTTCCCCTTGCCCTTGCCCTTAGACTTTCCCTTCTTTCTGTTGATCATCATCACAAATTTGAGTTTATCTTTCTTCATTTGTGCCTCGGCTGTCCTCAACATGCCCGACAACTCTATTAGTGACATGTCAAAGTTGTTCATGTTGTAGTTCATCACAAACTGACTGTAGGATTCTGGAAAGGATTGCAGTATCACATTAGTAGCCAACTCTTGGCTCAGAGGGAGTCCCAATCGAGTTAGGTTCCCCACATACCCAATCATCTTGAGTGTGAGAGGGCCTACTAGATCTCCTTCTATCATGACACACTTGAATAGTTCCTTGGAGACATCATATCTCTCTAGCCATGCGTGGTCTTGATACATATTCTTGAGATGTTGAACCATCTCAATGACGTCCATGTTCTCATGTTGTCTCACAAACTCATAGTTCGTTGAGCACAACATCAAGCACTTCACATCAATGGCATCCTCAGTATGCTTCTTGTAAGCATCCCTTTCAGCCTTTGGTGCGGTAGGAGTGGGTTCATCTGGTTCTGGTGTATCTAGGACGTAGAGCTTTTTCTCTTGAGTGAGAACAATTCTCAACGTCCTAAACCAGTCATGCAATTTGTTCCCATTTATCTTGTCCTTCTCAAGGACCGATCACAACAAAAAGTGATTGTTTTTGGTAGCCATTTATTCTACAAAAAGGAAATTTGCACTTTTAGTCCAGAAACTCTTTTTGATTTGATTTGATTTGAAAATTGATGATATTAATTAGGTCTTTAATTAATTATCACTCCCACTGTTTTGATCAAATTGATAGCCCTCACCATCAATTTGGAATATTGTAGTGTGCAACCTTCTAGTGAGCAAGATCCTGACTTGCTCTAAGTTATGGACCAGTGAGGGTTGTCACCCACAACTAGATTCTTTCAGGTAGGCAACTTTTGCCAATTGCATCATATGCAACTATTGATAGATGTTATGCACAACTCTGTCATGAACATCTGCATGCCTCAAGGTTTTTAATCCTATTAAGATCACCTTGTTAAGTTCGTTCCCAGAAGACAACACAATGTGTATGCACCCAACAAAGGCAGACCCACATACCCACTATCACACTTCCACGAGATAGACAGTGCACCACATGAAGGTGTGCCCACACTTAGTTGATCAAGATTTTCATGTGTGTTGCTTTTGGAAGGTATCTTAAACTTAATATGTATATTTGAGGGATTTTAAATATGCTTATATATGCATATATGTATCCGATCACCACATATATAATATGTATCATATACATGCTATATCCCACAAACAAAAGCATGCAATAACAATAAAGCGATGATTATGTCCATCCTATTGTAATTCCTTGGGGCCACAAGGAACTACGGTCATATATGGTCTACATCACATGCAACCAGTTATTGATGAGGATCTGTGCTTGCAAATCCGATTGACTGATTCAACCTTTGAACTGATTGACTCGCGTCTTGGCCAGTCAGTTAGTCTACTCCAGCCGATCGTCTGGCTTCTCCAGATGGTTAGCTCGTTCGGTCGTCTGGGCTTCTCGTTGGTCCACCAACTTCTCCTCAGTCGATCGTCACGGTCCATCAAGTGGTCATCTTTAGTCTTTGTCATAATAAGAAAAAAAACTAATCATATTCTACATAATCTTTGTGAGACCTCAAGTTAGATTTGAGGGCAACAAAGGTAGAAGAGAATCTCAAGTTATCTTAAGTTACATTCAGAATAAAACAAGAGGGCTCGGTGCGCAGACCGAGATGCAAACAACCATAACTAACCACACACATGCACATAGGGTTTATAGGCCATGACCATGCTACACATCCACCATCAAAACCGTTTTAGGGTGACGCATATCGACTGCATATATATATATATATATATATATATATATATATATATATATATATATATATATATATATATATATATATATGTGTGTGTGTGTGTGTGTGTGTGTGTGTGTGTGTGTGTGTGTGTGTATTAGTTTGGGATGATGTGGTATTAATTGGATATTCACATTAGTCATTTAAATATTCGCATCGTATGCAATAAATAAAAGATGGTAAAACCAAAATCCGATCATATCGATTATCCTAAAACATAGATTATTGACGTGTCTTTGATACCATTGTTGGGTTCTACGTGGTTGGAGTAGGCAGTAGAGACAAAATTTTACTTGACTATAAACCCATAACCAGCAGATCGCATCAATATCTATGTAATGGGAAGGATGGTATTAATGAGATACAAATGGTCCTGAGGCTTTCATAATGACTATACCTTGCAGCAAGTGTGGTCTTCAATCACATGTCTTTGACGATGTCTGTTCAGCTCCTAGTCTTGAGCCGAACTGTGGTTGACTGTCGTCCTCCTGAGTGGCAGAAGTCGCTTGCCTCTATAGATAGTCCACATGGACCACTAAGAACTCTAGTCATCCTGAAGAATGGACTAGAAGGAGTTGTCCCTTCTATCGGAGTACTAGTCACCGACACATTCTCCCACAACTAGTTGTTGTTCTATAATATCTTTCCCTCGTTGTTCCTCCCTGGATGGGTAGAACTTGCTTGGGCTCTCTCGGTTACCACAACCAGAGATCACAAAACTTTATAGAGCAACTGATGTTATGAGTTGTATCTCTGGAGAAGCCCCCTGTACCCCTCTATTTATAGTAGAGGGCAGGGTCAAGGTTCCCAGTTTGAGAGGGAGTAGAAGGGTCTAGAATTTCCATGAGCAATTTGCACTGTGGTAGGTGAACCGGTCATTTCATAACTGAACTGATCATTTGGTTGGGTGAGCCGATTGGTTCACCAAGTGAATCAGTCATTTCACTTCCCAGACCTGCCTACAATTGAATTTCCTTATTCATTTCTAATTAACACAAATATTAATTCTTGTCCCAACCAAATTGAACAAGTGAAATGGAAAAAAAATTCTCACAAATCAGGACAACTCAACACTTCCTATTTGGTCTAGTTGAACCGATCGGTTCACCATAGTGAACGGGTCATCTCACTGACCATGAGCCGATCAGTTCACCAAGTGAACCGGTCGGTTGATGGTCCAGATTGTGCAGAACACAGTCAATTCAGTTCTCAATCAATCTGACACTCTAATCAGTTGGTTCAACACTTGAACATGATGATTTTGAGTCAAGTCTATTGATTGAATGTTTGATTGAGTACCTAAACACTTTAGTAATCAATCTAGACATCATTCATGGATAAACTCCTCTTCTAGGTTAATCCTTTGTGTGTGACCTTATAGGTCCCATTTCACATTGGCAATGAATGTCTATAACTAGCTTATGACATCACAAGCAAACAGTAGTACCTAGTCGCACATCAGTGCTACCCAAGTGAAAGGGAAAGTAGGAGAACAACTTTCAATACTACAGTTTGTGATTGGTGATCCAGTGAATGTATAATTCCTTTGTCTCTAATATCCTGAATGAACTGTAGGCATGGAGTTGTCATCCTTTCAACATTCATTCGTGTTTCTTGAACTAGAGCAGAATGTCTGAGATATGTGTGACATCAATATCATATATTGATTCACATGTGCATGTGCATGACTTTCTCAATCTCACTTATCATGTGGCCTGGACATCATACTCCCTTAGGAGGGACCAATCCCATATCTATCACTCACACTCTATCTCATGTGTCAAAGCCACCCAATCATCACCTTTATAACAACCCATGTTTTAGGACTGCGTTTTATGATGTCAGAGTGTACCCAATCACATTCGATGAGTGCAGTGATTTTAGGTTTAAGAATCACAACCGCCACCATCACTATAAGAGATTATTCTGACTACCATGTCATGGTTCCATGTGTCACTCTCATGGTGGGTCTATCCAATACACTGTTCTCTGACATGTATCTATGTGCTTGGTTTGATATCATATATCATGACTAATGAGACAATGTCATCAACCAACAGACACTCTAGTCTTGATGTGTCATTGTTGTCTATCAACCTTCCATAATGACATCTGACTAGGGACATAACACGAATGTACATACTCTTAGCATCCATATGATATCATTATTCATGTCCTGAACCTGAAACATACATCATTGAGTATTGTCTTTCTTTAGACATTCATTCTATTTCATCATTATCTCATAATTGATTGAACTAGAATAAATTGGAAGATTGATATTTATCAAATCAATCTTGACGTATGCCAATCCAATCATCATATGATTGGCTGTCAGGGAATACATACCAACAGAGAGTCCCATCCAAGAGAAAGAATACATTCATTCTAGGAGGGATTGTGACATCCATTATTGTTTCCCTTGGTCATCATGTTTCTGGATATACTAGGGCTAAGGGGGGAGGTTGGTGGACCTACACTATCTTGTACGTTCTTCCATGATTTTAGTTGTTGATCAGAAAATCATACATCAGGTCAACCCACCATACCTCGGTGTGACGACCCGACATCAAATCAAGCCAAATCACCACCAGTAATAATTGTGGAATAATCATAAGCAGCGGATTAACAAAATCACTAAAAATTAAAACTATTTTGCAAAGAGATCCATTTCCAGGAAAACTCTTAAAGAACCAAACTTTATGTACATCATGGTTCACATTGTACATACTTTGTACCATCTCATCTCAAGGATAACATATAATAGTTGCTTTGCCAAAACCTATACATAAGAAACATAAAACCCTCAAGGCAATCAAGCCAAAATCTCAGATCGTTTATAAAATCATCACGTACTAAATCCAAGGACCTGAGAGTACGGAGATGATACATAGGACATCTATCTACAAGATATAACAAACAGTACACTCAACCTAAACTGTTACTGATGTCCATGCTATTGTTTTCCTTCCTCTAAAGAATGGTCACTACCTCCTCATGCATGTCCACCTAAAAGTTTTGGATCCCACGGGCTGAGACAATTGTCCCGGTGAGAGATATAACTCCCTGCCAACAATGTTACAACCAGGTATTGGATTATACCAATCATGTGAGATTACAACTAGGTATTGGATTGTACCAATCCTGTGAGATTATAGCCAGGTATTGGATTGTTCCAATCCTATGAGATTACAACCAGGTATTAGAATATACCAATCCTGAGAGATTACAGCCAGGTATTAGATTGTACCAATCATGTGAGATTAGAGCCAGGTATTGGATTATACCAATCTTATGAGATTACAACCAGGTTTTAGATTGTACCAATCCTATGAGATGGCAGACAAGTATTGGATTGTACCAATCTAGTGAGATTATAGCTAGGTATTAGATTGTACCAATCTTGTGAGATTACAGCCAGGTATTGGATTGTACCAATCATGTGAGATTACAACCATGTATTGGATTGTACCATTCCTGTGACATTACAGCCAGGTATTGTATTGTACCAATCCTATGAGATAACATCCAGGTATTGGATTGTACCAATCTTGTGAGATTACAGCCAGGTATTGGATTGTACCAATCCTGTGAGATTACAACCAGGTATTGGATTGTACCAATCCTGTGAGATTACAACCAAGTATTGGATTGTACCAATCCTGTGAGATTATAGCCAGGTATTGGATTATACCAATCCTATGAGATCATGGACATATTGCTAAGAATCCCATAGTAGTTGGGATACCTTTATGTTTCCCTTTCACTTTTATTATGGGATATCAATCCCTTAAACTCATCATTGAATACTACATCACCTTTACTAGGCATTATGTCTCAGCCAAACCATCATATCCATTCACATCCTTTATGTGATACAAGTATTCCTCATATCTCATTTTAGCATATTCAAAACACTATAGCCCTTATTTGGATATAACCATAAAACATGTATGATCAAGATTTCATTATTATCATTATAACCATTTAATTTTTATTATTATGTTGTGGGGTTCCTATTTCCCTAGTTCATTTTGAACATTGTCGTCTCTTACATCACTCTCTAGATCATGAGACTTTTATAAATATCTTGTCACCCCTCACTAGGAAACATCCATCTCTAGGTCATATGACCTTTATAAACATTATACTTATTGTACAAGTATTTCACATGACTTACAAGATACATATAATCTTTATTATATGAAACATCATAGCTCATACTTAGCTATGCTCATTATTTCATGATACCAGCATGGTTAGTATTTCATTATAACAGCAATATCAAATACATATCATTACCATGAAATACAAGAGAGATACAACCTTCCCATCATTAGGGTTAGGGTTTCCATTTCTTACTACTTAGGGTTACAAGTCATATCAACTCCATTTATTAGGGTTAGGGTTTCCTCTATTAACCGATTAGGGTTTCCAGTACGTTCATCAACAATCAAAACCCTAATTCATACTCCACAAATATTAGGAGTATCAATGCATACTCATTGCATGATTATTATACAAGTATAAGTTTCTCTTTCACCCTCACTAGGATGTTGATTACATCATACTCCATTAGGTTGGCTCAATTCTTCTCTCAAGGTACATTGGTCCATATTTATCAAAATGCATTAAACTCTTTACATGTCTTAATGTATCATTTGACATAACACACTACATGTATCACTCAATCAAGTGTATTAGATTGAGGTACTTCCTCCATATCGGGTATATAGGTGTATCCTCATCACCGTATCATGCATGAGATATATCCTTATCTCCATCTCGTGCATCCATATCGGGTTACTCAACCTTTAGGGTTTGCATATCGGGTTTGACCCTTATGCTCATATCTTCTTAAAAAACTTCATGGTATCATCCTATTCTTCATCATGTGATGAGTGATAGGCTAGACAAATGATTAGTCTCAACCATCTCAAGTGTACAAACTGATAGGGGTGTGGGGTTCCAATGCATATCGAATTTCACAATACCATGTTGGGTTTCAACACCATATCGGGTTAGGGTATATACTCAACACCATATCGTGTATAAGGTGTGTTCTTGACCCCATATTGTGCACAAGGTGTGTGTATGTGTCACTCATATCATCCATGAGGTATAAATTTATCACTATATCATGCTAGTGGTGTATTCATATCACCATATCGGGTTACTCATCATCTAGGGTTTATCATATCGGGTTTGAGTATATACTTGACTCCAAGTCGTGAATAAGGTGTATACATGACCTCATATAGTGCACGTGGTGTATGATTGACACCATATCGTGCATAATATGTATACTTCATTATCATATCGTGCATAATATATATGCATCCTCATTGTATCATTTTAGTGATATGTTCACTTCACCATATCGGGTTAGAGGTGCTTCAACCCAATATTGGGTTGAGCCATGATGATGTCATCATCATCAATCTATATACTCTTGTTATTACTATTCTAGTGCATGGATAACAGTCTTATGTCACTAATATAACTCAAGGATTCATAAATTATGCAAGAAAATTCGAATTGAAAGTAGATCATCAACTATGGCAAGATTGATGGTAAATAATAACATAATTGAGTTCAAGTTATATAACCCACCTCAAGAACAACTTCAAAGCTCTAAGCTCCAAATATTCACGTTCACAATGTTTAATATGAGCTTATAAAAGGTCCAAGACTTGAGCTCCTCATCACTATGCATGATACTCTACCACTTGTGGCCGATATCCCTCACTTGTGGTCGATATCCCTTCACTTGGCCGATATCACTTTTCTATGACCGATACCACTTTTCTATGGCCGATACCAAGGCTCTATGCATGATACCCCTTCACCTATGCATGATAATAAGACACTATGCACAATATATAAGAGCAATAGGGTGATAAATTTTGAAAACTTTCACTAATAGGTGAAAGGAATGGTATATATACTTGAGGTTCATGAAAAAGTGTGTATATGAGGTGTCATCTTTTTAAGCTACAAGGTTCCACGTGTCCATGCATGGTTGACACATGTACATGCATGTATTCATATTTAACATGACATGCAAAATGTCGACAAGGAGTGGCTCAAGTGGTCAAGCACGGTGTCTCCTCACAAAGACACCCGGTTTCAAATCCCAGCTGCTGCCTTTGTTTACCACCCTCCCAAACGTTCGGCCTCCGTCATGGGCATGGGATAGGGGTAGAGAATGCCTCTATTTATCCCAACATGACATTAAAAACACTTTATGATAATCTAGAGATGATATTTGGCCATCACTTATCTTTTTGGATAAGATATCTCAACTCAATCACCACTTCATTCAGAACCCGATACCACTTTTTCAAGGAAGTTGTAAATCGATACACTTCACCTCCTTGAGGTGATTTAGCCCATCATGGACAAGTAAAAGAGTTCAAAAACTGATATGAGACTCCATAAATGGCTCCTTGGCTGATAGGCACTCTCATATGAACTGTACAACTCGATACAACTCAAATTAGGGTTTCACATTCAACCCTTTCTTGGTCTTTTCATCACCAAGAGTGCCAGCACTCATAAATGATTCACACATGGTGTCACTTTAATTCTATTATGACCCCACCTCCCGATAACCCCCAATTAAGGGAGACCGAGAGGTCAAAGCCGCACCCATGACTTCCGGATCAAAGTTTCAACAATTAACCAAGAATAATTATCAAATTTTAACATACTATACTGAAAGATGTAAGAAAATAAATTTTTGCATACCTTTTGAAAACTTGGATCTCTAAACTTCTATCCACACCAATACTAATCTATCTAATCCTCCTTTGCACTTTAATTCTCATTTAGTATCACATGTGCCACTTTACTATTTGTTCTTTTCATTGTACCTAAAACGCCGACAAACAAAACGTCGGTCAGCCGTAGCTGGTATGTGGGGGAAACAATAAACATGCAACTATGATAATGTAATCATTCAATTACTTATTTAACAACCAATATTACGTTTTAGGTATAACTCCGCGATCCAAGAGTACCCTATCCTCTGTGTTGTCCCCATTAAACCCCTCATGATAAAAACATCCTCATAAAGGGACTACCTCATTCCTCTTAGTGTTTACAAACCATCCATGTATAATTCACTTTACCAGAGTAGATATCTTCTCTATCCCCATTTCTCGTGGCAACGTTCCAACGTACATCATCTCTTATCCTTGGTGTATGACATGCATAATGTCCTATCTCTCACCCCCATAATAAGAGGAAATAAGCATTTGGCTGCAGTCCAAATACATAGTTCTTCCTATTCCAAAAGTAGAGATGGTACATCCCACTTTGCTAGTACACCTTTAAATCTAAGTTGCAACGTGCCACATATGTCTCTTCATCACAAACATCAGGATATCAAACTAGTCTTGAACCTACTGAGGTTTATATCCTTGGTCATCTCCTCTAAGTCTATAGGGTACCGACTCTTTGGGGGTCCTCCCTCTTCCCTCATGCATCAAGAGAGTGCCCTACTCATCTGCCCTTTGGGTCCCATGAGTTCATGAAGGTGATCAATCTCCTAACCCATGGCCCTCAGACAATTATAGTTGTTACCTCCCGACCCAATGGTCATGTGCAACATGGGAATTAGGCAACTCCTACTTTCATCGGTCTTATCCCTACCTGACCCTAGGATAGACTTAGGATTCTCCATAACAGTACATGTTCACTTAGAACCTTACCCAAGGCTTCATCATCTCTCTTTCTGCATTCATGGGCTGGCTCTCATCCGTTCATAGGCATCATGGCAACCTGCCTACCTTGGTCAAGCCCCATACCGGTTACCTCCATGGTAACACATTCACATGCCATAGAGATGGATATCTATGGGTCTGTAGATTCATGCTCATACCATGTACCTTTCACTTAGCTTCTCAAGATTCTATGAAACCTCCTCGGGTTACCTCAAAACTAGTCAAACTAATATACACCTTACCAAAGGGGTCCCTCTCCCAGGATGGGATGAAAACTATCTCTTGACAACAAGGTCACAAAAGCTCTTAGGTCTAGGGTTTACATCCACATGAGTCTACTTAACCCTAGCAAGCTATTAAGGCACAAGCAGATCACCTACTAAACCATGCTAGGTCATACTTGTCCTCTTTCCTCAATGTTGGATCAAGATCATACCTTTCTTTATCATCAACCTAGCTGTGAGGGGTTCATCAAACATACCCTAAACTTAAGGGGCTTCTCTTTTCCTCTATTCATGAGGATTACCATGCTCGCTTCTATAGGAACTCAACTTCCCATCATGAGCCTTAGGTATACAACTTCCCCTCTTAGGCCTAGGAACCCTAGGTTCACTTTTAGGTGTCCATCTGCATAGTCTATCTCAAACATGCAATGGGTATGACATACACTTCCTGTCATCTTTTTCCTTGATCATCACTTCAAAGTTGAGTCCTCCTCAAGGACAAACCATAAGGTACAAGGCCTCATAACCTGTTATCAATCCACTTTAGGGTATACATAACATCTTCTTCCTTTCTCAGAAGGTAAACACTTATACCATAGGCACATAGGTGCCAGAAACCTCATCCTTCCTCTAGGTTTTGGTCCCTCCCATGGCAACCAAGTCATTATCAACCTCTTAGGGATCAAGAATGTGGTTACCACTATCATCCTCTTAGGTCGCATCATCCTCAACTCCCGACTTCTCCTCATATCTCGGAGTCTAGGATCCCAACCTCCTTGTTGGGTTCCCTGCGCTCTCTCTGGAGCTAACACTAACCTCACCATTAGAGGTCCTATCTTCGTGAAGGGTCAACCTCAAAGCATGCCCCCACCTAGATGAAGCCTATGGTCAACTTATGTTTTCTCAAGGTTATCCATAACTCTTTATGCTTATTTCATAGGCCATCCTTCGTACTCTCATGGTCAGGGTTCCAACCCTTTTCTCACACTACTCACGTACCCTGGGTGCATGCATTTCCCTACACCCATAGGCCCATAGGGTCTCTACAGGTCCTTCACTAACATCATTATCGAAGGAGCTATCTTTTACCCTAACATGCACGACCCTTCCCAGGGTTGGGTTGCCAAGGGTGCTAGGTCACCCATGGATCATATGGCATCCCAAAGGCATGTCCTTTTAAACACCTGGTCCAACTCATCTCTCTCTCTAACCTACACTTAGGGTTAGGGTTAGCATCATCCTCAGAGGGTGTGCCAGGTCTCTACTTGCAATGGAGATCTCTATCCCCAAGACTAACTTATCCTCCTGACAAGAAGGTCTAGCCTCAGGTCTCTTCTGAGGACATGACGACTTATGTCATACGACCTAAGCATGTATCTATTCTTTAGTTTGTGCTTAATCTATTAATCTTATGTCCATGACATTCTATTGACATGCTTTTCATTAATTTGGTGGAAGATTCCTTAACCTTATTAACCTTACCCATACCTTAGGAGGGTGAGGAGAAGAAAGAAAACCCTAATCCTTTAGGTCCTTATCAGAATTTTTGTGATGAGAAGGGATGAATAAGATGAGTTTTCTTAAAGGTATCTTATTTCGATTCATACCCTAAGACTTTGGCCAGGCGGTCACACGGGTCCGGGAGTCCTCGTATTCTGACTAGCGGTGCGGAGGAAAATCTTGCCAGCCCCCGGTCGTGATCCCTTTCTAGACACCTACGTCTTTCGGATACTCCTCTAATAACTCCCTTGGGTTCTATGGAGTTTGTAAAATTTAATAATTATTAATGGTTAAATGAGGAACCCACGCTCTGATACCATTTGTAACGTCCGGGCCCACTGCCCTAGGCTCTAGTAGAGTTTCAAGAATGACGACTGGCCCCACAGACCACCACTAGCCTTAACTACGTACTTTGTCCACACTAACACGCAAGCCAGGATCAAATTTTTAGGTCCAAAATAAGAGAACATTAATAGGAGGTATTAGGGACACTCTAGAGGTGGTAATTTGCATATAAACCCTACATTGTGGGTAAATTACAATTTGTACCAAAATTGGTGCACAAGGCACTAGCATTATTCAAACAAGTTTCAATTTGAAATTTAGGTTTTCCACAAGCTTCCCCTTAGCATCATTATCTATATCATGATGATAAAACACATGAAGTATTTTCAAAATGTGAAATATTGCAATATAACCCCTCATCTTGGGTAAATTACATTTTGGTCCAAAATAAGAGAACATTGCTCAAACATTATTCAAACAGGACCAAACTTGAAACATAATTTTGTCACCTGATAACAAAACACTTTTGAAATATATTAAAGCTCAAAGAAACTTATTTAGGCAAAACATATAGGGTTAGCCCTAAACCCAGGTCAGGGGTGTTACAAGTTATAAACCCCTAACAAGGATTTCATCACCAAAATCCCAGATGAAGGGAGACAATTGTCACTCATGCATCATACCATCAAGCCTCCACTTAACATCTTGATGTCATGGAGATTTCATAGAACTTTGACTAGCACAAAGTCCTTCCATACAGGGTCATAATAGAGTCTGTAATATAGGACACATACTCAAATGTCCTTTCAAATAATACATCCTTATCGATGTTATGTTTATGCAGAAAATAAACCCCTAACATATGATGTCCATATTGTCGTATGTAACCAAACTAATATCAAAGTTGGCCTTCTAGGTAACCCAACATTAATCATATTATTAAGAGTCATGTCCTCACCATCTCACACCTTTAAAACTTCTTGAACACTAGAATTCCTTACCTTGGTATTAGTTACATGTGTCAAAAACACATCACATCCTTATCATTTCCACCTTATGTTGTTATTGTCAAAGCCAAGCATATAATAGGACCTTTATTTTATCTTGGGACGTTTAGTTATCACATATAACTTTGTCTTGGAACTAAAATCCAAGACTGGTTGATACTTTTCAAAGTATCCATCTAAAGATTACTTCTAATCCATGCACATCAAGTGTCATAAGAGTTACTTGATTGTCATGTCCCTGAAAAGAAAGAACACAGAAACATTGTCCTTTTTATCGCCTCATCATTATCTAGGGTTGTTTATTAAAGAAAAGAAATTATCACCTTCTTTGAGTATTGCATGAACTTTCAACTGTTCATGCGTCATTCAATTCTTATTTCCTCTTAGTTTCCTTGCCATCAGCATAGGAATTATAAAGATGATTACATGTCATCATCTCTTAGCATTATCATCATCATCATTACTAGATATGGGCATTCAAACCCTTAGTTCATCACTGAACATTGTTACCTCTTATCAGGTAATTGTTACCTCTAGGTCCTCAGACCAAGGTGTACATTATACTAAACATCTTCTTTTGTTTATAAGTTCATCTATGATTAACTCAGATTTCTTCATATATCAATTAGGATGTGGTAGAAATATCCGTGCCACATCTCCTACTTCATTATGCTCTTTAGATTGTCTCAAAATGACTACTTGATCAGAGTAATCAGAAAGATAGCAATCTATGAGTTCCATACTTACCTTGCCTTCAATAGATGAATACCTGGCCAGGGCATGCAAGAACTAAAGTTAGGTAGTATGCATTTGTTTTATATTATGTTTCTTACTTTTAACATCTCTTTAAATTTTACTACTTAGTATATCTGATTTTCTCTGGGTGTTTCTTTTACATCTCTTCCCTTTCTATATAAAGAGAGAAATTTTAGAACATATAAGAGAATATTGGACTGAATATAGATTTGTATCCTTTTATCTCATCCTCATGTCCTCATAGGACTAATCAAAGGAAGCTTAACAACTACCTTTCTTATAATTAGTAGGCAGAGAGAAGAAAAGGAAAGATAATTCAAAATGAAAAGTTATGACATATTACCTCTTACGGTTTATCTAGTGTCTTGGCTGACTCAACACATGGAGTTTAGTTGTCATCTGATGTTGCATTTGTCCTCTACTACCTGAAGTAGATGGACCAATGTGCAACACTTGTCTTCGTCCTCATCCTTCTTCTCTACTAAACTGTGGTCCTTGTGAGTTTTGCATATTATGCCTTGACTGTTGGGTCACCTTGTTATTTTTTCTTGGACACTGCCACCTTAGATGTCCTATCTGTCCACATTTATGGCAAGCTCAAACCTCGCATTGTGTCCTAGACAAAGTCCTTGTTGATACTAAAGGTACACTTGGAGTTCCTGGAGGTATACTCTAACCTTGATCCTTACTAGGTGACCATTGCATTGGTGTACTAATTGAATCGATGGTACCAAAAACTTTGGTTGTTTAGTACCACCAAACAACTATTCATGTGACTGTGAAGACATCCTTTTGAGGTTTGCCTCATGTTTCTTTGTCACAGACCTTTCTATCCTCTGGACAGATTCCAAAAATGTGGCGAATCTCTCTCTACTTTCTATCGTAGTTGCCAAGATAGACACCTCATCATTCAATCCTTTCTCAAAATTTCGAATTCTCTCCTGCTCAGTGGTAGACATTGGAGGAAAAAACCACAAAAGTTCCATAAACCTAGCCTCATATTCATTAATTGACATGGTTCGTTGTCGAACCTTCTCAAACTTTGAGATCTTTTTGTCTAAGTATGTTTGTGGAAAATACTTATTGACGAATTCTCGATGAAATTCCTCCCAACCAACCTCTTCATCATTCCTTTTTACCTCTTCTATGGCCCACTAGTGTCCAGCACTACCTTTCAAAAGGTAAACGTCATGTTTGACTTTGTCAGCATCTAGGGTACTAAGGATCTTAAAAGCCTTTTCTAACTCAGTGAGCCACAAATCAGCATTTGTTGGGCTAGTTGTTCCAGCATATTCTATAGCTCCTACATGGCATAGCCATTCAAAATTTTTACCTGACCCATGTCCCTCATTGGGAACTAGTTCCCTAGGTGCTAGCATTCGGTCTGTAATATGCATTACTGTGGTCATGATTTACCCAAAAAGAGCATGAAAGGCTGGGTTTTCTAACATAGATTCATCAAAATGAGGGTTCTTAGGCACTGATTCCTCTCTTGCTTGATCCCTTACACCTCCTACGGGTGCAATAACATTGCTCTTAGTAGTGTGTTCTTTATGTTCTTCAGACATCTTTAAGTTTTACCCCTTCTTCTGCATAAGCAGAAGTAACTATAAGATGTATTGGAGGACACTAGAACAGACTCAACACCTTAGTCCTATGTCTCTGTAGACTCAACAAACCTTAAGTTCTGATACCAAAACTTTGTGACGACCTAGCATCAAATCAAGCCAAATTTCCACCATTAATAATTGTGAAATAATCATAAGCAGAGGATTGACAAAATCACTAAAAACTAAAACCATTTTGCAAAGAGATCTATTTCCAGGAAAACTCTTAAAGAACCAAACTTTATATTCATCATGGTTCACATTGTACATACTTTGTACCATCTCATCTTGAGGATAACATATAACAGTTGCTTTGACAAAACCTATACATAAGCAACATAAAACCCTCGAGGTAATCAGCCAAAATCTCAGATCATTTATAAAATCATCACGTACTAAATCCAAGGACCTGAGAGTACAGAGACAACACATAGGACTTATATCTACAAGACACGACAGACAGTACACTCAACCTAAGCTGTTACTTTTGTCCCTATTGTTGTTGTCCTTCCTCTTTAGAACAGTCTCTGCCTCCTCGTGCATGTCCACCTAAAAATTGTGGATACCACGGGGTGAGACAATTGTCCCAACAAGAGATATAGCTCTCTGCCAACAATGTTATTATCACAGGTAAACAGTATAAAATTGAGCAGAGGTTCTTTTATACTAATAAGAAAGATTAATCATTGTTGATAATCATATTAGAACATTCTCATCTGTAAATCATTTATGCACTTTATAAGGAATATGAAGGACATGTGTATCGTTTACCTCTCATATTATACCAACATCTCAAACTTATCATGTGATAATATTATCATGGTATGATATCCATGAATCATTCTCATTTCTAGTTATTGGCCTCATCCAATCTGCTAGCTAGGTATTGGATTATACCAATCCTTGTAAGTATATTCTAGCTAGGTATTGGATTATACCAATCATGTGAGATTATAGCGAGGCATTGGATTGTACCAATCCTGTGAGATTATAGCCAGGTATTGGATTATACCAATCCTATGAGATTATAGCCAAGTATTGGATTGTACCATTCCTGTGAGATTACAACCAGGTATTGGATTATACCAATCTTGTAAGATTACAGTCAGGTATTCGATTTACCAATCATGTGAGATTACAGCTAGGTATTCAATTGTACCAATCATGTGTGATTACAGCCAGTTATTGGATTGTATCAATCCTGTGAGATTACAACCAGGTATAGCATTGTACCAATCCTGTGAGATTATAGTCAGGTATTGGATTGTACCAATCCTGTGAGATTACAACCATGCATTGGATTGTACCAATCCTGTGAGATTACAGCCAGGTATTGGATTATACCAGTACTATGAGATCATGGCCATATTGCTAAGGATCTCGCAATAGTTGGGATACCTTTATGTTTCCCTTTCACTTTCATTATGGGATATCAATACCTTAAACTCATCATTGGATACCACATCACCTTTACTAGGCATTATGCCTCGGCCAGGCCAACATATCCATTGACATCCTTTATGTGATACAAGTATTCCTCATATCTCATTTTACCATATTCAAAACACGATAGCCCTTATTTGGCTATAACCATAAAACATGTATGATCAAGATTTCATTATTATCATTATAACCATTTAATTTTTATTATTATTTTATGGGGTTCCCATTTCCCTAGTTCATTTTAAACATTGTCATCACTTACATCACTCTTTAGATCATGAGACTTTTATAAAATCTTGTCACCTCTCACTAGGCAACATCCATCTCTAGGTCATATGACCTTTATAAACATTATACTTGTTGTACAAGTATTTCACATTAATTACAAAATCCATATAATCTATGTTATATGAAACATCATAGCTCATACTTAGCTATGCTCATTATCTCATGATACCAGCATGGTTAGTATTTCATGATAACATCAGTATCAAATACATGTCATTACCATGCAATACAAGAGAAATACAACCTTCCCATCATTAGGTTTAGGGTTTCCCTTTCTTACTGGTTAGGGTTACAAGTCATATCAACTCCCTTTATTAGGGTTAGGGTTTCCCTCTATTAACCAATTAGGGTTTCCAGTACGTTCATCAAGAATCAAAACCCTAATTCATACTCCACACATATTAGGAGTATCAATGTATACTAATTACATGGTTATTATACAAGTATAAGTTTCTCTTTCACCCTCACTTGGATGTTGATTACATCATACTCCATTAGGTTGGCTCAATTCTTCTCTCAAGGTATATTGGTCCATATTTATCAAAATGTATCAAACTCTTTATGTTTTAATGTATCATTTGACATAACACACTACATGTGTCACTCAATCAAGTGTATTAGATTGAGGTACTTCCTCCATATCAGGTATAGAGGTGTAGGTATGCTTCCATATCGGGTATAGAGGTGTATCATCATCACCATATCATGCCTGAGATATATCCTTATCTCCATATTGTGCATCCATATCGGGTTACTCAACCTTTAGGGTTTGCATATCGGGTTTGACACTTATGCTCATATATTCTTCAAAACCTTCATGGCATCATCCTATTCTTCATAGTGTAATGAGTGATAGGCTAGACAACTGATTATTCTCAACTAGCTCAAGTATACAAACTAATACGGGTGTGGGTTCCAATGCATATCGGATTTCACAATACCATGTTGGGTTTCAACACCATATCGGGTTAGGGTATATACTCAACTCAACACCATATCATGTATAAGGTGTGTGCTTGACCCCATATCATGCACAAGGTGTGTGTATGTAACACCCCACTTTCCGCAACATGTAAATATCACTGAGCGGAAGCTCTTTACTCAAAGGGGTGTCACAAACATGATATGAAATTGCAATTTGAATAAATAGAACACATTGCATTGTATAATATTTGATTCATACATAGTTTTTGGTAAAAGAAATCTACATCAAAATCATCTAATCTGCTTTGATGACAAAACTATGATATACATGATATCAAATATTTGGATCTCCTTTGTAAATGGCACCCTAGTAGGTACTTTCTTCTTGAAGATTCCTTGAGCTAGTCCTTGTATGTCAAAAGCTTCTTCTTCCTAATCTTGCTCCTTATCTGTGGGCATATCACCCCCAGCCATGCATAAAATCAATGGTAAGTGGAATTGAACATATTATAATATTAAAGTAAACATGTAAGCTGAAAATAAACTTTGAACATTATACATTGAAAAGACATATAATTACTTTTAAGTCAATTTCTTTTATCTTGACCAATATAAGGATCCTCAGGTTTTTCACCGAAGTGCCTCTTCTCTTATGCACCGAAGTGCCTCTTCTCTTATGCACCGAAGTTCCTCTTAAAATTTTGCTCCGAGGAGCCTCTTGATGAGGATCTTATATAAGTTGTCTTTTAACATTATATTTCTCTTAAAACTCTCAACTTTTCTCTTAAAAATTAACTTTAACTTTGCTCTTAACGTTCACGAAGGTGATACAATAATAGGAACAGTAAATTTGTGACATTCAAATTATCATACATTCATTGACTTTAAACAATTTAAATAGATAAAACATTCATAACATTCATTGCATACATAAATACATAAAATCAAACAATAACTATGTTCAATTAGCATGGACCACTTACCTTACACTTAGAGGAGATCTTATTTCCTCTTAGGTTTGATGAAGTACCAGATATGATCTTGGATTGACTTAAATATTGATTACCCTGTTAGAATGATTAACATTCATTAAAATTACTATCAACTTGATTTCTAAGGTTTGTCCATTATTCATGAATTAGCCTACTTTTTGTACTGGAGTGAGAACAACACAATAAATACATTTTATATGGATTCTACATCTTTTTTTTTCTAATCAATCCGGTATATAATTTTTTAATATTTCAAAACTTCTAATAATTATTGTGTATTGAATAAGATTGTTACCTTAGTTTGGATTATCTAGATTGTTGGATATGCATCAGAAGATCATATTTGACCCACGACTTACCCAAAGGCTGGTTGGGCACAACGTGCACAACCCTTCCCTGAAACCAAAAACACCGCCCATGTACAGGATCATAGGTGCTTCTCGTCATCTGGAGAAAGTGCCCAAGTCTTCGTCTCCCTTGTCACAGTGCCCAGACAGGTCCTCGTCCCTGACCTCCCTCCCTGTGATCAATTGTTATCTCGATCACCATAGTTTCTTCATGTTACTGGTCAGATTGGGCTCCCTATTGTGCTCTCTCTCGGTCCATCATGTAAAAGATCCAGAGTGCGAAGCTTCTTCTTTCGTAGTCCTCTTCATGTGAAAGAACAAAGCCATCATGCATTCGTGCCTCTCCGATGAGGCATGCCTATCTCTCTACGCTCTTGTTCTTTCTTTCTCGTAGTCTCCACATAGTGTCACAGACATCACTCCTTGCGATCATCTATTTTTTATAGTCCAAGAGTCCATTGTTTCTCCAACCAATACGCAGTCCCAATTGATAGTCCATTGTGGTCACGTTGTGCATTTCATCTAGAATTAGGAAGTTGCTTCCTAGAGTTAAATTATAATTGTGAATTTGAGATGGAGTAAGAGATTTTTCTTTCTTATGGGTTTCCAAATGGAGGGGAACTTTCTCCTTCTGTGTTTGTCCTTTGTGAGTAGGGAAGCCAATTTTCCACCTTTTATTCGTATTTAACTTAACTAATCGCAAAACAACAACCTTTTTATTAGACCATCATTCAACTAGTGTTTTGACCGCCCTAAATATGTTAGGAACAAATTTCCCTCTACAATCCTACCTTGTTTTCAAATCTCTCTAGTGTGGGACATCAAAGGGTCGGGCCTAAGTTTCCTGTTCTGAAATGTAATTGTGTCAATTAATTTATTTCCTTGTATCCTTCTCACTTTAGAAAAACTTATTAAATTCATATCTCCTTCTCCTTAATTATGATTGGTTCCAAATTTTAAAGGAAAGTTTATAATATTTAAATCTATATGTGGGAAACATTTGGAGTCAAAATATGGATTTTAAATACTCTTTTCTTGCCCCTTAAGCAAAGGACTTATTTGATTCATTTAATAGATTATGTTGCTTCTCTTTCCATTCAAAATTGGCAAGGACTCCTATTTAAGTGTAAATTTATCTTGGGTGCAAGTTAGTATCAAATTATTCCCATTTGTTACCCTCAACATATTCTTTTCTACAAATTTCCACACAATTCCTTATTAGTCATTTAATTTTAATGTAATGCATTAATACATTATGTAATTGGGAAAATACTTCCTTTTGTGATCTCTTAAGTCAAAATTTGAGATTATAACTGATTAGACAAGTCATATATATTCTTTTCCCTTTTGAGAAACTATCATGGAAGGAGAGAGAAAAAGAGAGTAATTGTACTTTCTCCATACATTAAGACTACAAAAAGGAAAAAGAGGAAACTTTCTATGCACGAAATCTATTCAACATATATATATATATATATATATATATATATATATATATATATATATATATATATTCGAATTCCAGATCTTTCCTCTTACTATTTCATTTATTTTTAACATTTTCAAAGATGGGAGAGAGAAAGAAAAACCATCACTTATCTAGTTGAATTAATTGTAACATATAATGTACATATGAAAGAGAAAAACATATTTTGGGCCGGATTTTATTCTTTTCACTTTATTATCTTTAAAATTTCATATCATGGTCTTTTTGCATTAAGATCCTCAAACATTTTTATTTAGGAAAAATCACATTTTAAGTTTCAAATTACTCTTGAATTTTGGGATGCTATAGTGTATATGTCACTCATATCGTCCATGAGGTATAAATTCATCACTATATCATGCTAGTGGTGTATTCATATCACCATATTGGGTTACTCATCATCTAGGGTTTGTCATATCGGGTTTGAGTATATACTTGACTCCATGTCGTGCATAAGGTGTATACTTGACCTCATATCGTGCACATGGTGTATTATTGACACCATATCATGCACAAGATGTATACTTAATTATCATATTGTGTATAAGATATATGCATCCTCATTGTATCATTTTAGTGATATGTTCACTTCACCATATCGGGTTAGAGGTGCTTCAACCCAATATCGGGTTGAGCCATGATGATGTCATCATCATCAACCTCTAGACTCTTGTTATTACTATTATAGTTCATGGATAAAAATCCTATGTCACTAATATAACTCATGGATTCATAAACTATGCAAGAAAATTCGACTTGAAAGTAGATCATCAACTATGGCAAGATTGATGGTAAATAATAACATAATTGAGTTCAAGTTATATAACTCACCTCAAGAACAACTTCAAAGCTCCAAGCTCCAAATATTCACAGTTCCAAGGTTGAAGATGATCTTATCAAAGGTACAAGACTTTATCTCCTCATCACTATGCATGATACTTCACCACTTATGGCCGATATCCCTCACTTGTGGTTGATATCCCTTCACTTGGCCGATATCACTTTGTTATGGTCGATATCACTTTGTTATGGCAGATACCAAGGCTCTATGCATGATACCCGTTCACCTATGCACGATACTAAGACACTACGCACGATATCTAAGAGCAAGAGGGTGAAACGTTTGAAAATTTTCACTAATAGATGAAAGGAATGGTATATATACTTGAGTTTCATGAAAAAGTGTGTATATGAGGTGTCATCTTTTTAAGCTACTAGGTTCCACATGTCCATGCATGGTTGACACATGTAAATGCATGTATTAATATTCATATTGACATGCAAAACACTTGAGGGTAATCTAGAGATGATATTTTGACCATCACTTATCTTGTTGGATAAGATATCTCAACTCAATCACCACTTTATTCAGAACCTGATACCACTTTTTCAAGGAAGTTGTAAACCAATACACTTCACATACTTGAGGTGATTTAGCCCATAATGGACAAGTCCAAGAGTTCAAAAACCAATATGAGACTCCCTCAATGGCTCCTTGGCCGATAGGCACTCTCATTTGAACTCTACAACTCGATACAACTCAAATTAGAGTTTCACATTCAACCCTTTCTTGGTCTTTTCATCACCAAGAGTACCATCACTTATAAATGATTCAAACATGGTCTATCCTTATTTATATATCCTATAGATGATACTAGGAGGGAGTAGGGACACTATAGAGGTGGTAATTTTCATATCAACCCTACATTTTGGGAAAATTACAATTTATACCAAAATTGGTGCACAAGGCACTAGCATTAATCAAACAAGTTTCAATTTGAAATTTAGGCTTTCCACAAGCTGCCCCTTAGCGTAATTCTATATCTTATGATGCTAAAACACATGAGGTATGTTCCATGTGACACATTGCAATATTACCCCTCATCTTGGGTAAATTGCATTTTGGTCCAAAATAAGAGAACATTGCTCAAACGCTATTCAAACATGACCAAACTTGAAACATAAGTTTGTCACCTAATAAAAAAACACTTTAGAGAATTATATTAAAGTTATAAGAAACTTATTTAGGCCAAACAAATAGGATTATCCCTAAACCCAGGTCAGGTATGTTACACCCTGTGTCTCACTAGAGCTCCCATACCATGTTGCACCACTATTGACGGAGTGGGGTTCTACTCTAGATTTTTTGGAAAAAGTGAGAAGATGGGGGAGGAGAACCCTAGGGACACATTTGAACAGCCAGAGATAATCCCAAAGGGTGTAGGCGAGTCACAAGCACTTGTAGAGCAGAGGAGGGTGGAGGAGAGAGAGGCTTATCGAGTCAGGAGACGAGATGCGGACACAGCTCAGCAGCCACAACAACCCATAGTGAAAGCATACGACATGTCTACCATACATGCACAGTTGGAGGGCATCCAGAGCACACAAGACCACATATTGAGCACTCAGGAGGGAATTTTGAGGGAACAAGAGGGTTTCCAACACATCCAAGATGCCATGCGGTTAGACCATCAACAGATGCATTATCAAGTAAACTACTTATATATGTTCCAGCATGCCCAGTCCCAAAGGAACCCCCAGTGTGGGGGGAGAATGGTGGAGTTCACTGTCAGCATTTAAAGACAACTACCCATCTCGATAGTCAGACAATTGGGGTTCCTATTACCAGCATCCTCCACTACAGGTAGGAGCACCGCCACTATAGTGATCTTCTACCCTATCATTCCTAGACTTTAGTGTCATGCTGAGGACAACATAATTCAAAAGTTTGGGGTGGTAGGGCGGTATGCCCTTATCTCATTTTAACTCTTGCTTTTGCATTTCACATGCAATTTAATTTTGTTTTGTTTTCTTTTGTTTTTGAACTTACCTGCTTTGCATACCTACATGTCATATAGTTACTTCCTTCCCATTTTTTCGTAATTAAAAAAAGGCTCTTTTTTCCATGCATCATATAGATTATTGGTGCATGTTTTAGCTAGGATTTTCTTTTTTACTACTTTTTGTGCAATAATATAGGCCTAGATGTGATTGAAGACAACTTGGCACCATTTTGACCAATTTTTCCCAAATCTGAGATTCCTTGCCTAAAAGTGTGTTTTGACCCAATCTCTACTCTTTGGATTAAAAATGATGACCTTTGACAAATGCAAGTGGGTTATCATTGTTTATTTCTAAATTATATCACTTCTTGACTTTTTACATGCGCATCACCTCTCTTGTGTTTGTGAATTTTTGGTTGAATTGTGACTTGAGCAAGCTATGAGAGCTTAATGCCTAAGAAATCACTTGATAGAAGTATAAATTTCATGTTGTTCATTCATGTGGTGTGAAATTTTTGGATGAAATGTTGGTATTTTTTTCATGCAGGAGACCTTATGTTGAGAACCACACTAGTGACCCCTCTTTAAGCAATTATTTGTAAAAATAGAATTCAAAATGAATAATTAATAATTGGAACTCCAGAAAACCAAATCTGAGAAATCTTTTCTTACACTGAGTCATTCCATCCTTATGGATCTTTTCATTCACCATATTCTTACCCCTCCGCCTCATGAAAGGATGCCAAAGTGCACATAACAGTCGTGGCCACTTCCAGAAAGTTTGGGGTGGTCACATCTATATCTTCCTGTTTTACTCTCTTCACGATATGCCCCATCTACATCAAGGGAAAGAAAAAGAAAAAGAAAATGCAAAAATAAAATAAAAGATGATCTTGTTTAAGATCATTTAAATTAAGAGAAGATGAGTGTGTAAAAGCACTCTAAGATCTTAATGTGATCCTTTCTTCCATTTTCATACCCATTGAGCTAGGAAACATGAAACCTATCTCACTTCATCCTTTTTCCACAGCCACGTGGGTCATTTCGTATGGTTTAAAGCATAAGATTGAATGCATGAATGTGAAACAACACTCCTAGTCATCCTTTATTAACGCCATCATGAAACCGTCTACCCAAAACTACATGAAAGAAATATGGATAGCTTGAGTGTTCCATGCGCTATATTTGAGGTTCATATGCTTTGTGCTCTTTTCATGATTGGTGTGTGAAAGTAGGAAAGGAGAGAGGTGTAATGCATGCACTTAGCCAACATTGATCCCATTCAACAATAATCATCTTTTGAATTACATTTTTTATTTCTTGATTGGGAAAAATTTGCAGAGAGATTGAGTTGGAGTATACTTGAGGACAAGTATATTTTAAGTTTTGGGTGGTGATTCATCCCTATTTTAGGGCTTCATCTTGTGGCATATTGAATTTCAATCACATTTGTACCTATTATATTACATGTTATTTCCCTTAATATGCATATTTGTATAAAATGCACTTATGGACATTATTTGCATGTTTTTCAGGCATTTGGACCATTCTTGGATGGAAGAGAGAGAGGATGAGTAATCCTAGGGTTTATCTACCCTTAGAGAGGCCCAAAGTGAATTCTGAAGCTCCCTCAACCTAACCTGAGTGGCCAAAGCTCCATTGAAGCAAATATTTCCAAGAAAATCCAAAGAAACAAGTCCAAGTGTTGGTCCAGAGGCCAGCACGATCATGTTACCACAGAATGTCATGCTAGCATACTTGCAAATCAACATAGTCACCTCCGAGAAAATCAGAAATCACCACGTCCATGCCACTCAGAATGGTTGTGGTGGTTTGACTATAGAACGGTCATGCCACATTGCACGATCTTGTAACCTTCAGAGAAGAACGGTCATGGAGCCAAGAACAGGTAGAGAAATTCAATCCACCACGGTCGTGACCACCACAGCCATGCCATTTCCAGTTCAAAACCAACCAAGTTCCTATTATTTTCCCCATTTCTCACCTCGGTTGTTCCAACCACCATGACCGTTCTCACCGCTTTCCACCATGGCCATGGTGACCACCACAGCCGTGCTACTCACAAAAACATAGCTACTTTTGCAGTGCATTTCTCATATTACCCCTACTTGACATATTACTTCCGCCACACCTATATATACCTAGGTGGCAGCTCTAGCACAAGGTTAGATACCTTCTTCCATCTTCTAACTCCCCATTTTTGCATTCCAACCATTCCAATCCATTTCCACCTCCATTCCACCCCATTTCACCATTTCCAGTAAAAAACCCTAGTTTCCTTTCCACCATCATCTCATGGCATTGCAACTTGAAGGAGAGAGGAGGACATCCTACAACAGCTGAAGTAGAGGATTTCTCCATCTACACTGAGCTCCATGCCTTCTTCTACCTGTTTCTCCTTTCTTTTTGTATTTTGCATTGCTATGAGTAGCTAGGCCCCTTGGGTGGGCTATTTGGGGTGAAAAATGTTACTTTGATACCATGTTGGGGGGGGAAATGATATTTAAACATTGTAATTTCATTTGCTAATTATTATGTTCTATTTCCATCTCACTCTACATGAATTTCTTGTTGGTTTGTTCTTGAAATCACCTAGGAATTTAGGGAAATTGCTTATATGTTTGAATTTTGGGATTTTCTCCTAGGTCCAATTCGTGGATCCCTAACTAGCTACCCATCATCCTACATGATAATCAATTATCCTAACCCTATTTGAGATATCTAAGTATCTAGTTTAGATGAATTTGGTGTGCTTAGCATGGAGCTTTCTCAAGGTTAGCATGTGGGTGATCGAATGCCTAAAACCTCACTTCCACTTCCATTACTAATCGCAACCCCTAATCATCCTAAGATCATCTAACCTGGAAACTTAGGCTTGTTTAGACTCTAATTGAATTACATATAAAACCTAGCCCAACTGAGCCTTTCAAGGGTAGTAGTGGGTGTTAGGGACTAGTTCCCCTATACACGACCTAGCATATCCATGGCTAGTTAGTAGTTTAGGATAATTTATTAAACTCTAGCTTGTTGTTTGGTTTGATAATCTAAATGAAATCATTATGTTCATATGTCACCCCCAACCTTTTTTATAAGTGCATCCCCTAAACAGTCGACACCTCTCTTTATTGCTTTAAAACCCTAATTGTCATCTTGCTTAGCTAGTGTTAGTTTAGTTAGTTCTTTACTTGCTTAATTAGCTTCTTGCCTTGTTCTTTCTTTATTATTGCTAGTTTAGGTATTTACTTGCTCATATGCCCTATTTTCTAGCTTAGTGTAGTGTAGACTTCATTTTTTCTGCCTTAGTGTAGATTGTTCTTTTCTTGCATTTCCTTGTCTTTTCTTGCTTAGTAGAATAAACTATCTAGGGTTAACTTGGGTTTTTTCTTGTTTACTTTCCTTTACTTGCTTTCTTGTCCATCCTTAGTGTAAC
This sequence comes from Alisma plantago-aquatica, assembly GCA_963693085.1. Classification (NCBI taxonomy): domain Eukaryota; kingdom Viridiplantae; phylum Streptophyta; class Magnoliopsida; order Alismatales; family Alismataceae; genus Alisma; species Alisma plantago-aquatica. The sequence continues at coordinate 420,384,676 of OY856413.1, forward strand.
CAACCAAAACTACCTTTAAACCCTTAACCCTAGACTCCACAGTAGGAACCTAGCCTAAAAACTAACCTAGCTAGTGCCCCCTTTTCTCCCTATGGATCGACCCTATACTTTTCTCCCACCTATACTATGACACGACCCCGTGCGCTTGTGGGTGTAGTGTTTTGGTTTTTGAGAGTGTGTTAAGTTAGGTCCTTATAAATTTTGAAAGTGATTCCACCATGTGTGTCTATTTGTGGGTTTGCATCTATTCAAACTCCAATCGAGTAGTGTGCAACACCATTGGAAGAAATGCACCAATGACCCCTAAGGGAATGACTAAGGCTAATGAGATCTGAGCATAAGGAATACAAGAATGTATGTGTTGATGGTTGAAATATATTTTAAAGGGAGTTGTTCACAGACTCAAGGATGAGAAAGGCACTATCCATGTTCAAGGTATATAAGAAAAAAAATTGTGAAATTAAAATGTATACCCAACTTTGATTCATTATTTTGAATGATTCAACTAAAAAATCAAAATTATTATAAGACAGTGTGTGGATACACAATCTCTGCACATATAATATGATGAACTCTATATTTAGGCTTCATCCAAATGCTTATTTCATCTTATTATGTGTGTTAGGGATTAGGTAGCCACATGTGATACATATGAAAATGACTATCCTAAGTTAAAAGTGATGATTTTGGGTGTAGAGGTGTTACCTCACCCTCTCATGAAAATGTAAGGAATAAATGATTCACCAAGTGAAAATGTAACCACCAAGTGAAAATAAAAGCATCAAATGAGAAGCATAAAGGAGTGATGATGCAGAAATTCCCTTGAATTAAATTTGAGTTCCAACATCAGTAATGTGGGAAGTTTCCATAACATGATTGAGTTCAAATTTTGGGGACATGATTCCTTTTAAAGAGAGGTAAATGTAAGATCCTCAATTTTGATAAATTATGATTAAGATATTATTTTCTCAAGACCTAATTTCGTAATTGATAGGATGAAAAATTGGTTGGATCAATTGGAAGTCCTAGGTTTGAGTCTTGGGCCTTAGAATCCAAGTTAAGCCCTACTGGGCCATTTGTATGGCAAATAGTCCCACTGGTATATAAGATAAAGGAATTGTAATTTTTTGCATATTTATGAATCGATTAATATTGTTAGGTGTTTGAGAAACTCATTATGAGATGATTATAAAGTTTCTAGAAGGTTCCAAAGTGATAAATACCATGGATAATTAAAGTAGCATTTATATGTTTTTTACCTAGACTCCAAGTAATTGGGTATAATATAAAGATAATATAACTTGATACATGGAACCACACGAGATAACAGTTATATTAGGATGAATCCAAGTTTTGATATAAGTATGAGATTATGAGCGACCCAGGTGGTTTAAATTAAGTGAATGCTTGAAAGGTAAGAAAAAGGTAATTATAATTTTGTTTTCAATCCCAATCTTTCCCAATCTGGTATAAGGATAATGGGATGCTACTCCTAAAATTTGGGGTCAAATGAACCTTCCTCGCTATCTATATGAATTTTTGAAGATAATGCTAAATTTCTTTGAATAATGCGAGATGAATAGAAGTTGATTTTCTGTAACTATCCAAAGAGAGGAGACTAACCCAGACCTAGGCATGACCTAATGATGCGGGCACAACCTGTAGCCAATGGATGCAAATCTAAACGCAGGCTAGTTCAGCCATAAGGATGACGGTGTTAAAATAGTTGAAGATAAGAACAAGTAGTGGTTACAGTAATTAGGAACACTTCGAGGTTTTCTATTTCCAAGGTGTGATAGGTGTTTGAGAATGTGGATTTTGGGTGGGTTTTCGCGCTAAGTGTTAGAGGATGTGGTATATCCAACGGAAGAAGGTGAAAAATATGAAGTGGTGAGAAAATTAAAGAAGAGGCGTGTAACACCCCTCCAAGAACATATATGTCAACAGAAGCAAACCCTATGTTGTACATAACATGGGTCACTTGGCTTGGAGGAATGTGACAAAAATGATAACATAACAACAAGAAATGAAACACCATGCATTGATTGGAAATATAGATTCATACATTGCTCTTTTTCAAGGGAAAACTTTTTTTTGTTTTTTTTTATAAAAATAACTTTTGGATAAGATAAATTACAACAAATTACATAAATGCTCTTGCAAATGCACAAGCAACAAACTGGGCTTCCAATCCTTTTTGGATGGTAAAACCCAAGGACCCAAAAATAAATCTGATACATGAAAGGTCAAACAAATCTATGGCATAAATCTTCTTTGGAAACTTAATATTGGATCTTCTAAGGTGTAGATGGCACCCCACCAAGCTATGTCCTGGAAACTTCTACTTTGAAGCACTCACTTCAAATTCCTTTGCTCCTTGATCTAGGGACATCTCGTCCCACGGCCATGCGAAGACAAAGACTTACATCAGTAAGAGCACTATACATTTTATAAGAATTGAGAAATAAACATATATAGTTGACTTGAGAGGAAAAATCATGACATGCATTTGACTTAAGAATTATTGATTACATAAATCATATAACATGAAGAATTGAACAATTAATATATACCTCTCTCTATGATGCTCATTTAAGAGCACATGATTGCTAGGAAATCCCATAATGCCAGGAAAGCCCATAACGACACGAATGCCCATGATTTGGCTATAACAGCCCATAATTGGCACGAATTCCCATGATGACCCCTTGAGGTCCATGATTCGAGAAGCATATAAAAATTGATTAAATTCTAATTAACTTGATCATTAACATGACATTAGCATTAGCATTAACATAATCCTTGAACTTAACATGATGGGATTTCTCCCTCTTGAAATATAAACTTTAACATCCATTAATCCTTGATCATTAAATATAATATCTAATCTTAATGAATATGATAACAATATGACATAAGATATAGCAAACATCAATCAATTTATATGATCAACATGATTTAAGCATTGAACTTGAACTTGAAAGCATAATTCCTACATCATACATAGCAAACATTTCAACCAAAGTACATATGTATAGTACAATGACCCGCTTACCTAGAGAAAAGCAAATCCTAATGTAGTCCCTTTGATCTTAGTCAACTCCTAAATTCCTATAATTAACATGTGTTGAATTAATTATTACTTAATTGACATGTTAGCCCTAATTTGGGTCTTTTAAGGAAAAGAGGGTCTGATATTACTGGATCAATCTTTGAAAACTAATAAATCGGATTCCTCATTGAAAAACCTTTCCAATGGCTATTTTTGCAAAATTTTATGATCATTAGTTCAATTACTATGAATTTCTAAAATTTGGACCAATCATAAACAGAGGAAAATCCATGTTGGTATTATCCTTAACTATAGCCTCTTTGCTTAGCTCGGCCAATAGTGTACGGCCACATTGTCCAGAGACCACGGGTTGGCATCACACACTAGTAAACCCAGCAAAACTCCAAAATCCCGACATTGCCCATGTGTGAAAACTAAAGCCATCAAGAGTCCAAGGACACGAAAGTCAAACATATCCTAGGGTCGTCATCTTCTTGATGATAAACCAGCAATCTGGTGAACTTGACAAATAGATGAAACTCACGATTAAAGCTTGAATATGGACGAAACCCATAGGTTCCAGATCCCATTTTTAGCTTCACCCTACCCCACCGAACTCAAAGACATGTAGCTCAGATACAGTGGTGGCCAAAGCACCATGAACCTCATCTAGCAGGTGAAAGACTCGAGTTTGCTGAAGATTGGACTCCAAACCGTGTGTCAGTGTAGAGAAATTAAAACAAATGATGTCGTTGGGTTCAAGAACATCTACTGAAAATCAAACCGGAAAGAGCGTGTTGAAAATGGCACCGCAGTGGTCAATTGCTAAATAGAGATAAAAAAACTAGAAGAAGGGATCATGAAAGAGGAAAATAGAATCACCTATGAATCTGGTGAAATTGGGCGTTGAATGAGCTTCGAAGGAACTATCAGAACCAAATGGTGGCCTCTCTTGAAGCTTTGGTGGCCGGAGATATTGGGTCGACGAGTCTTCTTTGGCTGCCATACGTGGCTCTCACGGGTATGAATGGAAGGGTTAGAAGAGAGCAATGTGAGGGTGAAGATTTGTTTCATGATGTCATTATATAGGTATCGGTGGTTGATACCTATATTCTGTTACTGGATATGTGTCGTGGAGTAGTTGGACTCTTAAATAGGGGAGGGAACGGAGCCCCTTTGTGGTCTGGGAAAAATAGGGCATGAAACCCTATGAAACTTGGGGTCAAAGGACTCGGGAAGATCTGAGGATCGTGAAAAAAAGAATTATGTTCTAGCGGCATTGATTAGAGAGAGGGTTTAGGATTAAAGCTTGTGGAGTCCTACGGACTCGGGACGTTGGGCGAGAGGGATGAGTTGGGACTCTCAACATACCTAGATCCAAGAGCCCGACCTAGTCGGGGATGTGCAAAGGGAGCGTGACATACATAATCGATGAAATTCTGGATAAAACCAAAGTGGGAGGATTATATTTGTATTTTAATGTATTTTTATTTGTCACTTAAATTGGAGGTTCTAGGATTATCCAAATTGATCAAAATTTGGTATCCTAGCTACTCAATATCCAAGGAATCTAATTGTCCAATAATATTTAACTTTTAAGACTATCTTATATGAGTTTTACTTCAATCATGGTTTAACTCAATTATCTTGATATTAATTATTGTACATCTTAATCATAATCGATATTTGGGATTCATGGTCCAATTATCATGATCTACTTCCATCAATTATTATTTCACCCAAATTGTAACGATTCATTTTGAATTATTATTAAGACCCTTGTAACATCCCTGACCTGGGTTATGAAGTAACCCTAGGTGTTTTGCATAATGAGAGTAATTATATGCATGCTATTATCTTTTGAAAAGTATTTAGGGCTTAAGAGGAATTTATATTACAATTTTAGTCCTTTTTGAATATTGTTGAAATCAATATTTTGCCTGTTTTGGACTAAAATGCAAATTACCCAAGTTGAGGGGTTAATTTGCAAATGTTGCATGATAATATGTTCCTCTGATGTTGAAGCATCATGAGAGTGAATATAATGCAGAGGTATGGCTTGTGATAGCCTGAATACCAAGAAAGAGCTGATAAAGCAATGTTTGTGCATAAAAACCTAGTTTTGGTGTAATGTGCAATTTACCCAAAACCAAGGGTTCAATATGCAATTTACCACTTCAATAAGGTCCCTAATGTTTCTTGGCATCATTTAGAGAAAATAAAATGAGAGGGACTCCTCATTTGAATAAAGTTCGAGGAGAGAGAATCTTGATATTAAAATAATCAAGATTTAATCCTAATTGAAACCCTAATTTAATTTAGGGAAAAAATGAATGTATTAATTAAAGGGCCTTCAACCAAAATGTTATTGGTTGATTTTGAATAAGGATGGCCTTGTGTCTTGCAAAGGCACGAAAATATCTTAAGGAGGTGAAATTCCACTCATCTTATTATAAGGAAAAGAATTTCCACTCAAAAAGATATATTAATATTATAATGGATTAAGGTGCTTGTTTTCTTTTCCCTTAATCCATGGATAATGGAAGGGAATTCGGTGGCTTTGAGTTTCCTTTGCATGCAAGAAAAACAAGGAGGAAGAGGTGGCACCATTTTTGGAATTAATTGATTTTAATAAAACAATTTCTCTTTCATCAATTTTCTTATATAATAGCCTTTTCCAATCCACCTAAGGGTCTTTTTCGGATTTACTTTCTTCCCTTGATTGCAAAACCGACCAAGAAGGCTAAGAAAAGCAGGGAGCACATCCCTAACCTATTGGTAAGCCTTTGATCTTCGTTCTTCATGATTTCATGGTGAAAATCATAAAACAATGTGTAATTCCTTCATTTCTTCACTCAATCTTCAATCCTAGCCGATCATTTCATTCCAAATCTTGAAGTTGAGCCTTGGAATAGTTGTATAAGGTCCATCCACCATTAGAGCCGTGTATCTTGGAGCTTGGAGATCAGATTTGAGGCGGGTTTTATAACTTTAACCCTTAATTATTGATATTGCATCAAGTTCTCTATGATTTGTTGGTTATTTTCTTCAATTTTGAACTCTTTGATGTATTGCTGCAATTTCCATGAAAAACGGTTGCTGTTCTTGGGTGTACGAAGGAAGAGGATTATGATATCATCTTGGCACGTTTCCCAAGAAAATTATTGGGTCAAACGGTTTGCATAGGTTTCTCATGCGGTTTCACCAAACCATTTGGTGACTAAACGGTTTGCAAACCATTTGGGAGAAAACGGTTTCAAAACCGTTTGATATGGTTGACCAAGGGTTGACCGTTTGGGATTCCTGTTCATAATTATGTAGGATGATAACCCTCCAAAAGTTAGGGGTTGACTCCAAAGGAATCATAGGTTGTAGGCTAATCAATTAGGGGAATCTAATTGAATTAAGTGCTGATTTTCAACCTGATTTATTTGACCTAGTTGAGAAAACGGTTTCAAAACCGTTTGATATGGTTGACCAAGGGTTGACCGTTGGGGATTCTTGTTCCCAATGATTTTGGGTAATGACCCTCTAAAGTTGAGGGATTAACTCCAAAGGAATCGTGAGTTGAAGGCTAATCCATTAGGGAAACCTAATTGGATTAAGTGCTGATTTTCAACCTGATTAACTTGACCTTTTTGGGAAAACAGTTTCAAAACCGTTTGAGTGCGTTGACCAAGGGTTTACCGTTTGAGATTACTGTTCCTAATGATTTTGTTTAATGACTCATCAAATTTGATGGATTAGTTCCAAAGGAATTGTGAGTTGAAGGCTATTCAATTGGGAAAACCCTAATTGAAATCAGTGCTGAAATTCCAATGAGTTAATTGGAGATTTTGGGTTGATTAGCCCAAACGGTTTAAAAATCGTTTGGGGATCACCCAAACGATTTCAAGACCGTTTGGAGGTCTTGGGTCAAGTATAGTTGACCAATTTAAGGCCCAAAGGTACCAAATCATATTGCAACTAAGTGATGATTTGTTGATCAACTCGATAGACCAATCCTTGATGATTTTTCACTAGAATCCAAAGGTTGGATGGGCCAAACGGTTTCAAAATCGTTTGGAGATCATCCAAATGGTTTCAAAACCGTTTGGTGGTCACCCAAGACCGTTTGGAGGTCTAGGGTTGAGTATGGTTATGTGTTTGAAGGTCTAAAGGTACCAAGCTGATATACAATGCAATGCTGATTTGGTGATCAATCCAATGATCCAAATCCTAATTGGATGGCTTGGATTTGAGTGATAAGTTGGGCAAACGGTCTCAAGACCGTTTGGAGGTCATCCAAACGACCTCAAGACCGTTTGTGGTCAGGTCATGCCCAATTTGAATGATGGTTCAATGGTTTCAAAGTAACTAATCTTGCTTTGATTAGTGTTGTTGGATCATCGATTCCAAACCCTAATTCAATTGATTCAAACCCTAATTGATGATCAATTGAGGGTCAATTGAGGATCAAATCAGTTGAAGGTTGACCTATTAAACTCAATTGAAGTATGAGTATAGGTCCAATTGATGATTGGTTCCATGAATTCAATGATTGAAGGAATCAACATTGGAAACCCTAATTCAATTGGATACCTTATGTAATGGAGGTCCAATGTGATTGAATCTTTGAGAATTAAGATGATGAATGTTCTATTGATCCAATGATGATTAGTAATGATAATAAATGAAGGTACAAAGGTTAAAACCCTAATATTACCTAAGTTATTAGTGCCAATTAAGGGATGAATCCCTAATTGCTTATAGGATCAATGACTTAATACACTATGTTAATCATAGTTGTATGTACTCAACTGAAGGGTTGATATGACCTAATCAAGTTGAGAAGTTGATAGCATGAATGAATAACATGAATATGATTCATGTGGTGATTAAGAGTTATGATCCTTAAGTAAAGAGATCATGAAACCCTAAACATGAACATAAACCCTAATTGATAGGGTTATTGAACTCAAACCCTAGTTGAGGGTGATTCCATGATAAACCCTAGTTGAGGGTGATTCCATGAGAAACCCTATTTGAGGGTGATTCTATACAAAACACTAATTGAGGTTGAATGCATGTGAAATCCCTAATTGAGATGATGGCAACCGTGGTAATGTAACACGGTCGTGGTGATCCTCTGTAGAACGACCGTGGTGGATTCACTTTGCACAACCGTGCAAGATAGCACGGCCGTGGTGACTTTCTTTGCACGGCCGTTCCTCATTGCACGGCCGTGGTTCTCGATGATTGACTTAGAGATGATTTGAAAGTGACCTAATATGGTCATATACCTTGAGGTGTTATAAGTCCAATATAATTGGATGAAGGATACATGAGATATGTGATGGGAAACCCTAATCCTGATAAAGGAATAAGGGTAATACCCTTGAAATAATGATACATTTGTTTTGCATGGTGTTGATAGATAATTGATGTAATACTATCATATGTGCTAACCATGCAGGTATCATGAGATGATGAGCATAGCCAGGTATGAGCTATGATGTGTTATTAGTTTGAATTTGTTTATTGGGCCTTGTGTGCCATAATATACCTTGTGCCTGGTAAGAGGTGGCAAGTGAGTTAATGGGCCTCAAGTGCCATGATGGATTCTTGTGTAGCAAGTATCATATTTACCTTGGTCAGATGACCTAAAGGTGTTAGTTACCTGAGAAAGTGGTAACAATGCTCAGGTGATGAGCTAAGGGTTTGAATACCCAGGATTACATGGTTATGGTATTGAAAGTGTGAAGGGATAGGAATTCCCAGTGTTGAAATGAGGGATTGAGATCCCAATGTATTGCTGAAAATAAGTACATGTTTCTTTATAGCATTTGTGTTAATAAGTTATGTTTGAAAACTTGGTTGATGCTAAAAGAATATGATAATGTACTTAATTAATCAAGTGAAATCTATTTATGTAGTGCTCTAACCATAGATCCATCATCGTCAGGAATAGGTGATGGTGAAACGGGTTGCTCTGCAGCAAAAACCCAGATTACATATTTTTGAATATGTGGGGGTAATGGGCAAACATATCCTTATGCCCCATAGGATTGGCTACGGGCCATACCCTATGCACGGGATTGGTTACAGACCATACCCCAGTAAGAGTATGGCTACGGGCCATGACTCCATAATAAAATACCAGGCATTGGCTACGGGCCATAACCCTGAAGAGAGTATATGCTACGGGTTATAACTCTATAGCTAGATGCCACTATACCCTGGAAGGCTATTTTAGCAGAGACACGAGATGTCCTGCAAGTTCTCTCGCACTGACCGGGAGGTAGTGAGGTCATGGGAATCTGGCTCTTTCTTGACCTTGTATGGTACTGATTTCGACTCCTAGAAGTGGTTGGTTGGAGTATGAGGGCTATACCTCATCTCCTCAGAGCTTAAGTTATGTTTGCAAAATGTAATCAGCCGAGTAGCGTATTTGTATAAGTTTGAAATACGAGAATCACCGGTTGATGTTATCCTACTTAGCATATTCTATATGCATAAATGTTATCTGTATTATTCAATTCTTTATTGAATAGTGAAATGCTGCTTAATCAAGGTATAACTGATATACTTGCATAAGAATGTTGCTCTAAACTGCATAGATAGTGAGTTATCTGTTGTTGATTACATTGATTCCACTGTTCAGTTTATTTCCATTAAGCTGCAATAACAATGTTTTCAGCAGAGAGTTATATCTCTCGCTGGGGCAATTTACATATTGTCTCACCCCCGTGGGATCAACATTTTTAGGTAACCGCCGACGAAAAGGCAAGGAACCTATTATAGAGGAGGAGGAGCAGAATCAGTAGCAGGGACACCAGTAAATCACAGGTAGGGATATGAGATGTCAAGTTGTATATAGATAGTCCTATGAGTCATCTCTGTACTCTCAGGTCATAGGGGTAGTGTTTTGATGGAACGATATGAGATTTTGGCTTTAAGCCTCGAGGGTTTTATACTACTTGTGTACAGTTAAGACAGAGTAGTTGATGTTTGTATCCCTCGAGAAACAATAGTACATGAGATGTATATATGAACTAGGATGTAAAGTTTTACTTTGGTTCTGCATGAAAGAATTTTCCTATGAATGAATCTCTTTGCAAATGGTTTTAATTTTCACTGATTTTTGCTAATCTGCTGCAAATGTTTTGCTTCTGCTTAGTTAATCTTGTGTTTTATGAGATAGACGCCACTAGTTTAGTGGTATCAGAGCGCTAGGTTCGCTGAGTCTACAGAGACATAGGATTAAGGTTGTTGAGTCTGTTCTAGTACTTTCCAGTTTATCTGATAAGTATCTTCTGCTCATATAGGAAGAGAAGAACTTAAAGATGTCTGGACAACATGATGAACATGCTGTTGAGAGCAGCGTACCTGCACCAGGAGACGGTGCAAGGGGTCAGGATAGGGAGGAACCTATACTTGAACAACCCCAATTCAACCCAGCTGACATGGGGAACCCAGCCTTCCAGTCCATGTTTGGACAATTCATGACTGCCATGACCCATATGATAGATAGAATGCCAATGCCTGCACCTAGGGCACCACCCCATGATGAAAGACATGGTGCCGGCAAGACTTTTGAAAGACTGAAGAGGGTAGAAGCCTTAGAATATGCTGGTACGGACGACCCAGCAGATGCTGACCTATGGTTGACTGAATTGGAGAAAGCCTTCAGAATCCTCATGATACCTGGTGATGAGTGGGTCAGGCATGCTGTATATCTCCTCAAAGGGAGTGTTGGACACTGGTGGACCATTGAGGAGAACAAAAGACCTGGAGTTGTGATTGGATGGGATGAATTCAGGCGTGAATTTGTCGCTAGATACTTTCCCAAGACGTATCTAGATGAGAAGATATCCCAGTTTGAGATAATTAAACAAGGACCTATGAAAATTAGCGAGTATGAGGCTAGGTTCATGGATTTGTTGCGATTTTGTCCGCACATGGCATCTAATGATGAAGAGAGAATTTGACGGTTCGAGAAGGGCCTGAATGCTGAATTAACCACTCCGGTGTCTGCTTTGGAGAATCAAGAGAGGTTTGCAACTTTTGTGGAATCTGTAAGACGCATAGAGAGGTCTGTAATTGAGAAGCGATAGACTAAGGGTAAGAAGGTATACCCACAGTTTCAAGGGCAGAGTGTTGGAAGTTTCAAGAAACCAAGGTATTCTGTGCCTATACCACCAAAGGAATCTCACAGTTCAGCCTCTATGTCATTAACAGGACCACACCAAAGAATAGGACTTGTCATCGATGTAGACTAGTAGGTCATCTGGCAAGGGATTGCCCAATGGGGAATGTTGTGGTGAATCAACCCCCAAGACAAAGTCAGCAGGGTTCTCAGAGAAACCAGTTTTCTAGTGGTACCCGAGGACGTGGACAAGTGTCCCAAGCTGGATCATCGGCACCTAGTCATCGAGCACTAAATCAACCACAGGCAACAACTAGATTCTATGCTATGAACTAGCCTGAAGTAGTACTCAACCCGCGGGTTGTGACAGGTCAGATGGAATTACTTTAATTCTGATATGTCTTTATCCTGGTTCGTAGCTGTGTTAATAGATCCGAGTGCTACACACTGTTTGTCACTCGAGAAGTGATTGATGACTGCAATATGATTGTTAGTCATAGTAGATAGCTTGTTGATGGGGACACCTTAGAGAAGTATAACGTTGTCTTAGATTGTAGTTCCAAGCAAGTTGTATTCACTGATGGTGGTGACACATGGATCTTTCAGGGAGATAGAAAGATTCTTCCCACATGTCTTGTGTCAGCTATGGTAGCTGAGAGGATGATGAGACAAGGATGCCTTGCATTCTTAGCCCATGTGGTAGATACGTGGGAACTAGAGAATGAGATGAGAAGGATATATCCTACTCTTTTCTCTTAATGTTTTGTTGATGATTTCGGGGACGAAATCATTGTAAGGGGTGGATAAACTTGTAACATCCCTGACCTGGGTTATGAAGTAACCCTAGGTGTTTTGCATAATGAGAGTAATTATATGCATGCTATTATCTTTTGAAAAGTATTTAGGGCTTAAGAGGAATTTATATTACAATTTTAGTCCTTTTTGAATATTGTTGAAATCAATATTTTGCCTGTTTTGGACTAAAATGCAAATTACCCAAGTTGAGGGGTTAATTTGCAAATGTTGCATGATAATATGTTCCTCTGATGTTGAAGCATCATGAGAGTGAATATGATGCTGAGGTATGGCTTGTCATAGCCTGAATACCAAGAAAGAGCTGATAAAGCAATGTTTGTGCATAAAAACCTAGTTTTGGTGTAATGTGCAATTTACCCAAAACCAAGGGTTCAATATACAATTTACCACTTCAATAAGGTCCCTAATGTTTCTTGGCATCATGTAGAGAAAATAAAATGAGAGGGACTTCTCATTTGAATAAAGTTGGAGGAGAGAGAATCTTGATATTAAAATAATCAAGATTTAATCCTAATTGAAACCCTAATTTAATTTAGGGCAAAAATGAATGTATTAATTAACGGGCCTTCAACCAAAATGTTATTGGTTTATTTTGAATAAGGATGGACGTCCTTGTGCCATGCAAAGGCACGAAAATATCTTAAGGAGGTGAAATTCCACTCATTTTATTATAAGGAAAAGAATTTCCACTCAAAAAGATATATTAATATTATAATCGATTAAAGTGCTTATTTTATTTTCCCTTAATCCATGGATAATGGAAGGGAATTCGGTGGCTTTGAGTTGCCTTTGCATGAAATCAAAACAAGGAGGAAGAGGTGGCACCATTTTTGGAATTAATTGATTTTAATAAAACAATTTCTCTTTCATCAATTTTCTTATATAATAGCCTTTTCCAACCCACCTAAGGGTCTTTTTCGGATTTCCTTTCTTCCCATGCTTGCAAAACCGACCAAGAAGGCTAAGAAAAGCAGGGAGCACGTCCCCAACCTGTTGGTAAGCCTTTGATCTTCGTTCTTCATGATTTCATGGTGAAAATCATAAAACAATGTGTAATTCCTTCATTTCTTCACTCAATCTTCAATTCTAGCCGATCATTTCACTCCAAATCTTGAAGTTGAGCCTTGGAATAGTTGGAGAAGCTCCATCCACCATTATATCCGTGTAGCTTGGAGCTTGGAGATCAGATTTTAGGCGGGTTTTATAACTTTAACCCTTAATCATTGATATTGCATCAAGTTCTCTATGATTTGTTGGTTATTTTCTTCAATTTTGAACTCTTTGATGTATTGCTGCAATTTCCAAGAAAAACGGTTTCTGTTCTTGGGTATACGAAGTAAGAGGATGATGATATCATCTTTGCACGTTTCCCAAGAAAATTATTGGGTCAAACGGTTTGCATAGGTTGCTCATGCGGTTTCACCAAACCGTTTGGTGACTAAACGGTTTCCAAACCGTTTGGGAGCAAACAATTTCAAAACCGTTTGATATGATTGACCAAGGGTTGAACGTTTGGGATTCCTGTTCATAATTATGTAGGCTGATAACCCTCCAAATTTTAGTGGTTAACTCCAAAGGAGTCATCGGTTGAAGGCTAATCAATTAGGGGAATCTAATTGAATTAAGTGCTGCTTTTCATCCTGATTTATTTGACCTAGTTGAGAAACCGGTTTCAAAACTGTTTGAGATGGTTGATCAAGGGTTGACCGTTTGGGATTCCTGTTCAAAATGATGTTGGTTAATGACCCTCCAAATTTGAGGGATTAACTCCAAAGGAATCGTGATTTGAAGGCTAATCAATTAGGGAAACCTAATTGGATAAAGTGCTGATTTTCAACCTGATTAACTTGGCCTTTTTGGGCAAACGGTTTCAAAACCGTTTGCGTGCGTTGACCAAGGTTGAACGTTTGATATTACTGTTCCTAATGATGTTGGTTAATTACTCACCAAATTTTATGGATTAGTTCCAAAGTAATTGTGAGTTGAAGGCTATTCAATTGGGCAAACCCTAATTGAAATCAGTGCTGAAATTCCAATGAGTTAATTGGAGATTTTGGGTTGATTAGCCCAAACGGTTTCAAAACCATTCGGCGATCACCCAAACAGTTTCAAGACCGTTTTGGGATCACCCAAGACCGTTTGGAGGTCTGGGGTCAAGTATAGTTTACCAATTGAAGGCCCAAAGGTACCAAATCATATTGGAACTAAGTGTTGATTTGTTGATCAACTCGATAGACCAATCCTTGATGATTTTTCACTAGAATCCAAAGGTTGGATGGGCCAAACGGTTTCAAAACCATTTGGAGATAATCCAAATGGTTTCAAAACCGTTTGGTGGTCACCCAAGACCGTTTGGAGGTCTAGGGTTGAGTATAGTTAGGTGTTTGAAGGTCTAAAGGTACCAAGCTGATATACAATGCAATGCTGATTTGGTGATCAATCCAATGATCCAAATCCTAATTGGATGGCTTGGATTTGAGTGATAAGTTGGGAAAACGGTCTCAAGACCGTTTGGAGGTCATCCAAACGACCTCAAGACTGTTTGGGGTCAGGTCATGCCCAATTTGAATGATGGTTCAATGGTTTCAAAGTAACTAATCTTGCTTTGATTAGTGTTGTTGGATCATCGATTCCAAACCCTAATTCAATTGATTCAAACCCTAATTGATGATCAATTGAGGGTCAATTGAGGGTTAAATCAGTTGAAGGTTGACCTATTAAACTCAATTGAAGTATGAGTATAGGTCCAATTGATGATTGGTTCCATGAATTCAATGATTGAAGGAATCAACATTGGAAACCCTAATTCAATTGGATACCTTATGTAATGGAGGTCCAATGTGATTGAATCTTTGAGAATTAAGATGATGAATGTTCTATTGATCCAATGATGATTAGTAATGATAATAAATGAAGGTACAAAGGTTGAAACCCTAATAGTACCTAAGTGATTAGTTCCAATTAAGGGATGAATCCCTAATTGCTTATAGGATCAATGACTTAATACACTATGTTAATCATAGTTGTATGTACTCAACTGAAGTGTTGATATGACCTAATCAAGTTGAGAAGTTGACAGCATGAATTAATAAAATGAATATGATTCATGTGGTGATTAAGGGTTATGATCCTTAAGTAACGAGATCATGAAACCCTAAACATGAACATAAACCCTAATTGATAGGGTTATTGAACTCAAACCCTAGTTGAGGGAGATTACATGAGAAACCCTAGTTGAGGGTGATTCCATGAGAAACCCTAGTTGAGGGTGATTCTATACAAAACCCTAATTGAGGTTGAATGCATGTGAAATCCCTAATTGAGATGATGGCAACCGTGGTAATGTAACACGGTCGTGGTGATCCTCTGTAGAACGACCGTGGTGGATTCACTTTCACAACCGTGCAAGATAGCACGGCCGTGGTGACTTTCTTTGCACGGTCGTGGTTCTCGATGATTGACTTAGAGATGATTTGAAAGTGACCTAATATGGTCATATACCTTGATGTGTTATAATTCCAATATAATTGGATGAAGGATACATGAGATATGTGATGGGAAACCCTAATCCTGATAAAGGAATAAGGGTGATACCCTTGAAATAATGATACATTTGTTTTGCATGGTGTTGATAGATAATTGATGTAATACTATCATATGTGCTAACCATGCAGGTATCATGAGATGATGAGCATAGCCAGGTATGATCTATGATGTGTTATTAGTTTGAATTTGTTTATTGGGCCTTGTGTGCCATAATATACCTTGTGCCTGGTAAGAGGTGGCAAGTGAGTTAATGGGCCTCAAGTGCCATGATGGATGCTTGTGTAGCAAGTATCATATTTACCTTGGTCAGATGACCTAAAGGTGTTAGTTACCTGAGAAAGTGGTAACAATGCTCAGGTGATGAGCTAAGGGTTTGAATACCCAGGATTACATGGTTATGGTATTGAAAGTGTGAAGGGATAGGAATTCCCAGTGTTGAAATGAGGGATTGAGATCCCAATGTATTGCTGAAAATAAGTACATGTTTCTTTATAGCATTTGTGTTAATAAGTTATGTTTGAAAACTTGGTTGATGCTAAAAGAATATGATAATGTACTTAATTAATCAAGTGAAATCTATTTATGTAGTGCTCTGACCATAGATCCATCATCGTCAGGAATAGGTGATGGTGAAACGGGTTGCTCTGCAGCAAAAACCCAGATTACATATTTTTGAATATATGGGGGTAATGGGCAAACATATCCTTATGCCCCATAGGATTGGCTACGGGCCATACCCTATGCACGGGATTGGTTACGGACCATACCCCAGTAAGAGTATGGCTACGGGCCATGACTCCATAATAAAATACCAAGCATTGGCTACGGGCCATAACCCTGAAGAGAGTATATGCTACGGGCTATAACTCTATAGCTAGATGCCACTATACCCTGGAAGGCTATTTTAGCAGAGACACGAGATGTCCTGCAAGTTCTCTCGCACTGACCGGGAGGTAGTGAGGTCATGGGAATCCGGCTCTTTCTTGACCTTATATGGTACCGATTTCGACTCCTAGAAGTGGTGGGTTGGAGTATGAGTGGTATACCTCATCTCCTCAGAGCTTAAGTTATGTTTGCAAAATGTAATCAACCGAGTAGCGTATTTGCATAAGTTTGAAATACGAGAATCACCGGTTGATGTTATCCTGCTTAGCATATTCTAGATGCATAAATGTTATATGTATTATTCAATTCTTTATTGAATAGTGACATGCTGCTTAATCAAGGTATAACTGATATACTTGCATAAGAATGTTGCTCTAAACTGCATAGATAGTGAGTTATCTATTGTTGATTACATTGATTCCACTGTTTAGTTTATTTCCATTAAGTTGCAATAACAATATTTTTGGCGGAGAGTTATATCTCTCGCTGGGGCAATTTACATATTGTCTCACCCCCGTGGGATCAAATTTTTAGGTAACCGCCGACGAAAAGGCAAGGAACCTATTATAGAGGAGGAGGAGCAACAGCAGTAGCAGGGACAGCAGTAAATCCCAGGTGGGGATATGAGCTGTCAAGTTGTATATAGATAGTCCTATGAGTCGTCTCTGTACTCTCAGGTCCTAGGGGTAGTGTTTTGATGTAACGGTTTGAGTTTTGGCTTTAAGCCTTGAGGGTTTTATACTACTTGTGTACAGTTAAGACAGAGTAGTTGATGTTTGTATCCCTCGAGAAACAATAGTACATGAGATGTATATATGAACCAGG
Organism: Alisma plantago-aquatica; assembly: GCA_963693085.1. Classification (NCBI taxonomy): domain Eukaryota; kingdom Viridiplantae; phylum Streptophyta; class Magnoliopsida; order Alismatales; family Alismataceae; genus Alisma; species Alisma plantago-aquatica. Next base: position 420,401,928 of record OY856413.1, read on the forward strand.
ATGTAAAGTTTTACTTTGGTTCTGCATGAAAGAATTTTCCTATGAATGAATCTCTTTGCAAATGGTTTTAATTTTCACTGATTTTTGCTAATCCGCTGCAAATGTTTGGCTTCCTCTTAGTTAATCTTGTGTTTTATGAGAGGGACGCCACTACCCTCATCTTATTTTTATTAAATTTGGGATGTTACAAGGCATTGAATAGGTTAGGGGCAAATGGTGGAATTAATGAGGATACTATCAGATAAAACACAATTTTTAAAGGGAGATTTTTTTTAAAAAAAAGAGTATTTTTAAGATAAGATTTTATAGGTGTTGGAGTAGGCAAAATTTTAGGGATATAGAGTAGGGTAATGTTAGATCATGAGAGGAAGATGGTCTAAGGAAAAGGGTAAGGAAACGTGATGTTAGTGGGATAGGAAGAGGTGGCACACTAGTTTTTTTCATGGGGATGTATATTAGCATACGGAATATAGCATGTTTGGATTGATATTGACATGATATTTTATGGGAATTGGGATAAATGAAAGGATTTTTCATGAAGAGAGTGTTGTAGGAGTGCTTGAAATGAGCTTGAGTCTTGGTTTTAGAGGGCCTATTTAAGGTACTTTGAATAGACTAAAGCCATGGTTTCTATTTTTTTGGATGTGTACTCTAACTACGTTTTGGAGAGTTATGTTTAATGGGTCCACTAGACAAATTTGGTTTTTTGTGTCTTGGGAGGCCGCATTGATGGTAGAACAAGGATATGTTGGGTTTATTGTATCTAAGGTGTTCCATTTTTTAGGTAATTTAGGGTTCACTAAACTTGGAAGTAGATGCATTTTTTTTCATCTAGTGAATGTCAAATATTGTGTAGAATGTGTGAGGGTTTCGAAAGATCTAGTTGCATCCATAGATGGGAGGTTTGGGGACAAATAACTAGTGAAGTTTAGAGAAGGGGGTATGGTTGGATTGTGTAAGGGCTTATGGGGAGATGGAGGGAAGTGGAAGAAAGGGGTATGTATGTCTAATTATAGGAAAAATCATGTTTAAATGCCCTTTAATGACACTCACACGGGGAGGTTGAAAATGTTGGTGTATCTAAAGTACTTGACAGATGTGATAAACACCTCAAGGATGAAACACAGGAACATTTTTGGCAAAATCTTAAAGAGTTAAGTATGATCTAGCTTTCAACCACAAATAGAGGTTAGATCATCTCTTGTTATGGAAACAAGAATGGCACATGCATGAGTTGAAAGGGAAACATTAGGTATGATGGTATTTTAATCAAAATTGTGGGGACACAAAGATCATACTATAGAAGTGTAGGAGGACTTCTAATGAGAGGCCTTACCAATTGATATGGAAAAGAGGACTCCATTTAGAGAGCAGCTGGAAGTAGGTGGGTTATCAAATGTGAATGATGAAGGGGGCAAAGTATTAGTGTTGTTTAACCTTCTCGAGCCCTCTAACTCTTACTCCTTCTTCATGGTATTCCTATGATTCGGAGGTTGCCCTCTCAGTATGCTTCTATCAAGCACCAAGACTACACATCTAAGGAGTTTATTAAAGTCAATATGTGTTTGATAGGATGAGTTAGTTGCAAGGAATGAGGTATCTAATTTTGATGATGTTTCCACATCATGGAAATGAAAATTTTTGAAATTTTCAAAAAAAAATTCAATAAATGCAATCATTCATATTTTGATGCTAAACTGAATGGATTAATCCGTAAAATTCTACATGTGCTATCTCTACACCGAAACACATGGTTTTATTCAATAGAATTTTATATGGGGGTAGGTGAGGGGGTCTTTCATGTAGGGAGGTAAGGAAACTTTCTTGTTTCCTAGGAATTTCCATGGAGGATTTTGACGAAACAATGTAGGAATTAAGTTATGCAATTAAGCATGAGTTATATATATGTGCATGTACTTATTTGTACTATCATATCACATATTGGACATGTAGGGAATGCCCCTACATATTTTACTTGGGTTGATAGTGTTTTGTTGATATTGACTCAGTTTGTCATCCATTTCATTGGCCCTAGGAACAACAGTGCAATGTCTAAGCAAATCATTATTTTTTGGTGTACTTGACTTCTTATCACCATCATTGTCTGACAAACCACCACTCGAATACATGTCGTACCACTAAAGAAAAAATAACATAAATTGTGCATTGCATTAGTTGTAATACATTGACTAGCAAATAGAGGGAAGGTATTGCAATTATGACATATTATAAATGTATAAAGTATATATGAGTACTAAATGGTTAAATCAAGCCCAAACCCCTTTTTCTCCTCTTCAAACAACAATAATAACACCAAGTATTGCAATTATCCAATTTTTTATAAAAATTTCTGAGTTGCACATAAAAAATCTAGAAATTTATTGAAATTGGAAAAATTCATCGAAATCGTTGCTTTTTTGTCAAAATTTCAACAAATGCAAGCATGGTAGAAAATATCATGGAATCAACACAATCGCATGATTTCCTAGCGAATCCCAATTGAAATGGAATGAAAAAAAGTAAAATTCAATAAAACATCATTCCTTGGTTGTTTGTTTATGTTTGATGTTGGTTGTATTAGCATGAGTTATAATTTCTTTTGTTTTGATGATGTGAAAACTACTCTGAGGAAGAGTCTTTTCTCCGACCATCTAGAAGTCCCTTCTCAGCTACCGCATACTAAATGGTGCATTTAAATCACATAGTGGGCCGGTCTGTGTGTGATGGAAAAAATAATTTCTGAGACACAGTTTGTATCTCGAGCATGGGTTTCTTCATCAAGGAATATGTCTCTTTACCGCCCGAGCTATGTTCCTTCATCAAGGAATCTGTCTCTTTACCGCCCGAGCTATTCCAGTCACATGATTCACCTAGCCGAACCTGACGGGCACATGAGTTAACTTGATTATTTCTGTTGTGATCGATATAGACAAGAAATCGGGCAGTGTCCATGATAGCGTAGGGAAAATGTTTGGGAATATGTCTTGCAGTTTGTTGGTCAGCGTGGCTTATCCGCAAGGTTATACCTTATACGTATGGAATCAATTACAAACATCTTAGACTATGGATACATTCTTATATGATAAAATTGTAAACTTGTTCCATTAATATTGTGCTTCCAACCCATGATGCCTTGGCAATTGATTTTGAGGATTTTTATTAAAGACATAAAGAACTGTTATTATTTTTGAATTCTTCAAAAAGAAATTCTTTAGCTTCCTGAGGGTGCTGATAACCATCTTTTACCTTTAAACTTATAATGACGAAGAGCCAGATGTCATTGTACGAATTGATATGATTATTTTTTCTCTTTTCACTTCAGTTTTTAGTAGTCATACTATTGGTTCTTGAACATCCATTTACCAATATTCTCACTTTTTTTCATTTAAGTTCAAACTTGCTCTTGTAAATAGAAACATCACTGCTTCATAGAAACCATCCTCTAGCCTCCATTTCTATGTCATTGGGGTTTTGCCCCCTCGAATAAGCTCACCAGCATAACTCCAGCAATGGGACGGGGTTGGTTGATTAAGTCAGTGGAATCAGTGGTTATTGAGCGGAGAGACTATAAAGCTAAGTTTCGTTAGTATGGAAAACAGTTTCATCAGATACTATGGGATGGGATATCAATATATACCATAAATAGGAATAGGAGAAACTATCCTTTGTGTTGCTCGTTATAGCCAAGAAACACGCGAGGGAGGAATTTCTATGAAAACTAATTACCTATAGTATTCCGTATGTAAGTATAGCAATGGCGCCCAAAGCTCCGACGTGCACAATCTGTCTGCTTAACCAGCAATGCATGAAAGTTGATGCTGCATCGATTGTCGAATATGGGAGTTCATTAAAAAATAGTTCAAAACATGCCGATGTGAATGTGGAAGGGATATATTTTACAGATATATTTGAAGGAACATTCTAACATAGTCACCCTCCCACCCGCTGGCGTACTCAGAACATAGGAAAAAGTAGAATTTAATGCATGACCAGAGATATCTTACCAGCAGCCATTTATTGTCCATGCAATAGTTATGGAAAGTGCATAAACTATAGGTATTGCTCCATTGTCCAATTAGTTGCACCTATGGTGTCTTAACTCCACTATATATTACGAAAATATATAGATTTAAATTTTTGTTTGTTTCCAATTCCCTCCAGTTTGCGTACTGTAAAAGCATGTCACGTATTATAAACACACATATTGTACACACATTTGTTGACTCTTTTCTCATGAATAATCATTATCATTTATAACTCAATTTTCAAGTACATTACAAGACAGTACGACACATACATTACTAATATTTTTATTAAAATGTTTATAAATTATATTATGAGTATTGCACGTCATGTACAGTAGAAGATGTACCGTATGAGACATACAATACTAACAACACATTTTACACGTATCTGTATAGTATTGATATAAATGATGGTGATTCTCCTTTAAAGTGAAAATATATTTTGCAGTACGTTAGCATTATAAATATAGTAGTACTAAAATACATGTTAAAAACTACAATATTAAACTCACTCATTTAAAATACAACACCCGCGTGATAGGCCAGAATATTTAAAAATAGAGCGAACGACTGAGCTATGATACTGTACGACGGTGTTAGAGAAGGCTCGACGGAGAAAAGTTGTAGTTGAATGTACTGTACTAGCGCGATGGTGAGGTGGAATGTCCTGGAGGAGAGAGGAGTTGCTAGAAAAGGCTGGAATTAATTAAAATCTGGAGAGAGAATGACTTTTCAGCTTCTATGCCTAATTAATTCGGTGGAGAACTGTTGGACTAGAAAAAGCAGTTGCAGCATAATTTTTAATTCCCAATGTAACGGGTGGGTGGGCGGGTGGGAATGTTACTATGGGTAGCGTAACTCTATTTGAAGCTCGTTTGTCCACCTAATTATTGAAAATCGTGCGGGTTCTCCGCCCCAAGCAACACACCGTACAAAAGGTGATTTTCTCCATCCAAACTCCAACAGTAATTTTTTGTATGAAATATCTTTTTTTTCAATGTTACTACCTCCTGCAATAATGCATTCTTCTATTAAAGTGGAAAGTAGAAAAGAAAAAAATATTAAAAAAAGGGAGCAAAGTAGTTTTTTATACTACCCATTTATTTTGGTACTGAATATTTTTAATATTGTTTGCACAACAATAGTAAAAAAATACAAAGAGTACTAAAAGATAAACATATATGATCATGTCTTATAATTAATAATACCAATTGTTATACTTGACAATACAAAAAAACATACTACAAAAGAAAAAGAAGAAAAATATAGAAGTAATTTTTGCTATCATTCGACTTGTTTCAGCATTGTCATAAACCTTTGTTTCATATTATTTGTGTAAATAACAAAATGTACCAAAGGTACAACTGGGTGTATAGAAGACTGTGTAACGCTCGCCACTATCGTCAGCTGTCATATGGGCTCGATCATAAGCTCCCACCGCTTGTTCATTGTTGTTTGTTTGGACCGTCCTCAACTCCTTACGGCATGTTTGCTTTTAGGGCTGTAAATGGGTACGGGTAGACCCGCGGACCCGCAAATCCAGACCCTTAAAAAACCCGTCATGGGTCTAATTTTTTATACTCGCATACCCTTGGACCCGTATACCCTTGGACCCGCATATAAGCGGGTCCAATAATGGGTATGCTTGGACCCAGACCCGCTAGATCCGTATACCCGCTATACATAAGTAACTGCTTAAATAATATGTATATATATTATAATTTAGTAGTGTAACTAATATAATTCTTGAGATTATATCCTACTCTAACCACAATAAGGTTGAGACTACTCATACAATTAATTATTAACTATTCCAGTTAGAATAATGAACATCACATGTGAGTTTAAAATCAAAATGTCTACTAATTTACATTACTTTGTACATAGGTTAAACGTTATGATGATGACTACAAATATGTAAATAATTAACTCAATTAATGTTAATGTATAAAACATAGCATTATCTAATATATCTATTGCATGTTAATATACTATATAATAATAACATCTTGTTACATTAAAATATATAGAACATAATAATTTCTCTTACATAAAGAATATGATTTTTATAGAACCGCTTACCCGCATACCCGCACCGAATACCCGCTATAATTACGGGTATGGGTATGGTGCGGGTCCAGGTTTAGTATTATGCGGGTCTAGAACCGGAACCGGACCCGTTAAATTAGATGGGTATGGGAATGAGTATGGCTAGACCCGCACCGTTTACACCCCTATTTGCTTTGCTGGATACATGGAAGGATGGGACTCCGGATCCCATTAAACCAGGGAGTCCTATGTTTGGTTGTATTACGGTCCTATTGGGTTGGGTGCCTGAAGGTATTGAAATCCTAAATAAGTAGGATTCGTCAATTCCGGATACCCCCAGATATTCGCTCCGGATATCTCCGTAGTACCCGACACCGTTCGCGACCCAGCCTTTCTTCCGAGTGATCGCGCTTCTTGCCTCACAAGCAACTCTCCGGCCTGTGCAACGAAATGTTCCTCGCGACCTCGTGAATCCTGATCTATGCAACACTTCCATGCTCCACCGGATCTACAGCAACAGATTCATCAGCACGGTGTCGTTACAACCACGACCTGGTGTGATTAGCAGCTCTACAAATCTGCCGTGATGTGCCTGAATTGAAGAACACACGATGAACAAAATAGTGTGCGGTGCGCTTGGAGTGTGTCAAAGTTAAAGAAAAGCACGACAGCTGCAATTGTGCACAAGATAACGAAGGAATTTTTGCTGGAGTGCCGCTTCGAAGCAGATTCTATCATTGCAGGCAAGAGGTTAGAGGATAGTGCCTTGGCAAAGAAGGCAAGGTAGAGCATATACCTTCCCATGTGTATCTAAACGTAGGATGGGTAATGAGTGTCCTATCCTGAATGTGTCCTATTCATTCATTTGCTTCTACATGTCCCATCTGAATCCGATCCGGCCAACCAAACATGCCTTTAGTGTTTAAAAAGGGTCACTTCTATTGGGAAAAAAATGTAAATTAATAATGCAATGACAAACAATTTAGAGGGCGTCAGTCAACTTTTCTCCGACATGTACAACCGAGGAAGGATCACTTAAGAGGAAATTATTAATTCAATATCATTTTTATCAAAAAATACATATATATCTTGGGAATATGTAAAAAGAACTATTAGCATAGTATGCCTCGTTAGTGGATGGAAAGAGAGTCCGGAGTTAATAGAAAAAAGAAGATAGTGGATGGAGAGAGAAACTCTGTAAGTGTAATAAATAAAAGAAGAAGGTAGTGGAGGGAGATAGAAGGTGTAATAATTAAATAGGAAACAAGATATAGTGGATGGAGAGTGTTACGACCCCATCTTTCGGTAACCCCCAATTAAGGGAGACCGAGAGATCGAAGTCACACTCATAACTTCCGGATCAAAGGTTCGGTAATTAACCAAGAACAATTATTAAATTTTAACAGACTAAACTGAAAAGCTATAAGAAAATAAACTTTTACATACCTTTTTGAAAACTTGAATCTCTAAACTTCTATTCGCTTAAGGATTTTACTCTAACTAATCCTCCTTGTATTTTACTTTATGTATTTCACAATATGACGATTTATATTTGTCCTTTTGGCTTGTACCTAAAACGCCGAAAAATAAAACGTCGGTCAGCCGAAGTTGGTATGTGGGGGAAACAATAATCATGCAATTACTCTTAACAATGTATTACAGCCAATTATCACTTAATAAACAATTTTACGTTTTAAATATAATTGCGCGATCCATGAATTCCATATTTTCTACGTTGTCCCTGCAGTGGACCTGGATACTACTTTCCTTATAGTAGATCCTCATTAAACCTCTCATGGTCCCACCCATAGGTGAACCAGTTTCTAGGGTTGAGTCACATGCCACTACCCATAAGTAGCCCACTCCTTAACTCATGGCATGCTAAAGGGTCACATGGCACTACACTTGGTAGCCCAGTTTCTAACCCACGATAACCTAGACCTTACTCTAGGTTACCCCTTTTTAGCCTCTACAAGCCACAGAGGTGGATTCAGATCTAGCCAGTTATATATATATATATATATATATATATATATTCATGGTGATAATCATAGTCACTTTATAGTTGCATGAAATAAAATGCATTTAACAGTTATTTTCAAGCAACCGATGAACACGTTCAGAAATCGCCGTGAAACTAAAGCGATTATTCATAAGCGTAACCACATACCTAATCTGATGATTTGAACAGAAATATCCATGCAAATAAGAATCCAAGCAAGCAAGCATTTTCAACAAGATCTTGAAATAATCATGTAATTCCCTTTTTATTACTCATGTCATCAAGGTCTATTAAACCTATCTCGCTTCCTAAGGTTTCTAATTTACTTTAAGGGTTTCCATTGCAATTAGGGTTTCCCTACATCTTTTACTATTTCAAACCCTAATTTTATACCATTACTGATAAACCCTTATCATCTTATCTATTCTTCAACATTAAGGTTATCTTAACAACATATAACCCTATTCTCAGATTTAGAGGCACCATTAACCATCAATTAATTTCATTAAGCTTCTTTTACATTAAAGCTATCATTTTTATCCTTTTAATCCATGACAAGATCAATTCAGAGTTCATTATGGTCTAATCACATATGAACTCGATTTTCCATTAATACTACCTTTTATTCATGAGAAACCCCTAATTACTACATTTAGGGTTTTTATCTATAAATTAGGAACTTTAATACTTGAAATAGCTTACCACCATGAAAACTCAATTCTATACATGAAATCTAATAATTAAAGTCATTAGTAGTCCTAATTACCAACATTAGGGTTTCAAGGCCCATTAAAGCCTATTTATACACATAAACTCTAAATTAAATGGATTACGTGCAAAGTTCATCTTTTTCGGTCTTAATGTGTCTTTATGATTAACATGTTACTATCAACTCAAATCATCCATTAAACCCTTATAAATATACTATTTATCTCAAAATAGGGTTATTTAAACATTAATACATTAAAGTTGACATCTTCCATTACATTTTGAATTTTAAGAGGAATCAGACTTCAATTATATTTTTAATGGATTCCCCTTGTTTTACTGAGCAACTTTCATATTTTATGTGTGATAATCCGAGATACGAATAATTAACTATGAATTTTGTAAAGTTCACTTACTTTGGACCAATCCGGGAGCGCCACATGGCTGTTTCCATGCAACATTACTCGCGTTTGAGTTTATAACCAAGTTACTATTATACCCCCGGCTCGGCCACCAGCTCCTTTGTGTCTCAGAGGGTAGAATCGTCAAACGGTGTTGGATCTCCTTCAACCTCGTGATTTGCAGGTTGTCGCCGACCTGTAGGCTCCGCGGGGTGCCTATGGCCACTCTGAAGCTCGATCCTGGGCGGGAACTTGCCCCCTGCCTCCGCCACCCCCCGCCTCTCTCAACCGAACTCGACACCACGACCAAGTTGGCCCATGCCATGAGTGCCAAGCCGCCGTTTTGCAGCTACTTCTTGCGGGTATTGCGCAAGGGATAGAGCAAGAAGACGGTGGCAGAGTTCCCTTAGGTCAAAGTGGGAGCATCATGCCCCATAACAACCCCCTCCATGACTCCTTGTTGCTCTTAAGATAGAGCTTCTCTAAGTTTTGGGTCTGGACAGAAATGTAGAAGAAGAGGAAGGTAGAAGAACGTGGGGTTCTCTCTCCCCTTCGAACCAAAGCTCTACCCCATATATAGGGGAGAGTATGAAGCCCTAAGACGTGCCTCCATGAGGACTCAAGTCCTAAACTTGAAAGGAAACATATTTTGCTTGGTTGTGAAGCAACCATCTCTTTCTCTCTTCATTAACTCCTGTTTCTTTGATATTCCTTATTGCATGGATATTTTAGAAATTCGAAATTCCTCTCCCTTATTCTCTTTATTCTTTCCTTTTAATTCATTGGCCTCAAAATTGTATTCTCCTCAAGTAGGAAATACTCCTTCTTAATAAAACCACATAATTCCATTAATTATGTATTCTCATTACCCCTTTATTTTGCAGTTTTGGTATTTTCTCTTTCTTTCCTCTTTATTAGGACTCCTTGGATCCCAAGAAACTCTATTATTTCGAAATCCTTTTTATTGGATACTCATTATCCTTCTAGATGCATCTAAATGCATTATTCTTTCATTATCATGTATGTCTCTTACTAAAATATTTTTTTTTGAGGATTTCTCTTTATTTATCTTTTATTTTCCTCATTGGTATTCCTTTTATCATTAGGAATCCTTGGGATACGAAATTTCACCAAGAATAACTCAATTACACCTCTTTTCATTTGTTTTCCACATTTTACCATTGTTTTCAATTTCTTTCTTAATAAAGAAATACTTAATTAATCTTTTCTTTTCTTATTGCTTTCTTTTTGTAACTTTGGACTCCTTGGAACCCAGGAGGCATGAAATCCATCCTTGGATTACATCTCTTTGCCTTCTAGAGGTTTCTACCTCTTTCTTTTCTCAAATATTCAATTATTCATTTACTAATTGGATTTTCTTGTTATTCGAGCCCAATAGCCTATAAAGCCCACAACACATACATCAAGGTTATGGTAAACGAAATCTATTTATTCAAACCAAATTATATCATTATTTGTTCAAATATCTTTAATATGAAAAATTACATTCTCATCAAATGAACCCAAAAATTGGGGTTGTAACAGAGAGAGAGTGTGCATTAAATACAAAGAAATAGATAATGGATGGAGAAATAATACTACACAAGAAATCATATAGGTTTTGTTAGCATTGTTCAAGTCTAAAGTAGGCAATGTAATAGTTATGAACTAGCATGGTTTATCTTAAAATGTACATTATATCTACAGTAGTTATTTATGAGCACCATTTAATTTAAAAAATACTCAATATAGAATATATATAACTATATATTACATAAATATTGTTTACAAAAAATATATATAACTTATACACTGAAATGATAAACAAAAACAATACATATATCTGTATTGTCTAATACTTTTATTAGTACAATTTTAATTTAAAATATGTAATGCTCTTCATAATTTTTATCATTAATACAAGTACTTGTATGTTATTATGCTATTTCTCATATCTAGAGACCTTTCAACTTCAAACATTGTACGAATAACTTCTTTGTATAGGACCGTAAAGACGTTTCATATTTTGTTTACGTTAATCAAGGACACGTGTGAGATTAGGTGGAAGAGATGTGCTCTATGAGATCTTTTGTATTTTATTGGTTAGAGTGAAAAAAATAGTTGTTAAGTGGATAATGCCAGACCCGAAATAATTTTCCCCTCTAGGCTTCTACACCTGGAAGCACCGCCACTAAGGACCCAGCGCAAAGGGCATGTTAGTAGAGGACGAAAAGCTACAACGGTTAACATAAAACAACCTCGAATTAGACCGAGGCATACATGTCATTTTAACTACTATAAACATCAGTAGGCCTTACGATCTGTAGGATGAGAAATACTAGGCACAAGCCTAGCGAGTCTCACTTGGTCTGTATGTATGGGCCAATAGATATGTATTTTATTCAGGAATTACTTGACATCAATTACTGTTATTTTATGTACCTATACTGAATATATGAATTGATTATGAAAGTAAAATGCAAGGGTGGTTAGTTAATAGCTGACTTTTTAGTTACTTATATGTTATCATACATCGTCATTGTTTATAACGTCTCACTTCATAATCAATCCCGAATTTAAAGTGAATTCTGGTTGGATACTCACAATCATTGAATCAATAACTCACACATCTACGAAAAAAAATTATCTAAGAGAAAACAAAGGAAGCACAAGGAGAAGCCAAAGATAGGCTAGAGCGAGACTAGTTGACGTTAAATATTAGTGTCCATAACCATCTGAGTCTAGCAGTCCCAAGCCTATTACACATAAGAGCATTTCCAAACTCAACAATCAATGTCCATACCCTATATGAACAAACAAAAGAAATTTCTATACAATCAATCCCATCAGCTTCCATTTATATTGAACTCTAGATATTGTGACAATTACAAGTGAATATATGCTACCCAAGGAAATGGAACGAGTATTATTGTGGTAAAAACAGTGGTGTCGCCTCCAATCAGTCTTTTTACATCCAATCTGCTTCAGGGACCTGGAAAATAAAATGGTCAGTCACAGTGATAAAATTATGGTACAGACATTTAATGGGCAACTCTAAGACAAAAATGGTTACAGCTGACAATCAACTGAACATATAGTATAAATGACACTCCCAACTACCGAAACTAATTTTTGAAAACCAAGAGAATCTATTTATTAATTTAGATCAGTGTTTGCAATTACAACGATATACTGATCAAAAGGACCTTGAACCAGCAGTGGTTCATGAAAAACCTGAACTTGACTAGCTAAGAAATGAGCTAATTTATAAGTCATGCATCTATACGATACAAAATGATGTGCCTGAAAAGATAATATGTTTATACACCTTGGATGAATGACTTAAAAGTATATAAATGACACCAGTAGACTATTCCGATGGTTTTTACACTATATACATCAAATTTGGCATGTAGATTATTCAGATGACTTACAAGTATATAAATGACATTATACAAAAGAAAATATCCCATAAGATTGATTTTCACATGCATAACTAGGAGCCAAGTTGTTGTACATAAACTAACGGTCTACACAAAATGTGAAGTGTATGACGTGCATCCGGGTGTTACTGACTTGGCACATTGTGTTTGTGGTTGTGAGCAGCTGACACATACAATTATTTTTGTGACGTCCCGCACCACACAAAGTGAGATTACTCAAAACTTAACCGTGGAAGAAAGATTAAACAAACCAATTACTGGAAAATACTAAAAATTTAAAACTGATTTCATTAAATACCAAAGCTGTAAAAACTTTTACATACAAGCCTTTTCATGTCATAAGGCACTTACCAGGGGTGTCATCAACATGTTACAAGATAACTCGTTCCAAACATTCATATACATACATATCCACATGTCTATACGTGCATAGAGTTACAAAATCCAAAACATGTATCGGTACTCGTCCACAAACACATCCAAAAATTATCCCAAATACCTGAATGTACAGAGACGATTCTAAGACTAACATCAAAAGGACATCTAGCAACACTTCCAACCTTGTCAGTTATTGTCTTTCTTATTGTTGCTCAACCTCTGTTGCATGATCTCTGCCTTCTCGTGCACGTCCACCTAAAAAGATGCGGGAAACCCACGGGGTGAGATTCAAAATCTCAACGGGAGATATAACTCTCCACCAACTCTATTATTAACACAGATAGTATATTTAAAGCAAGTAGTAAAGTTACAACCATGATAAGAAGGTAATCATTATTAACAGAATAAGTTATTACTAAAAAAATTAACATTATTAATGGAATATGAAGAACATGTATATTTTCTACTAACAAAACTATACAAATTCCTATACAAGTATACTACACGGCTATTTACGTATTCTATTTTTTACTGGGGATTTCAGTCGTACCACCCAAATCCAACCGACCACTACTAAGTCGAAATCGATGCCATACAAGGTCTAGTGAAAGAGTTGGAATCCACGACCTCAGCAAACCTTATGGGATCAGTACACGGGTAACACTGCAGAGACATGTCAGTCAACTGCACAAGTGACTCAGTCAACTGAAGGAGCAGCTCACGCATGGTTGTCCACATATATCAATACCTAGCCCACCTTGGTACAGGTAACATCACTAGAAGAACAGACTCACGCATGGCCGTTCTAACAAGAAAGAATGGCTCACGCATGGCCAATGAGACCGACTCACACATGGTCGTCTCACACAACCAGTAATTAAGGAAGCAAGGGGATACTCGACTTACACCCTGTATATTCAAAAATATGCACTCTGAGTTAAACTCATTTCATCATCCTGTAGATGCTGACATTAATGGATCTATCGCACGGGGAAAGCTACATGATTAAGTTTCACTTGATTAGTTAGGTCATTTAAGTGCCTTTTAGCATCAATCAAGTTACAATGTATAAACTTTAAACAAGTTCTACAAAATATGGGCATAATACATTACTAGAAAATATTTGAGCATATAAGGTGTAATTTCATCACATTATCACTTGATGCTTGTCATTAACTATTTTTCATTACAAGGACCACATACTTTGAAGTACCAACCTCTCATCTTATTGATGAGAAAATTATCACCTCATATTAGGTAACTAACCATCATTAGGTCATAAGACCCCTTCTACCTCCTCTTTCTGTGATACCAACATCTCACATGTCTCATAAGGCCCATTCAATCATATCTTAAACACCATAGCTCTTATATAGCTATGCTTACCAACTTGTGACACCTATATGGTTAGAGACTTATAATCAAGAAAGATAATACTTCATTACTACTACCATTTCATAAAGGTTCATGTCATTCACACTACATCATTAGGGTTAGGGTTCTCTTTAACCAATTAGGTTTTACAAGGTTGGATCAACAAGCAACCTCAATTCATCACTTCCATTATCACTATAAAGTATGTTATGAGATTATAGATTGTAGGAAATAGCGCTCCCTTGTTGCCATACAAACACCTCATAGGGTATCCTATCATACCATATAATCCCATCATCAACATGATATATCATGGATACCAGAATAAGGTATCAGTTTCACATGGCTAGAGGGATCCCGGTTTCATCATCTACATGTGTCAGACTGACCATACTAAGGTGTGTCAGGCAAGCTCATCTAAGGGTATTGGTTTAGCACTCAAGGTGTCGAGTTAGCTACACTTGAGATGTGTCGGGTTAGACCTCAAGGTGTTGGAAAAGCTCATCTTGAAGTGTATGGTTTAGCATCAGTCCAAGCATGTCAGTTTGATACTTGACATTGAGTGTCTACTTGTCACCACCATAACATGTCGACTACCTCTATGCAAGGATCAAGGGGTTAACCTCTCCAAGGAGTGTCGGTTTAACCTTACTTGAAAGTGTGTCGGGTTAGACACCATCGTGTCGGCCTCATCTCAGTCAGCACTTCAAGGCATACCAGTTCACAAGATATCATCCTTGTCATGTCAGGCTATCACCCTCAACATATCGATCTAAGGTGTCAGCTAGCAAGTCATATCGGCTTAACCCCTCTCGAGCATGTCGAGTTAGAACTAATTTGGGGTGTTGCCTAGATCAAGGTGTATCAGTAAAAGCATCACAAGGCATGTCGACTACCCGCATCCTATTGTGTGTGTCAACTTGTCATCTTCAAACTTGAGATATCGACCACTAGCTCCTCTATTATCATGGCAAGAAAGTACAAGGTATGGACAACAACTAAACAAGATTCCTTCTTCAGACCAGTTCTAAAAACTATTATTAGCTACTAACATGTATGAGAATAACAATTTAGAGATTAGAAACAATATAAGAACATGAAAGAGTGAAAATAATAAAGAAGGCTAAGAGTTATATAACCCTCCTCAAAGATCACCACCAAGGTCCGAGCTCCAAGGTCAAGCTTCAAGCTTACACCCTCAAGATTGAAGATGAACCACCCAACTTGATCACCACCACACCTCCAAGGAAGAAGACAAAACCAAGGTTAAGGTGGCTCGATATGGAAAGGAGATATCCATGATCCATGGCCGAGAAGAAGAAGAGAGCTAGGAAACATAACTTACCAAGTTAGAAGATGAAAGATGATTAAGGAACACCACAAGCTTGGGACTCGTCCTCCAAGCTCTAAGAGAACCTCTCTAGCTCCTAAAGCTTCTCAAGGTAGTCCACCAAGAAGGAGAGAAAGCAAGAATGGCCAAAAGGATTCTTTTGCATGGAGGGAAAGAAGACTACATACTAGGGGGATGAGAGACAGATCATGGGAAGGGTATCATCACCTTAGGAGCCTAGGTGACACTTGTCCATGAAAAAGAGGCCACATGCAAGATGAGGTGATATGATCTAGGTTAGATCTCGCCCTATTGGTCTCCTACCAAGATCATGTCCTCACTAACCTGATATGCCATTTCCCCACACACTCACAAACTGATAAGAACCCTTCCAAATCCTTTAAACTGAGATGCATCTCCTCCTACACACTCACTATCCCGAGATGCATCCCCATGCTTAATCACAAACTGATACTTAACCTCTCCAAGGCTCTCTAACCTGAGATAACACATCTAGGTGTAAAACACACCTCCATGTGTTCTAAACATCACCAAGGTGTTGGATCCTAGATGGGTGATTAGATGCTCTAGAGGGGGGTGAATAGAGCTGAAAGCACTTAAACAAAACTCATTAAACCTTCAAGATATATGACAAGATAAGGTTGCTAAATAGGTTATTTGAGTGCAACTAAAACATACATAGCAAGGGAGAGAGAGATTGAACATGCACCAATTAGACAAGCTATTTAGAGTGGTTCCACACTTCAAACTAGAAGTGTGTCAGTCCACTTGCCTAGAGAGGTCAACCTCTAGGACTTCCAAACTATTGCACTCTTATATTCATTCATAAGACATACAATGCATGACCAAACAAAAGACTTACCTATCCAATACAAAGAGTCTTCAACCTTACCAAGGACTTACCCACTTTGCAAGAGTCTTTGACCTTCTCCAAGGACTTACCCACTCTTGCACAAGTCTTCAGCCTTGCAGGGATTACCCACTCTTCTTGGATCTTCCGCCTTTGACTTCACCTTCACTCGAAGAAGCTTCTTCCACCAAGAACTTACCCACTTGAGCAAGGAGTCTTCTACCTTCACCAAGGGCTTACCCACTCTAGCTCCAAGTCTTCAGCCTTGATCTTCACCAAGGGACGCCTTCCCTTGTTCTTCTTCACCCCTCTTGGACAAGAGAGAGAACCTTCATCTTCATGCTTGAAATGAGAGAATGGAGGTGGTGGAAGTGAGAGCCTCACAAGATATACATGTAGGACTAGCTCTCTTACAGATTTCCTACTCACTCTAATGGATGTAGCAAGTGATTAAGCTTAGAGAGAGAGAGGAGGCTGTAGGAAGCACTCAACTATAGAATAAGAACCTCACAAAGAGTTTTGCATTGAATGCTCAACCTTGGAATGAAGCCCAAGGGGTCCTATTTATAGCTGGGGATGCCTCTTAGCCTTTGGGAACACTTGAGAATGAAAACTAGCCATTTTGTGGCTTGCAACGGATCTATTTTCACTTGTTGCAACTCCACAACGGCTAGAAGCACTTTTCTGCACTTTTCCGTACAGTGCAATCGGTCGAGTTTCTATATAGGTAACTCGACCGATCCAGTAAAAGAAAAAACCGATATCAAATGATCGGTCGAGTTTGTTCTGAGGAAACTCGACCGACCATTCAACTCAGAATGGTCTTCCACTCGATCGGTCGAGTTCTGTGTAAACACAAACTCGACCGATGCAATCTTCAGAAAATCGATCAAGATTGATCGGTCGAGTTTCAGGGCCTTGAAACTCGACCGACACTGTTGCTTTGATCCATTTTCTAAGTTGCATCTAAAGTGCTCTAATCTTCGATCTAAGTGCTCCTTATATTTTTCTAAGATTAATTACAAGTCATACAATCATTACAAGTGATTTACAACATGATTCTAATGGATTTACATCATATTACAAAAACGTGCACTTGTATTGACTTTGACTTGTCTTTTCTCTAATTTGAGATGTGCAAGTTAGGGCATTTGGAGTGTGTCTATACTTAATCTGAAATAACTCAAGTAGAGACATTAGACACCAATATGTGGAATGGTTAGTCATCATCAAAACACGGGTTTAGTCAATTCAGACGTGAGTCAACATTGACCTAATTGACCTTGAGTCAACACAAGGATGTTACCACATAACTAAGACCCAAAGGAGCCCACCTCTCTCTCTCCTCTAGATGATGCCAAGAGAGAGAATGACTATTCTAGAGGTGGAAAACTTGCACATCAACCCCTACTAAGGGTGAATTACAATTTGCACCTTAACCATACCACAAAACACAGACATCATCCAAACAAGCTCAAACAAGAAACTTAAGCTTTCTACAAGCCCTAATTACATTTCAGATGATTAGAGAAAGGTTCTAAGCAACATACTTAGGCAAAAAATAGGATTATCCCAAAACATGGGTCAGGGTCCTTTCATGCCATAAACCCCTAATAGGGATTTCGCCCCCGAAATCCTAAGAGAAAAGAGAGGGGTACTTCCTCCTCATCTCTTCTTTGAGCTCCCACATGGCTTCTTCAACTCCATGATGATGCCAAAGATCCTTCACCAGTACTAGGCCCTTCCTTTTCAACTTCTTCACTCTCCGATCAAGGATCAACACTGGACATTCCACATAGGACATATACTCATCAAGATCTACCTCTACAGGCCGCAACACTAACTCTGTATCCATATGGCACTTGCTCAACATACTCACATGAAACACTAGATGCAACCTGTGTAACTCATGTGGCAACTCCAACATGTATGCCACCTTCCCAACATGTGCCACCACTGGGTAAGGTCCCATAAACCTGGGAGCCATCTTACCCTTCTTCTCAAACTTCAAAACACCATTCCCAGGAGATACTTTCAAATATACCTTGTCTCCCACTTGGAACTCCAAGGGTCCATGATGGTTATTTACATACAATCTCTATCTGTCATGTGCTACCTTCAACTGTTGTTGGATTACCTTGATCTTCTCTATTGTCTGTTGTACAAGCTCAAGACCAAGAATTTGATACTCACCTGTCTCATACCAACACAAGGGAGATCTACAATGCCTCCCATACAACAACTCGTAAGGTACCATGTTTATGCTACTCAGATAGCTACTGTTGTAGGAGAACTCCATCAAATTGAGGTGTATGTCCCAACTTCCTGAAAACTAAAGAACGTAGGCTCTCAACAGATCCCCCAAGTTGTGAATGCTCCTCTCAGATTAACCATCCATCTGTGGGTGGAAAATAGTGCTAAACTTTAACCGTTTACCCAAAGTTGTGTGCAGTTGTTCCCAAAAGTGACTCGTGAACTGGGGACCTCTATCAGACACAATAGTTGTTGGAACACCATGCAAATGCACTATCTCATCCACATAGATCTAAGCAAGTTTCTCTACTATGAACATCATCTTCATGGGAAGGAAATGTGTTGACTTGGTCAATCAGTCAACGATCACCCAGATGGAATCATGACCTTTGGCTGTCCTAGGTAAACCAACCACAAAGTCCATAGTTACATGGTCTCATTTCCATTATGGTATAGACAACGGTTGCAACATCCCTACAGGCTTCTGATGCTTAGATTTAACCTGCTGAATACATTATATCTCACAACGAACTTAGCCACATCCTAAGCCTGGAAACCAATACATATCCTTTAGATTATGATACATTTTGGTTCTACCTGGGTTCATAGCGTACATGGATGAGTGATCCTCTTCTAGCACAATCTTTCTCAGATCATCAGCATCAGGAACCACAACTCTGCCATGGTAACAAACTATCCCATCGTCTCACTCGTGGAAGCCATCACACTTCTCACTACCAAAGTCTGATCTAATCTGTTGTATCACAGTATCAATCTATTGTGCCTCTTTGATCTATTGCCTTAGCATGGGCTTTTCCTGTAAATGTTCCAACAAACTTGCTAGCAAAGAAACTTCCAACTTAACATTCATCTAAAGTAAGGAGACCAAAATGTCTCGCTTGTGGCACATCAAAGAAATCAACTGGGCTCTATCCATAGGAGAAGACAAAGACTTCCTACTCAATGCATCTGCCATGAAATTCCCCTTCCTTGGATGATAATCAATTGTGAATTTGTAGTCTTTGATTAACTCCATCCAACAATGTTGTCTCGTATTCAACACTTGTTGTGAAAAGATATACTTCAGGTTCTTGTGATCCGTGAAGATCTAACACTTCTCCCCATATAGGTAGTACCTCTAAACTGTCAACGCGTGAACTATATCAGCTAACTCCAGATCATGGTTCAAGTAATTCCCCTTGTATTTCTTAAGCTGTCAAGAAGAAAAAGAAACCACTTTCTTGTCCTGCATCAGCACACAACCATAGCCATTCCTAGATGCATCACAGAAGACTATGTATCTGTTTCCTTGCTCAAGAAAGACCAGAAGTGGTGCACTTGTCAAATTCTCCTTCGAAATCTGAAAAGCATGTTGACATCTGTCATCCCAGATGAGCGTCTCGTCCTTCCTTGTCAACTTTGTTAGAGGTAAAGAGATAGCGTTGAAGTCCTTGATGAACCTCTCGTAATAGTCTGCCAAACCTAGAAAAGTGCATACTTCTGTCGGCATCTTTGGTTGCTCCCACTCTATCACTGACTCCACCTTCTCGGGATCCACATGTAGTCCCTCAGCAGATATGACATGCCCTAGGAAAGCTACCATCTTCAACTAGAACTCCCACTTGCTGAACTTGACATAAAGTTGATGTTGTCTTAGAACGGTCAACACATGGCGTAGATGTTGTTCATGTTGTTGATTGTCACGATTGTATATCAAGATGTCATCTATGAAGACCACCACAAACTAATCAAGAAATTGCCGACACACCCTGTTCATCAAATCCATGAATGTTGTTGGTGCATTGGTTAGCCCAAACGGAATGACCTTGAACTCGTAGTGACCATACCTCATCCTTAAAGCTGACTTAGGTATGTCATCATCGTTGATCCTCAACTAGTAATATCTTGACCTCAGGTCTATCTTTGAGAACATTGTCGCACCTCACAACTAATCAAATAGGTCATCTATCCTCGGTAAGGGATACTTATTCTTTATTGTCACCTTGTTCAACTGTTTGTAGTCTATGCATAGCCTCATAGACATGTCCTTCCTTTTCAAAAATAGCACTAGAGAACCCCATGATGATGTACTCGATCTGATGATGAAAAACACTAGAGGGGGGGGGTGAATAGAGTTTTTAAATTATTTTAACAATTAATTGAACTCAAACAACCACAATTGAAAATTGGAAGAAGGAGACAGGTGTTTAGAGTGGTTCCAACTTTAGCAACTACTAAAGTTGTCAGTCCACTACCCGGTTGCTTACCCAACCGGGATTTTGAAAGTATTTATTTTATTACCTTCCCAAGGATTTATACAAAATACAATACTTTCCTTTACACCCTTTGAACAGCCTTCACTTGAAGTAGGTGCACCAACTTGAGGTAGCCTTCTTGAAGTAACTCCAAGATCCCCCTTGAAGTATCCTTCCTCTCTAGAAGTAACCTCCCGTCGCACCAGCCTTCTGAAGTAGCTCAAAGTCACCTTATTCACCAAGAAGAACTCCACCCTCTCCAATCAGCAGCCTCCAACCTAGGAGTAGCAAGGAGGGTACAAACGGTAATACAGAACAAGAAAGTAAATAGGAAATTACAACTTATCCTTTGTAGCCCAAGGCTTGATTTGCCTAGATCAAGCGTATAGATCTCCTAACCAAGTGTGTGGACTTGTGATTGCAGTGGGTAGGAGATACTAGCCTATAGGAAACGAATTATGAGCTAAGGAATGAAATGGCCAATTGTCACAATGCTCAAATTGCTCACAAACAGATTGCTTAAAGTATGCTCAAGGATTTCTCAAGTGTAGCAAGTGTGTTTGAGTGTCCTATGGCTTGTCCTATTTATAGGAATGGCCTAAGGATGCTTAAGGACGTTCTAGACAACTTCTAGGGGTTTCTAAGTGCTTAACTAGCCGTTAGGTACAAAGTTGTTGCTTTAACAACGGCTAATTAATTTATTCTGCAGTTGCTGTCAGAGACCGTCTCGGTCGAGGAATGGTCGACCGAGACACCTACTCGGTCGAACTTTTGTCGACCGACAGGCACTCTGGAACAAGTGATTTGCAACGTCTTTCTCCAACTGCCAACTAACTTGTCTGTTGTGTCTAACGGATACTTTGGATCTTTCTCGGTCGAGAAGATTGTCGACCGAGAGTGTCTCGGTCGAGGAGTTTGTCGACCGAGATTGATCCTGTTTCAATGTTTCAATTTAGGCACTAACTATATGTATGAGTGTGCAAATGTGATCCTATTTGAAGGGGATGACTTATCTAAATGTGATGTTTAGCTAGGGAAGATCTAACGCTTGATTTACATGCAATCTAAGTACTTGTACATTATATATTTGTACAAGTTTTTACAAAGAATTTACATTGCATGAAAACATAAACATGTAAGCATATGGATTTCCCTAGATTCTTTGACATCCACCTTAATCCTGCACACTCAAGTAGCTCGTTAGATCAATAAGAATGAAATGTTTGTCATAATCAAAACAAAGGGATTTATAGATGTCCATTTAGCCAACAATCTCCCCCTTTTTGAAGATAACAAACATTTCCTAAATATAAAAACAAAGGAAATATAGACCATATGAATTTCATACCTTTAGATTACCTTTTGTAGCTTTTTCTCTTGTTTATAAAATGTTTGCTTATTATTCCCTTTGAATTATGGAACATGAAATCCAATTCACTAGGGAATATAGCAACTTTCAATGTAAAGCCAAGAGTTTATTTATGAAACTCATTGATTGAGTTTTTATAAGTTTTAGTTTTATATTTATTACTCCCCCTTTGTCATTTCAAAAAGATATCCGTTTAGAAATAAAAACTCCCCCTTAATTAGATGTCCCATCAAATCTAATGAAAAAGATGTCCATTTAAAAGCCAAAATATCATGATGTAAATAAGAGTTTTTGTTTAAGTAGCACAAATATCAAAGAAAACATCTTCCAAAGGAGCGATAAGCAATTGCTTCCTAATTTTGTTAAATTGATCTAGTGGAAGCGGTTTTGTCAAAATATCAGCCAATTGATCTTCCGTATCAGCATGATGAAGGGAAACATGATTCTTGGAGATGTGATCCCTTAAAAAATGATGACGGATTTCAATATGTTTAGCTCGGCTGTGTAAAATAGGATTGTGTGCTAATGTTTATAGCGCTCGTGTTGTCACAAAAAATAGGCGTAGATGAAAAAGTAAAACCATAATCGTTTAATACTTGTTGCATATAAAGCACTTGAGCACAACAAGACCCGACTGCCATATATTCAGCTTCAGTTGTAGATAGGGAAACCGTATTTTGTTTCTTGCTAAACCAAGATACTAAAGCTCTCCCTAATAAGAAACAGCCACCAGTAGTACTCTTGCGATCAAGTCGACAACCAGCATAATCCGCATCAGTATAAGATTTAAAATCCAAGGATTGTCCTTTTGGATACCATAAACCAAAGCAAGTAGTGCCGGCTAGGTAACGAAGAATTCGTTTAACTGCTAGAAAATGAGAGTGCATAGGTTGTGATTGAAATCGAGCACAAAGACCAACGGGAAACATAATGTCCGGTCTAGAAGCAGTTAAGTAAAGCAAACTACCAATCATGGCTCTATATAAAGAATCATCAATAGGTTCCCCATTTTCATCCTTATCAATTTTAGTAGAAGTAGCCATAGGAGTAGTAGCATGTTTGAACTGATCCATCCCAAAACATTTTAAGAGGTCTTTAGTATATTTTTCTGGGCTTATGAATATTCCGGTAGGTGTTTGCTTAATTTGAAAACCAAGAAAGAAAGTTAGTTCACCCATGAGGCTCATTTCAAATTCTTTTTGCATAATATCACTAAATTGTGTGCACAATGAATCATTAGAAGCTCCAAAAATAATGTCATCAACATATATTTGCACAACTAGGAAATCAGATGTATATGTTTTGAAAAATAAAGTAGAATCTGAATTTCCAATAGAAAAACCATTATCAAAAAGATATGTCTTGAGCCTTTCATACCAATTTCTAGGTGCTTGTTTTAAACCATAGAGTGCTTTCTTAAGTTTATAAACATAGTCACCTTTTTCCGGTATTTCAAAACCAGGTGGTTGGGCAACATATACTTCTTCTTGAATGATGCCATTTAGAAATGCACTTTTTACATCCATTTGGTATAGTTTGATGTTTTTATGTGCAGCAATAGCTAGTAACATTCTAATAGCTTCAAGTCTAGCTACCGGTGCATACGTTTCATCAAAATCTATTCCTTCTTGTTGATTATATCCTTGTGCTACTAACCGAGCTTTATTCCTTATTACTTCTCCTGCCTCATTTAGCTTGTTCCTAAAAACCCATTTAGTTCCTATTATGGTTTTATCATGTGGTTTAGGAACTAAATCCCATACATTATTTTTAGTGAATTGATTCAATTCTTCTTGCATGGCTATTATCCAATAATCATCTTTAAGAGCTTCAGATATCTTTTTAGGTTCAATGATAGAAACAAAAGCCATGTTTGGAACATCTTTGAAAGAAGACCTAGTTTTAACTTTATCATTAGGATCTCCAATAATTAATTCTTGAGGATGATCTTTAATAAGCCTAGGTGTAGGTTGTGGTTCAACTTGGTGATTATTTGTAGTACTTTTCTCACTATTATGTGGTATGTTTAAATTTTTGAATTGATTTGTGAGATCTATGATTTCTAGATTTTCAGATTTGGACTCTTCATGAAAAGAAACATGAATAGATTCCTCAACTTTTCTAGATATAGTGTTATATACTCTAAAAGCTTTGCTAGAAGTGGAATATCCCAAAAAGAATGCTTTGTGTGATTTTGAGTCAAACTTATCTCTATCATCTTTGGTATTTAAGATATAGCATGTGGAGCCAAAGGTATGAAAATAGTCAACTCTAGGTTTCTTAGAATGTATTAGTTCATATCGAGTTTTCTTTAAATGGGAGTGAACAGTTACTCTATTTAGCACATAGCATGCAGTGTTTACAGCTTCAGCCCAAAAGGTTTTGGGTGTGTTATGTTCAAGCATCATAGTTCTAGCCATTTCTTGTAGTGATCGATTTTTCCTTTGAACTATACCATTTTGTTGTGGGATGCGTGGAGCAGAAAAATTATGGGTGTACCCTTGAGATGTACAAAACTCTTCAAATGTATGATTTTCAAATTCTCCACCATGATCACTTCTAATGGTACATATTTTGCTTTGTAATAGATTTTCAATCTTGGAACAAAATTGTATAAAAACATGAATAGTATCATCTTTAGTTGCAATAAAGTGTACCCATGTGTATCTACTATAATCATCAACAATAACAAAACAGTATCTTTTACCACCAATAGATTGTGTCCTCATGGGTCCAAATAAATCCATATGAATTAATTCTAAGGACCTACTAGTGCTAAGTACATGTTTTGGTTTAAAAGAGGTTTTGGTTTGCTTTCCCATTGTGCATGGTTCACAGTTTTCAACTTGATCAAAAGATAAAGTAGGCAATCCACGAACAAGATCATATTTCACTAACTTTTTAATAACATGTGAACTAGCATGTCCTAGCATTTTATGCCATACTTGTAAGGTATTTTCATTTGCAAGCAAGAATTTTCCCACTACTGATTTCATAGAGTTAGGTTTAAGAATATAAAGATTTCCAACTCTATTTCCTTCATAAACAACATTTGTAGTGTTTTCTATTAATAACTTGCAGCAAGTTTTGTTAAATAACACATCATAACCACTATCACATAATTGACTAGCACTTATCAAATTATGGTGCAAACCATCAACGAGTAGAACATTTTTTATTTCGAGATTTGTACCAACATTACCTATTCCAACGATTTTTCCCTTACCATTGTCTCCAAAGGTGACTGTTCCACTTTTCTTTTCTTCAAAAGTTTGAAATGCATCCTTGTTCCCGGTCATATGTTTGGAACATCCACTGTCAACCACCCATTCCTGCATTAAAATGTAGATTTTGGTACCCATGTGATGGTCCGATATGGTTAGAATCATTTAAGTACAGATTTGTATAAGAGTTCTGAATCAGAAGTCCAGTCGGTCGACAATTGTTCGACCAACATCTGTCTCGGTCGACAACTTGTCGATCGAGAAGATTACTGTATTACAAACCAGAAAACACAGAAATGTAGCTCGGTTGACCAATTTTCGACCGAAATAATTGCTGTAAGTTTTGATATGTTACAGATATTCGGTCGGTCGACAATACTTCGACCGATTAATGGTTCGGTCGACAATACTTTGACCGACTAAGTTCCTATTTCAGTACAATAATGCAAAAAAATTTACAATATGCATGCAATCTTTTGTTTAGTTGAGATAAGACAATATAAATAGCAAGATGGAGCGTTTGGTTATATCTTAACTAAATTCCATTTGACTCTACTAAGTTTGAGGTTTTGGGACCCAAACTAAATCGGAATCCTTAGTTTTATAAGGACATGAAAAGGAGTAGTGTCCAAGGCGTAAACAAAAATGGCAAGTAATAGAATCAACTTCATTTCTCTTTCTAGCCATTGTGTTCTTGGGTACAAACATAGTTTGAGTTCTTTTGGGTTGATTTTTCTTTGGAGCATATCCCAAACCTTTTCTTCCGTTGAAAACAGTACCAATACTTAGAATGCTATCAAGTATATCTTTTCTTCTTAACTCATAAAGTTCTCTTTGCAGCTGAGCAATATCATTCATTTTCTTATGTAAATCTTTTCTTGCTTGATCTAAATCAGATAGCAATGAATCTCTTTCTTTTACAACATTATCATAGTCTAGATGGTTACACAAAATAGGTTGACTCTGAAAATCTTTTAGTTTATCTAACAAGTCAGTCTTTTCTTTAGAAAGAAGATCAACATTTGTTTCTAAAGTGAGTATTTTTCTTGTGCAATCGTCTAAAGATGTTTTTAAAGACAAATTCTTAAGATCAATGTTATTCTTTTCAGAAGAAAGATTATCTAATTTAGCAATTTGCTCATCATTTGATTTGATAACCTTCTTTAGTTTCTTCTTGACATCAACATACTTATCATGAATTTCTTGTAGACTAGTAACTAACTCTTCTTTAGAAAGATCAAGTAGGCTTATCTCTTGAGAGTTTTCATCATCTTCTCTTGCCATTAGACAATCCACGGTTTCTTCTCCGCTTTCACTGTCACTTGATTCGTCCCATGCAGCTTTATAGGCTTTTTCTCCCTTCTTCTTGTGTGAGCTTTTCTTTCCTTTCCTTGCTTTAGGACATTCATTTTTGAAATTCCCTTTCTTCCCACATTCAAAGCACCTAGGAGGGGTAGAAGAAGAGCTGGAAATTTTGTTAGATTTAAATCTTTTGTATTTCTTACCATTTACTATCAAGGCTTCTTCTCCCTCTTCTTCACTTGACTCCTCACTTTCTTGTGTGACAGCCTTTGAAGCTTTTAGAGCCACATCCTTCTTCTTTCCTTGTTGAAGTTCACATGCTCTTCTTTCTTCCTCTTCTAGGGTTGCTTCATGAGCTTCTAAGTTGCCAATAAGTTGCTCCATTTTCAGTCGAGTGAGGTCGTTTGCTTCTTCAATGGCTGTCACCTTTGGCTTATATTTTGGAGGAAGTGAACGAAGGATATTTGATACCTGATCTTCTTCAGGAATAGGTTTTCCTAGAGCACTTAAACCATTAACAATAGTAGAGAATTTTGCAAACATTTCACTAATTGATTCATTAGTATCCATACGGAAGTGTTCAAATTTTTTGTTTAAACTTGCTTATTTTGGAATTTTTGACTTGGACTGTACCTTCATAGGTTATGGACAGTCTATGCCAAATATCATAGGCTGTGTCACAATTAGATATTCTATTAAATTCTCCTACCGAAATAGAACAATATAAAATGCTTACAGCTTTTGCATTCATTTGGGCCAGCTTTACCGTATTTGCATCCCATTCTGCAAATTGAGTTTGAGGGAGCTCGTATGGGGTTGACACCATTCTCCATAAGTCCCAATTGATGCCTTGGAAGTAGAACTGCATCCTTCTTTTCCAATATTGGTAGTTTGTTCCATCGAACGCTGGAGGCCTAGCAACAAGTGTCCCTTCGAGGTTGAGGTTGTTGAGCACTCCATCACCCATTTCTTCAAGACCTTGTTAGGGTTCCTTGAAGCCTGCTCTGATACCAATTGAAAAACACTAGAGGGGGGGTGAATAGAGTTTTTAAATTATTTTAACAATTAATTGAACTCAAACAACCACAATTGAAAATTGGAAGAAGGAGACAGGTGTTTAGAGTGGTTCCAACTTTAGCAACTACTAAAGTTGTCAGTCCACTACCCGGTTGCTTACCCAACCGGGATTTTGAAAGTATTTATTTTATTACCTTCCCAAGGATTTATACAAAATACAATACTTTCCTTTACACCCTTTGAACAGCCTTCACTTGAAGTAGGTGCACCAACTTGAGGTAGCCTTCTTGAAGTAACTCCAAGCTCCCCCTTGAAGTAGCCTTCCTCTCTAGAAGTAACCTCCCGTTGCACCAGCCTTCTGAAGTAGCTCAAAGTCACCTTCTTCACCAAGAAGAACTCCACCCTCTCCAATCAGCAGCCTCCAACCTAGGAGTAGCAAGGAGAGCACAAACAGTAATACAGAACAAGAAAGAAAACAGGAAATTACAACTTATCCTTTGTAGCCCAAGGCTTGATTTGCCTAGATCAAGCGTATAGATCTCCTAACCAAGTGTGGACTTGTGATTGCAGTGGGTAGGAGATACTAGCCTATAGGACACGAATTATGAGCTAAGGAATGAAATGGCCAATTGTCACAATGCTCAAATTGCTCACAAATAGATTGCTCAAAGTATGCTCAAGGATTTCTCAAGTGTAGCAAGTGTGTTTGAGTGTCCTATGGCTTGTCCTATTTATAGGAATGGCCTAAGGATGCTTAAGGACGTTCTAGACAACTTCTAGGGGTTTCTAAGTGCTTAACTAGCCGTTAGGTACAAAGTTGTTGCTTTAACAATGGCTAATTAATTTATTCTGCAGTTGCTGTTAGAGACCGTCTCGGTCGAGGAATGGTCGACCGAGACACCTACTCGGTTGAACTTTTGTCGACCGGCAGGCACTCTGGAACAAGTGATTTGCAACGTCTTTCTCCAACTGCCAACTAACTTGTCTGTTGTGTCTAACGGCTACTTTGGATCTTTCTCGGTCGAGAAGATTGTCGACCGAGAGTGTCTCGGTCGAGGAGTTTACCTGCCACCATGGCCGATACCAAACACATCAAAAGAATCTTCCTGTCTCCTTGGAAGATCCATGTATTACCACTATCTAAAAATGCCATTGCTTGGAACTACAATTCAAGGCCAACCTATACTTCTCCAAGGTGTCCATTCCAAGGATTACATCGAATCCATGCATATTAAGTGGTATGAGATCCACTTGAATGTTGTGCCTCAAAAAAGAGAGGAGACATGAAGGACACGCCTCCTGTAACACTACAGAACCAACTAACATGGTTTCTAACAGCAAGCTATTCTTCATACGACTAATAGGCAAAAGACAACTATTAAGAACTTTGAGAGTGACAAAAGAGTGTTTTGCACCCAGATCAACCAAAACAGAAATAAAGAAAGAAGAAGACAAATCAAAATGAAATAACTCCATATGACCTTTCACTACTCATGGGTTGACCACCGCCTCCGGCTGACTCATAGTATAGAATCTAGTCGTTTCCTGTTGTCGCCCCCTTCCTTTGCTTCCCTAAGCGGACAATCCAACTTGTGACGCTTGACCATGTCCTTATCTTCCTTCACCACTGTTCTAATGTGTCTGAGAGACATGTTGGCTCTGCCTTAGTTGCTGGGTCACTTCATCATCTTTCACTGGGAAAAATAGTTTAGTATGCCCAACCTGTCCATACTTATAGCACATCTTGTTCTCATACCAAGGCCTAGGTGGCCCTGTCACTGATACTGTTATTGTTTTGTGAGATCCATCACAGAGAAAGCTAAAGCCTTTACCTTTACTAGGAGACCACTGTGTCTGTGTGTTGAACCTTTGCGATGTTGGCGGTGTAGAAAATCTCAGCTTTTGAAAGCCTCCTGATGACTGTCCTTGAAACTGTGCAGACCTCTTCTTGGCGCTTGCCTCTCATTTCTCAATCATATATCACTCTTTCCTCCAAATAGACTCCACAAATGCGGAAAACCTTTCTCAGTTTTCCAAAGCAGTTGTTAGGGTAGACAACTCAGCATTCAATACCTTCTCAAAACGAATAATCCGCTCATCCTCCATAGCATCCATGTAAGGATAGAACCTCAATAACTCCATAAACATTGCTTCATACTCATTGATAAACATAGGTCCTAGTCGGATCTGTTCAAACTGGCTAATCTTCTCATCCAGATAGGTCTGTGGAAAGTATTGACTGACAAACTCACGTCGAAACTCCTCCCAACATATAGCTTCTCAAAGCCTCTCCTCCTCCTCTATGGCCCACCAGTGGCGAGCACTCCCCTTCAGAAGGTTCATTGTGTACTTCACTTTATCTATTTTGAGGGTACTAAGGATCTTAAAGGCTTTCTCAATCTTGGTAAGCCACAGATTCACATATGATGGATCAGCTATCCCAGCATATTCCAAAGCTCCAACCTGGTGAAGTCGCTCAAAAGTCTTCCCAGTACCTAAAGATTCAATATGGGGAACCGAAGCCCTAGGTTGAGGTAAAGGCATCTTGTCTGTCATATGAGTCATAGTAGCCATAAACTTCCCAAAAAGAGATCGAAAGGTGGGATTTTCAAGCATGGCTAGGTCAAACCGGGGGACTTTAGGCACCCGATCTTCATGAGCCTGGTTGCTTGCACCACCACCTGGTGCTGCAACACTTCTTTCAACAACATGTTCTTCATGTTCTCTAGACATCTTTAAGTGTTTCCTTCTTCTCGTGCATAAGCAGAAGTCACTATAAGACATACCAAAGAAAACAAGAACAGATAAAAACCCTATTCCTAGGTTCATATAGACATAGCTAACCTAAAACTCTGATACCAACGATATTGTGATGCCCAGTGCCACACAAAGTGAGACTACTCAAAACTTAACCGTGGAAGAAAGATTAAACAAACATGTTACTAAAATATACTAAAATATTAAATCTGACTTTCATTAAACACAAAAGCATCAAAAACCTTTTACATACAAGTCCTTTCATGTCACAAGGCACTTACCAGGGGTGTCATCAGCCTATTACAAGAAAACATGTTCCAAACATTCATATACATACATATCCACATGTCTATACGTAAATAGAGTTACAAAATCCAAAACATGTATCAATACTCACCTACAACCACATCCAACAACCATCTAAAAGACCTTAGTGTATAGGGATGATGCTAGGACTAATATCAAAAGGACATCTAGCAGCACTTCCAACCTTATCAGCTACTGTCTTTCTTGCATCTGCTCAACCTCTATTGCATGATCTCTGCCTTCTCGTGCACGTCCACCTAAAAATATGTGGAAAACCCACGTGACAATATTCTAAATCTTAGAGGGAGATATAACTCTCCACCAACTCTATTATTAACACAGTTAGGATGATTAAAGAAGTTAGTAAAGTTACAACCATGATAAGTAGGTAATCATTATTAATAGCATAAGCAATTACTAAAACATTTTAACATTATTAAAGGAATATGAAGAACATGTATATTTTCTACTAACAAAACTGTACAAAATCAACCAAGTCCTCATCTAATATTTCCTCATTTGTTCCTATACAAGTATATGACAAGGCTATTTACGTATTCTATTTTTCCCTAAGGATTTGAGTCGTACCTCCCAAACCCAACCGACCTCTGCTAAGTCAAAATTAGTACCATTCAAGGTCTCGTGGAAGAGTCAGAATCCACAACCTCACCAAACCTAGTGGTCAGAGTATGAGTAACACCACAGAGACATGTCAGTCAACTGCACAAGTGACTCATAGTCAACTGAAGGAGCATCTCACGCATGGTTGCCCACATATATCAACACCTAGCCCACCTTGGTACAAGTAACAGTGTAAGAAGAACAGGCTCACGCATGGCCGTTCTAACAAGAAGGAATGGCTCACGCATGGCCAATGAGACCGACTCACACATGGTTGTCTCACAAAACCAGAAATTAAGGATGCAAGGGGATACTCAACTTACACCGTGTATATTAAAAAATATGCGCTCTGAGTTAAACTCATTTCACCATCCAGCAGATGCTGACACTAAATGGATCTATCGCACAGGGAAAGCTACATGATTAAGTTTCACTTGATTATTTAGGTCATTTAAGTGCCTTTTAGCATCAATAAAGTTACAATGTATAAACTTTAAACAAGTTCTACAAACATAAGGGCATAATACATTACCAAAAAATATTTGAGAATATAAGGTGTAATCTCATCACATTATCCCTTTCTGCTTGTCATTCGCCATATTTTTCATCCCAAGGACCAGTAGCAACCCCTCATCTTGATGCTGAAAAAATTATCACCTCATATTAGGCAATAAACCATCTTTAGGTCATAATACCATTTTTACCTCCTCTTTTTGTGATACCAACACTCACATGCCTCATAAGGCCCATTCAATCATATCTTAAACACTATAGCTCTTATCTAGCTATGTTTATCAACTTGTGACACATGTACGGTTAGAGATTTATAATCAAGAAAGATAATACTTCATTACTACTACCATTTCATAAAGGTTCATGTCATTCACACTACATCATTAGGGTTAGGGTTCTCTTTAAAAAATTAGGGTTTACAAGGTTGGATCAAAAACCAACCTTAATTCATCACTTCCATTATCACTATAGAGTACGTTATGAGATTATAGGTTGTAGGAAATAGCACTCCCTTGTTGCTCATACAAACACCTCATAGGGTATTGGTGTGTCTGCCAGAGATGCTACACACTAGCCGATTTGACTCGACTAGATGTGCCCCACGAGATCGTAACACATGGTGGATTCACTTTCAATATTTATAAAACCTAACTTAACACGTACTCATACTAAAACAACTATACCCACAAGAACACGGGGTCATCTCATAGTATAGGAAGGTGGCAAGTATAGGGTCGATCCACAGGGAGAAGAGGGGGCACTAGAGCTAGGTTTAGTTTCACTAGGTTCCTACTGTAGAGACTAGGGTTAAGGGTTTGAAGGTTGTTTTGATTGTTAAACTAATATGAACAAGCGAACAATTGAAGGTAGGAATGAAAACTAAGTTAACCCTAGACTACATTAAAGTTAAAAAAACAAGAAAGGACTAAACTAGATATGAAAAGGGCAAATTACACTAAGGAAAGCAAGAGAAGAGAAAAAGAGAAATTAAAGATCTAAGCTAGCATGAACAAGGAAAGAGCAAAGAAAGAAGCTAACTAAGCAAGAAAATAACTAATTAAGCAAAGCAAGCACAAAACTAGGGTTTTGAGCAATTAATGAAGGTGTGGGATGTTTAGGGGATGCACTTATCACTTAAGTTGGGGGTGACATATGAACATTATGATTCCATTTAGATTATCCAAACCAAACAACAAGTTAGAGTCTAATGAATTAACCTAAGCTACTAACTGGCCAAGGATATGCTAGGTTGTGTATAGGGGAACTAGTCCCTAACACCCCCTACTACCCTTGCGAGGCTCAACTAGGTTAGGGATTAGGTTCAATTCAATTAGAGTCTAATCAAGTCTAGGTTTCTAGATTAGACATTCCTAGGGAAATTAGGGGTTGAGGGTAGTAATGGGGATGTGAAATTAGGGCTTTGGACCCCAATTCCCCCACCTATTAGCCTTGAGAAGGCTCCATGCTAATTGCACTAGAATTATCTAATCTAGCTACTTAGATCTCACACTTAGGTTTAGGGAGACTGATTATGATGTAGGAATATGGGAGGAAACCTAGGGATCCAGGAATTGAACCTAGGGGCAAATCCCAAAATTCACACATATAAGCAATTTGCCTAAGTTCCTAGGTGATTTCACACACAAACCAACAAGCAATTCATGGAGAATGAGATGAAAATAGAATATAATCATTAAAAAATAGAATTAAAATGTTTACATGTCATTTTCCCCCAACATGGTATCAAAGTAATATAATTTCCCCCAAACAGCCCACCAAAAGGGGCTTAGCTACTCATAGAAATGGAAAATACAAAAAGAAAGGAGAAAGAGGTAGAAGAAGCCATGGAGCTCAGTGTAGATGAAGGAATCCTCCTATCCATATACTGAAAGATGACCTCCTCTCTCCTCCAAGGTGCAAGGGTGTGCAATGAAGGGGATTATGGGTAGGAACTAGTATAAACTAGTGTTTTAGTGGTGGAAATGATGAAATGGAGTGGAATGGAGGTGGAAATGGAGTGAAATGGATAAGGGGTGAAAATGGGGGGCTAAGAGGTGGTGGAAGGTAGCTACCTCGTGCCCCAGATGCCACCTAGGTATATATAGGTGTGGGGGAAGAATTACGTTAAATGGGGGCAAAGTGGGTAGAACAGTGCAGAAAATCAGGTAAAATTGTGTGTAGCACGGTCGTTCTGGGCTGCACGACCGTGGTGGGTAATGGGTAGCACGACCGTGGTGGATGGTAACAGCCGTGGTGAAAAAATGGAATCAACAGGGAAATTTTGGGTTTCTGGGACTGGTAGCACGGCCGTGCTGGCTAGCACTTCCGTTCTGGGAACTCCCAAAATGGCCATTCTTGATAGCACGACCGTTCTCGCCAAGTGGGTCAATTTTTTAAGATTCTACTGATTGGGGCATGTCCCAAAACAGCCTTTCCATGGTATCACGGCCGTTCTGGGGTCCCTCCCCTGCATTTGAGTGTTGAACTTGGCCATCCATGAAGGTTATTGCTTCAATACATCCTTAAACCACTTGGGGTAGGTTTGGAGTGGTTTTTGCCTCATTTTGGGCTCCTCCAAGCCTGGGGAAACCCTAGATTCAACCATCTTCTTTCAAATCCATCAAGTAGTGGCCAAAGTACCTATAATTATGCAAAAACCATCCATAAGTGCATTTGACAATAAAATACATATTGAGGGAAATAACATGTAATCTAATAGGTCTAGATGTGATTGAAATACAAAATGATACAAGATGAAGCCCTAAAATAGGGCTGAATCAAGTATCCTATCATACCATATAATCCCATCATCAACATGATATATCACAAATACCATTACAATGTATCGATTTCATGTGGCTATATGGATCCTGGTTTCATCATCTACATGTGTCCTCCTGACCATACTAAGGTGTGTCAGGAAAGCTCATCTAAGGATAATTGTTTATCACTCAAGGTGTAGGTTAGTTACACTTGTGGTGTGTCGGATTAGACCTCAAGGTGTCGAGCAATCTCATCTTAAAGTGTATCAGTTTAGCATCAGTCCAAGAATGTCAGGTTGATACTTGACATTGAGTGTCGACTTGTCACCATCATAACATGTCGAATACCTCGATGCAAGGCTCAAGGGGTTAACCTCTCCAAGGCATGCCAGTTTAACCCTACTCAAAAGTGTGCCAGGTTAGACACCACTGTGTCGACCTCTTACTTAAGGGCATCTTGGTCGGAACTTCAAGGCATAACAGCTCACAAGAGATCATCCTGGTCATGTCGGGCCAATTTAACCCTACTTGAAAGTGTGTTGGGTTAGACACCACTGTGTCGACCTGTTACTTAACCAAGGGCATCTTGGTCGGCACTTCAAGGCATAGGCATACTAGCTCATAAGATATCATCTTGGTCATGTCGGGCTAGCACCCTCACCATATCGGTCTAAGGTGTCAGCTAGCAAGGCATATCGACTTAACCCCTTTAGAGCATGTCGGGTTAGAACTAATTTGGGGTGTCTCCTAGATCAAGGTGTGTCAGTTTAAGCATCACAAGATATGTCGACTATTCACATCCTAGTGTGTGTGTTGACTCGTCATCTTCAACCTTGAGATATAGGCCACTAGCTCCGTATTATCATGGCAAGAAACTACAAGATATGGACAACAACTAAATGAGGTTCCTTCTTCAAATCAGTTCTCAAGACCATTATTAACTACTAACAAATATGAGATGAATGATTTAGAGATAAGAAATAATATAATCACATGAAAGAGTGAAAATAATAAAGAAGGCTAAGAGTTATATAACCCACCTCAAAAATCACCACCAAGTTCTGAGCTTCAAGCTCACGACCTCAAGGTTGAAGATGACCCACCCAAATTGATCACCACCACACCTCCAAGGAAGAAGACAAGACCAAGGTTAATGTGGCTCAAAATGAAAAGGAGATATCCATGATCCATGGTTGAGAAGAATAAGAGAGATAGTAAACATAACTTACCAAGTTAGAAGATGAAAGATGATCAAGGAACACCACTATCTTGGGACTCATCCTCCATGCTCCAAGAGAACCTCTCTAGCTCCTAAAGCTTCTCAAGGTCGTCCATCAAGAAGGAGAGAAAGCAAGAATGGCCAAAAGGATTCTCTTGCATGGGGGAAAAGAAGACTATATACTAGGGGGGTGAGAGAGAGATCATGGGAAGGGTATCATCACCTTAGCAGCCTAGGTGACACTTATTCATGAAAAATGGGCCACATGAAACAACATGCAAGACGTGGTCATATGATCTAGGTTAGATCTCACCCTCTTGGTCTCCTACCAAGATCATGGCCTCACTAACCCGATATGCCACATCCCCACACACTCATAAAATGATAAGAACCTTCCAACTTCTCCAAACCGAGATGCATCTCCTCTCACGCACTCATTAGCCCGAGATGCATCCCCATACTTAGTCACAAACTGATACACAGCATATCCAAGGCTCTCTAACCTGAGATAATACATCTAGGTGCAAAACACACATCACCAAGATGCATCTCCTCTCACACACTCATTAGCCCGAGATGCATCCCCATACTTAGTCACAAACTGATACACAACATATCCAAGTCTCTCTAACCTGAGATAACACATCTAGGTGCAAAACACACCTCACCCATGTTTTCTAAACATCACCAAGGATGTTACCACATAACCAAGACCCAAACAAAGTTCCAACCTCTCTCTCTCCTCTAGATGATGCCAAGAGAGAGAAGGAACATTCTAGAGGTGAAAAACTTGCACATCAACCCCTACTCTGGGTGAATTGCAATTTGCACCAGAACCATACCACAAAACACATGCATCATCCAAACAAGCTCAAACAAGAAACTTAAGCTTTCTACATGCCCTAATTACATCTCAGATGATTAGAGCAAGGTTCTAATCAACATACTTAGGCAAAACAAATAGGGTTATCCCAAAATGTGGGTCAGGGTCCTTATCATTTTTGTAGAAATATGAACCATCGGTCTTCTTAATATGTTATCAATACCCTAAATACCAAAGTTGAGCCCATTTCGGTACATAAAAGTCATGCAGCTATCTGATACAAAAATGATGCACTTAAAAAGAGAATGGATATATAGACCTTGGATGAAAGTTTTACAAGTATCTAATGATATCAAATTTGGTTTGGTTAGACTATTAAGATGATTTTTCTAAAGATCAAGGGTTTGTACTTTCAAAAGTAAATGCTTGCTATATGAACACATTATGAGAGTACAGGGTCATTAATTTATACATTCAAGTGTACCCTAACTTAGACTATACATGTGCATGCACATAGACCATTCTTTAGGTATATCCTATCTGATTCATTTTCTATATAAACCATGTTTTCTAAATCCATATAGTTTGATTACACAAAAAGGCATTAATTAATAATGCAGTATGAGAGAAAGTATTTGAGAATTCCCAAATATATATATGTAGGTACCATGCCTGGATATATACCTAAGGGTACAAAAAAAATGTAGATCCACTCCTAAAAGTGTTAAAATAAATATTTTTAAGAGGAAAATGACATAACTTGATAATTGGATAGCTAGATAGTACGTAAATAAATAAATGTGAAGATAGTGTGATGTTGGGAAACCTCATTTGTTGTTTACCTATGAATGTACCACCAATCTGGTGTTCATTAGGGTTCTATTGTTTTCTATTTGCATTATTTATGCTATGTTTTTATCTTCTCTTCAATTTATAGTTTTGTTTATCCATTTGGTTAGTCCCACAATGGCTACTACCCAACTTGCTCCATTTGTGAGCATATATAAAGGTTTCACTAAATTTTTAGTGACACACCTTAATCATAATGCTCGTTCATTTTATGTATTAGTTATTTGTTTTGTTACAGATTACATTAAGTGGTATAAGAGCATACCTTAGCCTCCCCAGGGTACAACTCATGTTCTCCTCCATCCCTCATTTCTTTCCAACTGTAACAACACTTGGCCATCAAGAAAAACAATGTGTCATAGTTCCTCCAAGCAACCAGGGACAACAACAGCTTATAGTTGACCACCTCACACCCATCACTTCACCCAAACTCAAGGAGGTAGTCGTCACTCCCAAGCCTTTTCTTCCCAATGTCATGATACCAACCCAAACTTGACTCCCTTGTGTTGTAGGTTTTCCCTTTCTACACCGTGATACCGCATACTATTGCCTCCTTGTTTCAAAGTTTTCACATACAACCCCCCTACACCTTCCTCCACCCTATGTCTTCCATCCCCACCACCCTACCACATTCTAACACACCCCATACCCCATCTTCATCCTATATCTTCTCCATCCTACCCCTTATCACCCATGCCTTCCACCATTCTCCATCCTCTAGCATGAATCCCTTACTTCTAAGCCCACCTCCTCTATCCAAAAATATCCATTCACATTTGTTTCCCTTTCCCTACATCTTCTATCCCATCTCCACATCCCCCATCCACGTCGATCTCCCCCACCACTACACTTTCTGTTCTCACCCCACCTCTAGAATCCTGACCCCACCATGATTCCCCCCTCAATTAGTGTCATCCATCCCCTACTTCCTCCTCCACCTCTCTTACTTCCATGTATTTAACCCCATCCATTCTTCCTTCCCCTCCCCATTTCCCTCACCTTTTTCCTGGTCAGCACCCTTACTGCTCCCTTTGTCTATATGTCTCTAAAAGGTCCCCTTGTCGTCAAGCATAGGGTAATAGAGTGTGATCCACCATGATGGTTAGAAGTGTGACTATACATGTCATGTCGAGACCAAGAGAAGACACTGTTGAAACACCTACATCAACACCATAGGGGTACCCACATCTTGTGATGGGGTCGCCAAGTCCTTAAACCATGCAAAAGTTGTTGTTGTCTTGTCTACACCAGCTACAATTGTTGCAGGTCCTGTGTAGGCTTTTCACATGAGTTTTTTAGCATTTGAAGTGATATATGGTCCCTTTTAAAAGAGATCTTTCAAATTTTCCCATGGTTACAAAGCTCATTCAGTGTATTGACCTCTTCTCACTTCCCACTAATGTTTTTCCTTTACATGCTATAGAGATATTTACCCTACACATTTGTGATTTACATACCAAGATTCACCATCTTATGAAAATTACAAACATTTCATAGAAGCACACTGAAGGTTCCAAGAAATCATATTGGAGGATTATCTTGTAAGACCATGATATGTGAAATGATATTACTCAAAAAATGTGAGATTGAGCACTAATTAACCACATATCCAGAACAGATTCACGCATCACCAATGTTTAGGGATATTTACATGTAAGTCCAACAACCTTCATAACAGCACATATACCATATCAGGTATTTACATATATATCTAGTGTCCTCAGCCACAACCTATATACAAAAGAGATGTAGTTCCACATATACATGCCACATACAAACCTCAGAATATTGCCAAAACTCAAGTTGATATATACATCATCTACAAAACATCCCCTACCCAGACGTGAGAGTACAGGGATGACTCTAGGACATACTAAGAACTAGACAACCTTCTGTTCCTACTGCTCTTCAAGCTGCTCTTCCCCACCTCCACAAATGTGATTACATCACTGACGATCACCTAAAATGATGTGGTGGCGCACAAGGTGAGACCCATGTCCCAGTGAGAAATATAGCTCCCAACAACAATTATTGATTATAGCAGGTTATTTAATTAAAATAGGTCAAACATATATAAGAAAATAGTATTACAACAAGCATGATTAACAAGGTATTAAAGGAACAGATAAAATTATCATCTTCTAAATAGTTGACTTCTCTTACTGCATTATATAACAA
Organism: Alisma plantago-aquatica; assembly: GCA_963693085.1. Taxonomy (NCBI): domain Eukaryota; kingdom Viridiplantae; phylum Streptophyta; class Magnoliopsida; order Alismatales; family Alismataceae; genus Alisma; species Alisma plantago-aquatica. Next base: position 420,441,957 of record OY856413.1, read on the forward strand.
ATAAACATTTAAGAAATAAGGAAAGTGTTATCAACAAATGTAAAGTGCATATAACCCAAGCAAATATACTCCACAGCTGGATTACATCTTTTATTATGCCCTGGGAAGTTTGAGTTGTGCCACCCAAACATCCAACTGACTAGCATGAAGTGCTATTTAGTTATGTACAAGATCTAAGAGAGTCAGAATCCTAAGATCCCCCCCGGTCAATACGCGTCAATAGAGTGACATATCAGTCAAGCTACATAAAGTGACATATAGTCAAGTTGTTAAAAACCTAGTTCATCGTTGGTATAGGCCACAGAACTAGAAAACCAGGGTGTACAAACACTATCATCTGAGGCACAATTGTAGATGTCCTTAATCACATCATATATACAAGTATGTGAGACACTGCCTCAACCACTTTCAATATGAGACATGACCACAGTCATCCTCCAAACCTAGGAATGAGTATTACAAGGACACATAGTCTCTTATACCCACATATACTCAATAATATACGACTCTGGGATTACCTTCTGGAATACGCATTGTGCCATCCAGCAAGTCCTAACACTTGAATGGCTCTACAAAACATGGCACTACATGATTAGGGTTTCACTTGTTTAGTTAATGCCAATTGGGTGAGTAAAGGCCACATCAATCAAAGTTGCATACAAACCATAAAAGAGTTCTACAACAACATGGGTATGTTACAACTATAGAAGATATAAAATGTATGAGATACACTCCTTATAACATCATAATAGGATACCAATACTTGTATCATTATTAAGGGGATCACACCTCCATTAGGGCTCAATCTATGCCCAAAGATCATTAAGACTGTCACATTATCTCCTGCAAGAACATCATTATCTTTCCACACCTTACAAAAGGTTTAACAAACCATCATCATACTTGTGATACACAAGTTTAGCATAACATTGCATTAAAAATCTATGGAAATAATGGGGAAACATATTACATTTATCAATCACAAAACATTATGAATTTATTCCTTCATCATAATAGCATACTAGAACGACATGTTTCACTAACCATCATCACTTAATCACATTAGGGTTTAGGTTCATAAGGTTGATTGAGTTTAATGTTAAAAATAAGAATTCAAAACTAAACCATGGTTTCATACATATACCTAGGCAAAACCACAAACCCAAACACCTAGAAACTCTATCGGATCATGGATATATATAAAAAAAACATCACCATCGAATCTGTAAGGCCCCTAAACTTGATTAATGAGTTGAATGTGCTTAATTATCATAATTGAATTCTTATAACCCTGATACAATCTTGTGATATGCTTTGAAATCATAAGACAAACTTAAGTTTCAAATTTGGTCCAATTTGGACATTGTTTGAGCAAGTTATGCAATTTTATGCACATTTTGGACTTTTATGCAATTTACCCAATTGAGAGGTTTTATTTGCAATTTATCACTTTCATTATGTTCCTTAGATATTATATCATCATTATTGAGCTTTTTTATCCATGGGGTGCCTATTTAAACCTTGGTTTGAAGGGTTTTCCCCTTCACGGATGAGCTACCTTTAGTAGCTATCAACTAAGGAATTATGTGATTGGCTGAGAAATTCAACAAAGTAAAGCTAATCAGGTCTATACACATGATGGGGGAGCTGCTTGTGTGTGTGCTTGTATATTCTTAATAATTTAAAGCAATGGACACTTGGATAGATACTAGAACTTCAACTTTTTCTTTTTCTTTATCTTAAAGTGTAATATACTTATCCCCAAGCACCAAAACGAGCCATTTTCTCTCCACCACCTCCCTCCTTCTCCCAACCTCGTTCTACCTCTGTTCAGCTGTGAATTTTTCTTCCCAAATAAGAAGAAAGTGGGGATCTTCTTGGAAAAAATTATAGGGTTGCAATTGAATTCCTTTTTGGGTCTAAAAAGCTTCATCATAGTGATCTTGACCTAAAAGTGTAAGTTTTACCTTATTTCCTCCATTTATTTCTTTGATCTCCTTCCTCCTAGCTTTCTCCATGTAGGAACCTTGTGGTTCCATGGTATAAATTGCTATAAAGCTCTAAAACCCTACCTTTCTTGCTCCTTATGCTTAGGGATTTCTCATTTGATGAAGAAAGGTGCTAGCTGGACGAATTCATAGCTTACCCTTGGATTGTTTACCCTACCTGCTCAAGATTTCTTCTGTGTGGGGTTTCATCTTCTCATTATAGGCAAGTTTTATAACTTGCTCCACATTTATTGCTTACAATAAGCTTTCTAGATCATGTTCTTGCTTGAAAATGATGATCTGTGCACTAAAAAGCTATGCTTGACTTGGATTTCGATTTTTATAATGTTCCCTATTCTGATTTCAGTTATATATAAACATTTGATCATGTGTATGTTATTCCTAAGGTATAATATGACTTCGATCAGGTTGGTATCAACCAATAGTCAATTTTTGGGTTTTAAGATGATTTCTTCTATAAACCCATGACCCGATGATGGTAGCATTGCAAAAACCCTGTGGTGTTGTCTTCATGACAACTGATGGTCATGATCAAAGGTGTCATATGATGGTGACAACCTATGGTAACCCCTTTAGGTCAGGTTTTTAATCAATTAGAAGTTTAATGATCAACCATTAAGTACCCTACTGATGTTATCAATCAATGTTGACATTAGCTTAATATTTGATGTTTGATTAATGAATATAGTGTTGATCTAACAACCTATGGTGACTTAATGGTCACTAATGATGGTGGATCAGGTCTCTACAACCTATGGTGAGTTAATCATTGTATTTGTAGCATCAATAAAGTCTTAAACCAATGGTTTCTTGGGTCATTTGATGCAATGGTCAGACCTATACTGTAATTGATGGTTTTAACATATGAACTTGACCTAATGGTCGAGATATACTGTTTATTCCTCCATTATGGTGGAATGATGGCTAATGTAATATGTTAGTCCTAATAATGTTATTTAGATGGTTACCTTTATATGATCAACTTAAGGAGCTTACTTGTTGACAATGGATGGCTTGTTTTAATTGAACAGTCGATTGTGGGTTTTACCCTACTCTCAATGGAACTTTTTGTGTTGATTATCAAGGGATGTATAGGGTTATATGGTGACTCTTTCTAGAGAATAAATCAAGGACTTATTAGGTGGTTTATCCAAGGTGTTTAATTATGTAAACAACCAATGGTCTTACCTTTTAAACATCCAATGGTTCTGGGTGACATTGTAGTATGGTAAGATGGGTTGAATGATGATGGAACAAATGGAGGGTTATCCTTAATAAGGTAGTCTTACCTATTCACTCATATGAATAGAAGGTATGGTAACCATATTGTGTTGATATGTAACCCTAATGAGGTATAGCTCGTTATACCTAGCTTTAATATAACTAAATGATGGTAGATGGGTATGAATAGTCCTTGAATGACTAATACAATCATGCAGTACTTTGTTACTGTTGTTGAAACCATAGTATGCTATAACCCGATGGTTACACCTTGATTCATGTGTGGGTTAATACTTAAGAATAGTATGTAATGTGATGGTGATGCTTCACCTTCTGCATCCATGATCCAATGGGGATGTCATGAGTTAGGGTTTGGGTATAAGTGTTGATTAGTAACATTGATATAATTTATCATGTTGAACCTAACTCTAATGCAAATAGATAAAGACGAGTATTCATGTTTAAAATTCTTATATGATGGAATGATGGTGGAATAACCTCCTTAACATGATCATAGCCTTAATGTGTTAATTGGTGGTTATCATAGCCACATGGTTGATTCCTTCTTATGCTAAGCATGTGCATTATGAATTTGATGAGAGTTAATCATATCTAGATTCCTTGCATGTTGATGTAATAAAATAATGTTCTTAATGTTAATATAACCCTGTTATGATTGTTTATGAATATCTCCTAGATCATTAATGCAATATTGTGTTGATCTGGTGTATTATATGTAAGTGATTTTGTTGAGCCTTGTTATAAGGCATGCAAAGATAATGATGATCTTACAAGGAATAGTATGATGGTCTTAATGACCTTTGGGCATGGTTGAGCCCTAAATGAGGTGTAATCCTCTTGTGTTGATAAGGGTTGATTCCCTGTGATATTGTGAAAAGGATTTTATATCCTGTGATAGTATGATGGTCTTAATGACTTTTGGGCATGGTTGAGCCCTGAATGAGGTGTAATCCTCTTGTGTTGATAAGGTTTGATACCCTATGATATTATGAAAGGATTTATATATTGCGATAGTATGATGACTAGTGTGGTCTCATGAATGACAAGTGAATAGTACCATGTGATCATGAGATGAGAAATTATGTTTTACACATTTTATGTCTTTTCAAGTTTTGATATTTATATGCTTGCTAGAAGTGAATTAGGGTTTGTATGTTCACTTGTTTGATGTTGCCTTAATTCACCCAATTGGCATAACTAATCAAGTGCAACTCTAATCATGTAGTGCCCTGTGCCGTAGAACCATCTTCAGTGTCATAACTTGTTGGATGGTGAAACAAGTATTCCTAAGGGAAACTCGGAGTGCATACTATTGAGTATGTGTGGGTGGTAGGTTGAGGATATATCCTTGTCATCCACAATGCAGATTGTGGAGGTTGGCTATGGTCATGCCTCATACATCTGATGTGATTGAGAACGACTGTGGTCGTGTCTCGGTGATTATAACATGATGTGATTAGAGGATAATTGTGGTTGTACCTCAGTGATTGGGTTTGAATACCCTGGTTTCTAGTATCGTGACCTGTACCAAGGTCGGACTAGTAGTTATCAGCTTGACTATATGTCATTGTGGTGGCAGATTTGACTGATATGTCACTGCCTTTTTACTCGTAATAACCTAGGGGAAGAAATCTTAGGATACTGGCACTCCTAGATCTTGTACAGAACCGAATAGCCCTTTGCAGGGATCAGTTGGACTTTGAATGGTACGATTCAAATTTCCCAGGGCATAATAAAAGATGTAATACAGTTGTGTAGCATATTTGTTTAGGTTTATACACAACGTTTCACATTGTATGATAACCCTTGTTTGTTCTCTTTACATAAAGATGATGCTTAGTGCAATTAAGAGATAGTAGATATACTTATGTTGTGGATATGCTTAAGATTGTAGATGCGTACATACAATATCCATGATTATGTTGATAACTATACTGCTACTGCTGATTATAATCATGATGCTAGCTATCTCATGTTGTTAGTTAGGTTTAGCATGCTAGCCATGTCTTTGTAACTAGATATGCATATACTTCTAATCATGCTTATCCAGATAGTTGTGCTTATGTTGTTATATCTTCTTATAATGTTGATATGTTCAACCAATTAGACGTGCTCATGTTTTTAGCTATGCTATGTTACTAGACTTGCTCATGATGCTAGATATGCATATGCTACTGAATTGCTTCTATTATCAACAAGATAAAGGGTGATAGTTTGGCTAATGATGATAGTTATTATCTACTTCTTTATGTATTTTTTTAATCATCAGTGTTGTTGAGCTTATTTGTTATATCTGATTAAACTGCTTAACTATTTAATTACTTAAAAATGTTGTAATCAATAAATGTTGTTGGAGGTTATATATGTTGCTGGGACATGGGTCTCACCCTTGTGGTTCGCCACATTTTTTTAGGTAATCGGAAGTGACAAAAACAAACATGTGGCAGCAAAGAGGAGCTATAGTAATGAATCCTTGAGAAATTTGATTAGATGTCTAGTGTGTCCTAGAGTCATCCATGTACTCTCAGGTCGGGGCAGGAAAAGTTTGTATATGGCGTTTCAAACAAATCGAACTTTTGTTAGCATGTTAATGCTTGTTTGTGTGGTATATATGAATATTGTTCTCATGTGTATATATGTTGTGACTAAGGCAATAGAACATTTGTATCAAATTCATGGCCTAGTATGGATGAAAGAAAGATGTTGGGATCTTAGGAAAATGTTTCTGAGTAGGTGCTAATGTTGAAATCGGTTTTAATTTAACCATATTTTTGGGTATGTGATTAATTAGTGATTGATTGTATTTTATTTTTTGAGTAATCTCGTTCAGTGTAATGGGTTCTCACATAATCATGAACCTCCAACAAGACCATTGGATGTTATGTAAACAAAACCATCAGATTGTATCATCACCCAAAATCATTGGATCAACAACTAGATAAACTATCGTTTGATAAGTCTAGGATAGACATTGGATCATGGATCTAGTAAGGTCATCAGATATTGGACCTAGAGGTACCATCCAATCCTGGCCTAGGTAAGCCATCATTTGTTGACAACAGGTGCACCATCAGTTTTTGACAAGTAGAGAGACCATCAAATGTTGACAACTAGGAAAACCATTGGTTGTGAACCATCAAATCATGCAATCAGTAGAACCATCGTTTGTCAACAAAAAATGGAAAAATAGATCTAAAACACAAATATAACCATAGTTTGATCAAGTAGAGAAAACCATTGTTTGAATCCACTTGAAGAGAGCACTAAGACCATTGGTTGTGAGGGAAGAATTAGCCATAGATTTAAGAACAAGAAGGTCCATAAAATAACACTAACTCTGAACCAACAGTTGACACAAAAACCAAATCATAAAGTCTCAAAACAAAAGAGGAAATCAATTAAACATCCCAAGGAAGATCCATTGCTTGCAACACTCAAGGGACCATCATTTGATGGACATACAAGGCCTAGGGTTTCTACTTCCAAGGAAGAAACATGCATAAGGTTTATAGGTACATCAAGGAAGGTCATCTACTAAAAAAATAGCATACATGATCAAGCCCTAGACAAAGATAGCATCATTCTACTTGAAACTACGTTTTAGAGCAAGATTATACATAGAAAGTTAAGAGTAAGAAAAAACATGGAAAAAGTTTTATATCACCTCTAAGATGAGGAAGAAGGTCTAAGAAGCAAGCTGGCTCAAAGAAATAGAGAAGAAACCCTAGATTGGGCACTTCACATGTCCAAGGTAGCTCCTTCTCCGAGAACAAGCAAACCCTAGGTCAAAGAAGCTAGAAGGAAGGTGTTCTTCAACATCTAGTACATGCTTGATGCATTGAATATTAGTCACTTTTCACATGCTATTTTATCATGTATTTGATGTACATTTTCTCATATTGATGTTATTTGTGTGTGGTTTATCATTATTAGCATGTGACATATATTTTTTGTCAATGTTTGTTGTTTTTACCAATTCATATTGATTTATCATTATTTATGGGACTTATGTTCTTCTTTGTTTAATTTTAGGAAAATTAAAAAGTCCTAGATCAGCTCAATGCTACCGACAGCATTATTGGTGGTACTGACACTTGACGAGAATAATAGAGATGAGTTGAAGGAACTCAGTGGTACAGAAAGAAGAATCAGTGCTACCAACTTGATCAACAATAACGCACCTAGAGTGGTTTGGTGCCACCAATATTCAGTCATTAGTATCAAATTGTACTTGGAAAAATCTTCATGAGATGTTAGAGAGAAACACAGTGTTATCGATGATTAGTTGGTAGTACCGACATTTTACTGGGAGTCATGATCGATGGAAGGTCTTGGTGCAACAGACATCCTGTCGGTAGTACTGACTTGTTGCGATAAAAGGAGATCAAATATGGCCATTAATCAAATGGCCACCACTTAATGACGCCCTAAATCAATCTTATGACTAGAGAGGATTATAGCCAAACCTAGAAATCGTGTTTATCTTCATTGCACGACAAAGGAGGGTTGTGAGAAAACAAAAGAGAGGAGAAAGCTACATTTTGGGTGATTCAAGCACTTCCAGTGGATAGTTTTGCAGTCGAAAGACAGCAAATTGTCACGTTCGTCTGATTTAGTCAACCGGATCATCTTCTCTAAGGGTTTTCATTGATTCTTTGATGGTTTCCTCTTCTTTCCCTTCTCTATCTATTTGTATGTCAACTGAAATCATGTGGGGCTAATCCCCTAATTCCTCAGGGACACAGAGTAGCCAGGTTATGTACTGTAATTGACAATTATGAGTTAATATTTATGTTTCCCTAATTTCTAGATATAACTCTATGATGTCTTTACACATTGTCTATGTTTGATCACCATAGTTAATTTCTTAGGTCGTTAATTGCTTCAAAATAGGGATTAAGGGTTGGACAGGTCATAGATTTACATAGCCTAGAGCGTGCTTCGAGAGAAGGATTACGTATGTGAAGGGTATCGTTAAAGCACCTAACTAGTTATTAAATCACTACAAGAGTGGGATTTGTATTATTTTAGGTAGTGAATTGTGTTGCGAGAGTGGGTAATTCTTGCTACCAGTCCCTTGATCTAGGGTTAGGAGAATTGAATATTGATAAATAATGTTGATTGCAGTATAAACCATGGTGAAACTATATTCTTAGGTAATCCATTCCAATTGTGATAACAACCTTGGTAACTTAATTTTAACTCTTGCAATTGATCTATAATCACTTGATCACTTTTACAATAGGTCTAACTAATCTATTCATAGTTAGTAGTAGTCTTTGGATTCACATTTCCCCATGTTTGATATTCAGGCATGTTTTTCCCTATATTACTACAATATGTGCACTTGCGTTTAATACGTGTAGTAAACATGCATCAATTTTTGACACCCTTGCCAGGAAAAGGTAAATCCAGCACTACGAGTGTTGTGATCGGCCACTCTAGGCCACAATTTAATTTTCTTTTTCATTATTTTTAATCTAAAAGTTCACATCTTCATTCAATCTCTAGTATTTGTTTCTTAAGTGATCTTACTATTTTCATTTACTAGTGTATGGTTTAGACAAGGGCCACTGACTACGGAGAGACAACCCCCACTACTTTTAGTGTAGAGGAACTTTGACATCGAGCATAGGAGTACATTAGTTTTGTGGGAGTACTTCTTCAAACCTCACCACCTAAAACTCCACCACCACATGCGATATAACCATAACTGGAAGAAATGGGTGATGGTAATGTGGAAGTTGAGGAGCATACTATCAGGGAGAAAAACAAGGCATCCTCAATGACATCTCAGTTGGGACCAATATAAAGGCAGGCAGTAAATGTGGGTAGCTACAAAATTGATCCAAAGTTGGTTGTACTTGTAAAATCACAGGCTTTTCACAAGCACGGTATGGAGGATCCAATGTCCCACATCAACAATTTCATGGGAAATTGTAACATGTTGAAGATTGATAGGATCCTAGCCATAGTCATTTATCTGAAGTTATTTTCTTACTCACTGGCATATAATGCTAAAGTGTGGTTCCTAATTCTTCCTCCAAAATAAATAGAAACCTAGGATCAAATGATTGATTTCTTATTCGAACATTATTTTCCGCCCCAGAATACCAATGAGCTAGTTGGGAAGATCTATAACTTTAAGCAACATGCAGAGGAGTTGTATTCAAAAGCATGGGAGAGATTCAAGAACATGTTGAGGAAGGTCCCTCATCATGGTATTGATCGTTACAGCTAAGCAAATACCTTCTACTACGGGATGCGTAAAGGAGAAAAAAGCTCACTAGATAGAGTGGGGTGAGGATTTATGTTATAACCCCAATTTTTGGGTTCATTGGTGAGAAATGTAATTTCTCATATTAAAGATAATTGAACAAATAAAGATATGATTTGTTTTGAATAAATGGATTCCCTTCACAATAGCCTTGATTGGTTGCTTTGTGGGCTTTATTGGCTATTGGGCCCAATAACAAGGAAAATTGATTAGTAAATGGATAATTGAATTTTTAAAAAAAGGAATATGTAGAAACCTCTAGAAGGCAAATCCAAAGAGGATTTCGTGCCTCTTGGGTTCCTTGGGTACCAAGGAGTCCAAGGTTACAAAAAGAGAGCAATAAGAAAAGAAAAGTTTAATTAAGTATTTCTTTATTAAGAAATAAATTAGAAAATAATGATAAAATGTGGAAATGAGTGGAAAGAGGCATAAATGAGATTTCTTAGGGAAATTTCGTATCCATGAGGTTGCTAATGATAAAAGGAATACCAATGAGGAAAATAAAAGAGAAATAAAGAGAAATCCTCAAAAAGAGATATTTTAAGGTGAAATAAACAAGATAATGAGAAATAATTCATAAAGATGCATCTAGAAGGATAATAAATATCCTTGGAAAAGAATTTCGAAATAATATAGTTTCTTGGGGTACAAGGAGCCCCAATGAAGGAAGAGGAAAGAGAAAATGCCAAAATTTTGCAGAATAAAAGATAATATGATATTTTATTAATGATCTTGGTGGCATTATGAAAAAAGAAGTAATTTCTATTATAAGAAAATAGAAATTCGTTCTAATGGATGAAAGAGCAAGAATAAAGAGGATAAGAAAGAGGAAATTCGAATTCCTAAATAGCCATGCAACAAGTAATATCAAGGAAATAAAAGGAAGAGAGAGAGATAGTTGCTTCACAACCAAGGAAAATATGTTTCCTTCTAAGAAAACGACTTGAATCCTCAAAGAGGCACGCCTTAGGGCTTAGTACTTCCCCCTATATAAGGAGAAAGGCTTTAGGTCGAGTGCAGAAGATCCCACACCAATTTCTCTTCTTCTTCCATGTTACTCATTCATAAACCCTAGCCAAGATGGTTATAGACACCCTGGAACGTTTGAGGGTTGTCGTTTGGTTCTGTTGGAGGCGCAACGTACCCACGAAGCCGAAGGAGAGCCGGGCGATCGTTCCTTTGCCATACCCTCGACGCAGCAACCGCAAAAAGGCTGCAAAGTGGTCGCATAGGCGGACCTGGCCAGTACGGCCCAGCAGCATTGGCCATGATATCCCTGTACCCAGAGGAGCGTCGGGAAGCGTCGGAGGCAGAGGAACCATCTCCGGGGGTCAGAGGTCAAGGAGGAGGAGCCGGAGCAGCGCCTAGGGCTGCAGGCCGACGGCTAGGGCGGCTGCTGCCGCGGATTCAAGGAAGAAGAAGGCACGGGCGGCTTTTGACCGTGCTACCCCTCCGCGTAATAAAGAACCAACTGTTAAGTCGAGGGCGTTTTAGTAATTCAGTTATGTTTTCAAACAACCACGGATTACATGAAGGAGGCCGACGCGGCGCTCCTGGATTGGTCCATAAAGGTATCTTTTACAAAATTCATAACTCCTTAATAGTAGCTCGGATAAATACAAGTTATATATGAAAATTGATCCTCATAACGAGAGGAACACAAAGAAATTATGTTTGAAGTCTGATTCTAATTGCAATCCGAAAATTAATGGAAATAATCATCTTTAATACTTTAATTATTAAGAAACTCTATTTTGGAATGAATAAAGTATTTAATAGGGTTTAATGGATCATTAGAGTTGATATGAACCAGTTAAATGTAAAAAGGTACATTATGTCCAAAAAGGAATAACTTTGCACGTGATTAGTCTAATTTAGAGTTTATGTGCATAAATATGCTTGAAATTTGAAAAGAACATAAAGTTATCGTCTTCAATGATTTATTTAAGGAAAAACCCTTAGATTTGATGGTAAATGGTCTTAATGACATAATTCAAGTTGATATTAACCTGTTGTTAATAAAAGTGAAAATAGGATTTAAAAAGATGTTTTTTTTATAATTGACATAATTTAGGTTTTCGTGCATGATTATGCATTAATGAGCTTGAAAACCCTAAATTAGGAGAATATGTCTTTTAATTGGTTTAAGTGTCCAAATCCATGAATAAATAGGGATGTGATGATCCTAAGTCAATAAAAGACTATTAAAATGGATAGTTGAGCAATTAAGGTTCATAAATATGGAAAAGGATATTTTAGGGTTTGTTAACCAAAAAGGGATAAAGTTTGAGAAATTGATCTAAGAAACCCTAATGAATACTAATGAAACCTTAAGGCGGATTAAAAACACTAGAAAGTGAATCCAAGTCAATAAAGTAGTTTCTTGATAAAGTGTGTAATAAATAGAGTACATATTTATTTCAGGAACTATGTGATGATTGAATTACTTGCTTGGATCTGTTGATTGACTTAATTGTATACACATGAAGTATATGTTGAATAATCTGCATGACTCACCAAATCAGGTATGTGGTTACGATTATGAATAACCGCTTTAGTTTCCTGATGGATTCCCAGATGTTTAATCGCATTGAATGCAACTAAACTGTTGGATGTTTATTTATTTCATGCAACTATAAAGTGACTATGATTATCACTATAAATGTGCATATATAACTGGCTAGATCCGGGTCCACCTCTCTTACTTTGAAAAGGGATAAAAAAGGGGTAATACTAGAGAAAGGTCTAGGTTACCGTGAGTTAGAAATTGGGATACCTACGTGTAGTGCCATGAGACTCTTTAGCATACCCTGAGTTAAGGAGTGGTCTACTTACGAGTAGTGCCATGTGACTCAACCCTAGAAACTGGTTCACTTATAGGTGGATCATGAGGGGTTTAATGGGGACAACACAGAGGATAGGGTACTCTTGGATCGCAGAGTTATATCTAAAATGTAATCTTAGTTGTTAAATGATTAATTGAATGATTACATTGTTATCATAGTTGTGTGTTTATTGTTTCCCCCACATACCAGCTTCAGATGACTGACGTTTTGTTTGTCGGCGTTTTAGGTACAAGCCAAAAGGACAAACAATAAATCGTCATATTGTGAAATACATGAAGTAAAATACAAGGAGGATTAGTTAGAGTAGAATCCTTAAGTGGATAGAAGTTAGCCATCCAAGTTTTCAAAAAGGTATGCAAAAATTTATTTTCTTACAGCTTTCAGTATAGTATGTTAAAATTTGATAATTATTCTTGGTTAATTGCCGAACCTTTGATCCGGAAGTCATGGGTGCGACTTTGACCTCTCAGTCTCCCTTAATTGGGGGTTATCGAGAGGTGGGGTCGTAACAATTTATCCTCAGCAACAAGGCCTCCAGATGTCATGAAATTTTAAAAAACATGGCTAAAAACCAGTCATGGGGAGAGGAAAAAGAAGCTCCAGCAATAGTCAAAAGTGTTGGAGAGTCCAAAGTCATCATGACATTGAGTGAGAAGTTGGACCACCTTGCAAAGAAATTAGATCAGAAATCAGGAAATTCATCTGGAGGTGAAGAAGAAGAATGCATGTATATGTGGCAGCAAAATTACATGGGAAGAAATGAGTATTAATGGAGGAAGGGTCCTAAATTATTGTGGAAGGATCCCAACAACTTTCAGCAGGACCTGTGTCAAGCACAACAGGCCAAGCCACAACTAGGCAGTGCACAACAACATTATCAGTAGGACATGGGCCCTAGCAAGATAGACCGCATAGAAGATATGCAGGCAAGTTGGTCAGTCAGAATGAGACAATCATAGGCCAAACATAGAGGGACTTGTAGAATCAAGGAGCATAGATCCATGGTATAGAGAACCATATCTCTCAGATAGTAATAGAAGTAGCATCCTTGAAGAAGCCATCCCAACAGGGATTCTCGACTAATACTGACATTCCATCTAATAAGCAGTAGGTGAAGGCAATGTGTAATGTTCCAGGATTTGAGGCCTCAGATAATATGATCTTATAAGGAATGATTGGACTGCCCATATCACCAAGGTGCACCTCCTTTTCCGGGAGCCCATCACTAAAGAACTCCATAGTTAAGCGTGCTTAGCTTGGAGTAGTACTAGGATGGGTGACCAGTCGTGAAGTTGACCCTGGCTTGTGCGTGTGAGGAAACAAACATGCAGTTAAGGCTAGTGGTGGTCTATGGGGCCAGTCGTCATTCCTGAAACTCTAATAGAGCCTTAGGCAGTGGGCCTGGGCTTTTCAAACGGTATCAGAGCCATAACCCCTCCAGTAGGTGGGGCCCACATGGGTATGTGGCATGCCAGTCTTGAGCCATGAGGTCTAGGCAAGTTGAAAAGGACTATCCATGTTGATGTAGCCACCCTTGCGTTGGTATTCCGTGGTCGAGAGATGGGTGTCCATAAGCCATTCTGGGTCTGCACTGAAATGGGAAAATATTATGAGGCCATATAGTTGAAACTTGACGAGGACGTCAAGAGTCCAAGTGGGGGAGATTGTAACATCCCAGGATTTGAGGCCTTGGATAACATGATCTTATAAGAAATGATTGCACTACCCATATCACCAAGGTGAACCTCCTTTTTTGGAGCCCATCACTAAAGAACTCCATAGTTAAGTGTGCTCATCTTGGAGTAGTACTAGGATGGGTGATCAGTTGTGAAGTTGACCCTGGCTTGCACGTGTAAGGAAAAAAACATGCAGTTAAGGCTTGTGGTGGTCTGTACTCTACTAGAGCCTTGGGTAGTGGGCCCGGGCTTTACACAATGTTACTTTGTAGTGGGAAGAAATTGTTTAATGAACAAAGGACAATCCTAGAGGCAAACAACAATGTAAGTGAGACGGGACCAGTGTTGGCTACTGATCCACTTGAGCCAGACACCACATCATAGGAGAAAGAAGTTGAAAAGGAAACTAAAGAGCCAAAGGAGTCCAGGAAGGAGGCATGTGCTCCACCTCACCAAAGGAACTTGGTGAGTCCAACACCATTTCCAAATAGTTTGAAGGAAAAGAAGGTTGACCAACAATTCTAGAAGTTTCTATATACTTTTTGAAAGACTCATGTCAACATCCCCGTAATAGATGTAATAGAGAAGATTTCATCGTATGGAAAATTTTTGAAGGAAACCATCAAAAAAAAGAGGAGGATAGTTGATTCAGTTATAGTGGTGCTAAAAGAGGAAGTCGGTGCACTTATTCAAAGGAGATTTCCACATAATAAGCATGATCCAGGCTGTTTCAATATACCATGTTACATCGTCAAGACCAAGTTTGGTGAGGCTCTATGCCACTTAGGAGAAATAATTAACCTCATGCCCTTGAACACATTTAAGAAATTGGGGTTGAAAGAATCTGAAAAGAGTGACATGATCATATAGCTAGCAGACAATTCAGTTGTTAGGATGTAACGCCTAGGCCCACATCCTAGGGCTCTAGTAGAGTTTCAGGAATGATGACTGGCCCCACAGACCACCACTACCCTTAAATGTGCACTTTATCCTCACTTATATGCAAGCCATGGTCAACTTCCCGACTGGTCACCCATCCTAGTTGTAACATACTAGATCTCAGACCCTACCCTGGAAGTTGACATTTTGGACTTAGCCAAACAAGGTTGAAGGTTAGACCTAAATAGATGTTTAGTATAACCCTAATGATCCAATGCATGTATAGATCACCTTAATGTAACCTAATGTTCTAACATTAATCTTAGGTTTATAATGGATGCATAAAATATGCCACATAACTCATTTGGTGGTAATATGAAGATAAGGAACTTAATTGTAGGAATAATTTAGATAATGGGTCGTTAATGGGACATATGAAATATCTCATAAAAATAAGTCTCAAAAGTGGAAACAAACTTCAAATTCGAAATCTACCTATCAAAATTATCCTACATGTCAAATTTCATCTAATTTGGACTACCTTGAAATATTGGATAAGTTTAGGAGAGAGAAAATGAGTAAAAGGCATAAGTAATGAATAATGTGATTATATAACTTCAAAATATGAAAATAATGGCAAATTCATATTCAAAAAATCAAAGATAACTTGTGGATGAAGTTTGATCCAATTTGGATGTTGTTTGTGCAAGTTATGCAATATTAGGTACATTTTGGACTTTTCTGCAATTTACCCAATTCGGAGGTTTTCTTTATGAATTGTCACATATATTATAATCCTTATATATTCCCTTACCATTATCTAGTTTTTTTCAACCATAGGCAGCCTAGTTGCACCTTGGTTTGAAGGTGTTTCTTTCCAAGGGCATTTTAGCAATTACTCTCTTTATAAATGAGCTTATCTTTAGAAGCTATCAACCAATGGGGTTATTTCTTTGATTGGAGGTCAGTTGGGATGGAATATAAGTGTCCATAAACCGAAATTTGATATTCAAGAAGCTCTATGAGTTTTTCTCTTACATGTCCATGAAATCCCTAGGCTAAGGACACATGGAAAGCTCCATGGACACCTCATGCTTGACTTCTTCCTTATCCATAAAGGTTTGCATGTCCATATGCACCCTTAGCACTGGACACATGGAAAGTAACTTGACACATCATTCTTGACTTATTCCTTATCCATGAAGTCTTGCATGTCCATGGACACCCTTATACATGACACATGGAAAGTCCCATAGACACCTCATGCTTGCCCCCTTCTTTATAAAGCCATGCCTACTCCTTCCCACCTCCCAATCTAAGAAGCAATCCTCTCCTTCTATTTCCCCCAGATTAGATCATCATCCCTTCTATTTTTGTCCATGAAGTTACTCTCCTAAGGTAAAAGAGAGTGCCTACCTTGGTGAAGAAGGCTCCTAGGGTTCCAAATTTCTCTATTTAGGATTTCTTAAGCTCCTCCTTGGTGATTTTGACCAAAACTAGTAAGTATCCTCATTTCCTTCCCTATTTTCATGTTGTTAGTCTTCCTTCCACCTTCCTCCAGGTCGGAACCATGGCCTTCCATGGTGAAACCCCACCTAGAACCTATAAACACCTCATCTCCATATTCTTTTGTTAGGGTTTTTCACCTCTAAAGTGGAGAAGGTGCTTCTTGCTCGAGATAGGAGCTTTTTTGGAGAAACTCTAAGGTTTGGATACTTACTTATTGGACCTATCCACCTTCCCTAGAGGTTCTTTGGAGGCCTAGGCTTGGATCTAGGACTGACTTGAACTGTTTAGACTCTGAAGTTGAGGTATGATGTATCCCATATTCTTCTATGTTGAGCAATTCACCTATGCTTATTCATTCTCTTTGTCTTATGGATAGTAGCCTGTACACAATGTCTTTTCTTTTGAAAATCATGGTTCATGTGAACTACCTTATTTGATATTTATCATGTGATCATGGGTATTCTTTTGAACTCTTATATTATGCTTTGTTCATGATGGAACTCTAAAAGATGACATGTGAGGTCTTTTGCCCACTTATGAGGTGGATGTATATGTTGGTCACTTATGTGGTGACTAGTATATATATTCTGACTATACTTTCTACTTGCCTCTACATTTAACATTCTATGTGATTCAGTAGCACTAGAGTAGTGTAATTGCATTAGTTTTTATGGCAAATGTGTTATTTCCTGTCGAGCAGATGTGATATTTCCTACTCTTTTGGGATGGAAAGGAACCTCATACCTAGGGAAATATGTGTGATTCTTGGCCCATGTTTTATATATTTGGGAGATTGGCAGTATTCCTTTCTCTATCAAGTTTCAAGTTTATGAGACTTAGCTGACTTTGTGTTTATATTGTTCTAGGGCTATATGTTTATCTCACATGCATGCAGGTTTGTGATATGGGGTGTGTGCCCTAATTCTTTACATGTGTTTGTGTGGCACAATCATTGTGTTTTATTAATGGTAAGTATTCTTTTGTTATCATATAATTTCAATTCCTTTTCTCTTGATACCCATTTGGGTGGTCCTTATCCTTTCTATGGGAAGACTTTTATATTTGATGTCCTTTATTCCATATATTGCTCAATTTTCTATTTAGTATGCACATATCAACCTTTGTTGATGTCATCTATTTTCTCTTCTTGTTGGGGTATGCTTCCAACCCTAGGTGAAGGACTTGGATGATAAGGTATAAAGTTTTGGACTAACTTAAGAAGTTAAAGCTTGGAGACAAAGTTGTTATGGTTTAGATTTCCCTCTACTTAGATCCTTATGTTGTATCATACATGTAAACCCTTATGGGATATTATGATGTACTTTTGTAATAACCTTGTGATAAATTGAATATAGTCAACATTTTTATTCCGCTGCTATACTTTGGCTGTTTTGAATACCATTTATTGAAATTTGAAAATGTTACACCTATTCTAGCATACCTTTGAGTGTGTTTGGAAGGGATGTTTTATTCTTCAAATTTAATTTAGTAAGGGGATGATCCTACCTCTTTACAGTAGTACTACTCCAAGTTGAGCACGGTTAACTATGGAGTTCATTAGTGATGGGCTCCCAGAAAAGGAGGTGCACCTTGGTGATATGTATAGTTCAATCCTTCCTTATAAGATCATTTTATTTGAGGCCTCAAATCCTAGGGCGTTACAATCTCCCCCACTCAGACTCTTGACGTCCTCATCAAAGCTCAATTATATGGCCTCATAAGATCTCCCCATTTCAGTACAGACCCATAATGGCCCATGGCACCTAGTTCCCGATCATGGAATACCAACGCAAGGGTGGCTACATCACCAAGGACAACCCTTTCCTACATGCCTGGACCACACGGCTCAAGACTGGCATGCCACATGCCCATGAGGGCCCCACCTAGTGGAGGGTTTTTGGCTCTGATACCATTTGTAATGCCTGGGCCCACAGCCCAGGGCTCTAGTAGAGTTTCAGGAATGACGACTAGCCCCAAATACCACCACTAGCCTTAACTATGCAATTTATCCTCACTCACACGCAAGTCGGGGTCAACTTCCCAACTGATCACCCATCCTAGTACTACCCCAAGTTGAGAATGCTTAACTATGGAGTTCTTTAGTGATGGGATCCCGAAAAAGGAGGTGCACCTTGGTGATATGGGTAGTCCAATCATTCTTTATAAGATCATTTTATCTGAGGCCTTAAATCTTGTGACGTTACATAGGACATATGGTATCTGTGAAGATGTGTTAGTCAAGGTTGACAAAATTGTTTTTCCAATATACTTTGTAGTTATGGAGATGCGAGATGATCATGTCAATGAACTACTCTTAGGGAGGCCTTTCTAGGCTACTGTAGACATGATCCTAGAGATGGGAAGAGGAAGACTGACACTGGGTATTTAGGATGATTGGTTTGAAATAAAGATGTCAGACTCTACACAATCGGCTGGTGATAATGCATAATGTCACATGTTGTAGCAGTTACAAGGAGATGTGACTCTATTTTTACGAAAGCCATTTGTAGACATGGCTCATGTCATGACAAAGTTGCACAAAGGCACTTTGGAAGTGGATATAATGGATCATACCAAGGAGGTTTTGTTGATGAAGGTAGTACAATATCTCAATGATGAAAAGGAGGAGGCATGCCCACGAAAATTGATGAGGCAACATCTTCCCTTCTCACCCAAGCATACCCACAAATCCCATTGGAGGAATGCATCATGAATTTGGTGGATGACTACACTCATTGTCATTCTTTGAAGGAGTGTGTTCTATCTTTGAAGGTGTTGCCATGTTTCTACACCAGGCACTTTGAAAATTTAGGACCACCTCCTCCACCATTGATCCCATCATTGCAGAGTCATCTAGAACTTAAGTTGAAGCCACTCCTATCGCATGTGAAATACATTTTCTTGGAAACAAATGAGAAGCTTCCAATCCTCATTACAGCCTTATTAAGTGTGCATTAGGAGCAGCAATTGCTTGTGGTGATGAAGAACCACCAGCAAGCATTTGGGTGGTCTGTTGTAGATGTCAAGGGGATCTCCCCTAAATTTTTCCAGCATAAGATCTGAATTGAAGAAGGAGATAAACTGATAGTACAACCTCAATTCCATCTCAATACAATCATTACCAAGTTAGTGAAGAAGGAGGTAGTGAATCTTCTATCGGTAGGTATAATCTATGCTATTTCTGATTCAAATTGGGTTAGTCCAACCCAAGTGGTTACAAAAAAAGTGAGAATAATGATCACAACAAATTCAACGAGTGATTTGACATCTACTTGGTTGGTGACCAGGTGGTGTGTATTTAATAATTACCATCAATTGAATGTCGCCACACTTAAGGATCATTTCCCACTTCCCTATGATAAATCAAATTCTAGAGTGGCTCGCCAGTTGCTATCATTTGTATATTCTTGACGGGTATTCCAGGTATAATTAGATTTCTATCAAGCCACAAGACCAAGAGAAATCTACTTTCACTTGTCCTTATGGCACGTTCGCTTACCGTGGGATGCCCTTTGGCCTTTATAATGCACAAGCTACTTTCCAGAGATGTATCCTTGCTATATTTTTTAGATATCGTTGACTGTTGTCTTGAGGTTTTTATGGATGATTTTTTGGTGTATGGAGAATCTTTTGAAGACTTCCTTGATAGTTTTGACAACATTTTGCAAAGGTATGAAGACACTCACCTAGTGTTGAATTGGGAGAAGTGCCACATGAGGGTGAGTTAAGGGATAGTGTTGGGATACAAGGTGTCTAATAGAGGAATAGAAGTCAATCTGGTTAAAATTGAAGTCATCTTTAAGCTACCTCCACCATCATTGGGGAAGGGGGTTAGGAGTTTTCTAGGACACGTTGGGTTTTATTGAAGTTTCATAAAGGATTTTTTTAAGATTGCTAAGCCACTTTCCAAATTGTTGGAGAAAGACACCGAGTTTAATTTTGATGAGTAGTGTTTGAAGTCTTTTGAGGTATTGAAGGAGAAATTTGAGATGAACATCGTCAAACCGACAAAAAATCATCATTAATTAAGTGGAATAAACAAAAACATCGGATTAACAAAAATCACTAAAAATTAAAACCATTTACAAAGAGATCCAAACATAGGAAAACTCCTTCATCTGGAACCAATGTATTACATCTACAAGTTGGTTCATAAGTACATGCCTTGCACCATCTCTTCTCAAAGATTACAAACATTAACTACCTTGTTAGCACTTTACATAAGTAGTGTATTAACCTCGAGGCATCAAGCCAAAAAATCAATTTGATTCATTAAAAACACTAACTATTAACTCTGAGGACTTGAGAGTACAGAGATGACACATAGGACTACTATCTATATGACTAGACAAACAATGTCTCCACCTGAGATCTCGCTACGATCCCTACTACTGCTGTCCTTTCTCTATTGAAGGGATTCTATCTTGCTTTCCACGTGTCCCTAAAAATGTTTCCCACGGGGGTGAGACAATTGAAAATTGCCCCAGCGAGAGATATAACTCTCCATCAAAACATTATTATTGCAATTATTGAATTAACACTGAGCAGAGGAATTATATATTAATCAGCAAATAGATCAATGTCATAAACATATTAGAGTAGTATTCTTATTTCTTAACAAGTTCATCATCTTGATTATAGAATATGGGTATTCAGACCCTCAATTCATCATAGAATACTTGTTACCACTTATCAGGTAACTTAATACCTTCAGGTCACCTGACCAAGGTGATCATGATTCTTGATACACAAGCATTCCACATAGTTCACAAAGTTCATATCACTTCTTGTTACCCCTTAACAGGCAACAAGGCATATTATGGCTTATGAAGCCCATAAACAATTAAAACATCATATGACACATAGGGATCATTAATTTCAGGTTACCTCTCACTAAGAAACAAAGCATATGAAGGATTATAAGGCCTATAAAACATTTTCAATATACAGAGCATCACAGCCCATACCTGGATATGCTCATCATCACAACATACATGCATGATTAGTACTCATGATAACTATTATATCCATTATATATTAGTACCATGCAATACAAGGGTTTTCTTATTACATTCATAACTCATCACTCTGTATTTGAGCTTCACCTAGGATCATTTTGTGTTAGGACTTCACATAGCATCACCTTGTATTAAGGTCAGGATTGCACATAGAATCTCCCTTCATTAGGATTAGGATTGCACATAGCATATCCCTTTATTAGGATTAGTATTGCATATAGCATCTCCCTTTATTAGGATTAGGATTCCACATTGTGACAAAGTGGGTTTTCTGGCTTAATTCCAAGCACGAAATTTCTTTTAAGGTGTGTAGGATGTGATGGAGTGGACTTTTGAATCCTAAAATGTCCAATGATATAAGTGAATTCATGCATGTTGAGTTGTTATGAGAGTTCCAAGTATTTTAGTAAAGTTGGAATGTTGATTGAGATTTATGTAATGATTAAGATCTCTCTCTTTTAATGCCTTTTTGAGGAATTTTATTGAGTGGTCCAAAAGATGAGTTTTGTCACTAAATTTGAATAGAAGGTAGCTCGAGCGGTAGGGGAGCTATGGTTAAAATTTGGTGGCATTTGGAGGTTCCTAGAGGAAGTTATTGAGGTTTGATTTTGGGGAAATAATGTGCATTATTGGTGTTGATTAGCCTAAGTTGTTGATTATAATAGGTGTCACGCACCCCCTTATTTAATCTGGGTCTATGTGGACAAATCCTAGCCCTAGAAATCTGATCTAGCGGCAGTGCCCCTTGACTTTAGTGACCCGCGGATCTGGTCTCATGAAGGACCTGTTGTAGCTGTTGGATGTAGATCGGATGGCCCTGAGATCATCTCCAAGCTCCGGTTTTGGAGGAGTCATGGAGCAATGAGACGAGCAACCATCCACACAGCCACGATCTCTGATAGTGGGGTGATTGGAGCGGGAAACTGGTTGGTTGGCCTCGTCTAAGCGAGTACTTTCGTCTTGACCTTAATAGCACATCTTTTGGTGAAGTAGATAGAGAGAACGAGCCCCAGTCTGGCGATGTCTTCTTCATCGCAACTGCAGGTGGCGGCCATGAGTAGAGAATGGAGCTAGAGTGGGTGACGACTGGAGCTAAGAACGACATAAGAAAGCACGAGTTCAGGGGAGTCCAACCCCGTGGTTTGGGTGGACTATCGTGGTGGGTTTGATGGTGGCCGAAGGGCACCTTGCCGGAGATGAAGATGGAGTTGGTGACGTCGATCTAGGGCTCTGTGACTCAATCCAAGGGCCCCTTCAAGTCCTTGATGCTTTGACAGAGCTTTTCAATGCCCCATCCGTGAGGTTCGAGGCAGGGGAGTCATTTTCCCCTTTCCTAGTGTCACGACGGCCACCATGGCCGGCGGACCTGTGGTCATGGAGCTCTGGAGATGCGATCAGTGAATGGAGAGGCCGAAAGAGCCCTAGGTAGTCCGCTAGATCTGGGGGACCTCTTTCTAGCTGGTGAGGAGGACAGTATTGTCACACATTTCCTCACCGGAGTCGAGCCGCACCGCGGTGGCCCTGTTCCTGAGTCCGCTGGAACACAATCCCGAAGGAAGAGAGAAGGCTATCCAAGCCCAATGGTGAATTGGGCCCAGGTGCCCCTGAAACGGCCGAATTAGCACTGAGCCAAGGAGGGTCCGCGAGTGGAATCAGTAGGAGGACCTGCGCCCCCACAGGGCCATGTGTCGCCTGCCGATTGGCCCAAAAAGGTAAACCATTCAGTAAATATCCAGTTCTCGAATAATTCATAGAAATTTCCTTGATTATCATAAAATGACACAGATGAGGAATCTAAGAATCTCTTGATATCTTCGTCCACACCTCTATAGAAAATTTCGATGAGTTGATTCTTAGGAATTCCATGGTGTGGACACTTGCGTAATAGCTCTTTGTATCTATCCCAAGCTTCAACAAGAGTTTCTCTAGAAACTTGAGTGAAATTTGTTATTCACCCTCTAATTTCATAGGTGAGAGATGGAGGGTAGAACTTTTCTAGAAACACATTTTGGAGTTGTTCCCAGGTGGTGATGGGCGTTTCACTTTGCAATGAATTGTACCAACTGATGGCTCTATCAACAAGGGAATACTTGAAGAGTCGAAGTCGAATGGCATCATCTGTGACTCCATTTTGTTTTGTTATGGCACATAGATCAATAAATCTCAGAAGATGTTTTTGACTTTCTTCACCTTGTTTTCCATAGAATGGGCTGTTCTGAAGTAGGGTGATCCAATGTGCTCTTATCTCAAAATTAGGAGCATGAATAGGAGGTGGTTGTACTAGATGATGAACATTCACAGTTTTAGGATTGAGAACTCCCTAAGGTCCTTTTGTAATTCAGCTGCTTGCGCTGCTGCTTGTACTGCTAGGATTTCCTACTGAACTGCAGCCCTGACTTCTTGCATGAGCCTCTCTCTTTGTGCATTGATGGCTTGAGCCACCCTTCAGTCTACCTCTTCTTCTTGAGCCATCCCTGCTTGATTTTTTCTGATCTGACGATGAAAAGTTCTATCTATCTCAGGATCAAAGCTTGATGTGGGTCTGGGACTGTCCGAACGGTGCATGCACTACGCCTTGGATTGTACCTGAAAATAGAAAGATTTCAAAAGTGAGAACCACAGAGTAGAGTCGAATTCAAGTAGATGATCGATTATTTCAAAAGAAAAGCAAAATCCTAGATTAGTCTTAAAAGAACTAGATTTGACTAAACAGATTTCGTTGTCCCCGGCAACGGCGCCAGAATTTGACGTGGGGTTTTTTTTGAATGCACTAACAAATTCACTCAGGGTTGAGATCCCCGAGATTTTACCAAAACCAAAGTGCAATAATACCACCCACAAGAGGACGAGTCTTATTGCAGTATTGTTTAGGATCGAACCCAAAGGACAACATTTTTAAGAATCTTTGTCAGTCTAGTCTAGTTCAAGTTAAACTAATATTTAGAACGATTGGTTGTTTTGAGGTTAATTAAACTAATTGCAAGAAAGTAAAGCTGAATTAAAGTTTGGTTTAGATCAATGATATGGAATCACTGAGATGGTATCGGGTTTCACCACCGCTACACATGCAAACACATTCAATCACAAACAATCCAGGCAAGTTATAACAATCCAAATAGAGCTGCTGCAAAACCCCCCGTAAGGGCGTTAGGTTCACATAAGCATCACCTTAGGCATCAGATGTCTCGTCACCAGCCGGATCACTTACTTACGACTCCGAAGAAATCTCATTCTATTTCTAGTTTGAGAATCGACCGTACTAATCGATAAGCAAGTAAGAGATTAATATACGAGCAAACATCGATGATTAACAAGAAGATACAAAATCCAACTAAGGCTGTGAACCCCCTTCACAGGCGTTAGGTACACAGAAGTGTCACCGAAGGCTAGATGGCTCATCCCCTTGCAGATCATACACTTACGACCTCAAGGAATCCCATTCTATTTCTAGTTTAGGAGTCAACTTGTTAAATGACATTCTTCCTACATATAGAAGTTCTCACAACATAGGAAGAACATATATGAAAGCAAGCAATTAATCACACTACGGACATAACAATTAACAACAAAATGAAGAGTTACATACATTGCCTTGGAAAGTTAAACAAAATAACATGCTTGCATGGGAAACGGGGCTAGTCCCCACACCCCAGTGAAAAGGTACTACTCGCTCATGATGCGAGAGACAAGAAGAATGAGAAAGAGAAAGAAATCCGCCATTAACTCAGTGCAGAAGGTAGTCGCAGCTCGGTGAAGAAGATACAACCTTCTACGTCGGGTCGGAGCAGATCTGGACGCGAACGGTAGATGCCAAGACAGACTGGACAGTCTCCCTCGCTCCGTCTTCGGTCTCTCCTCAGCCTCCTTGGTTGCAACGCGGGAAGTAGGTGGAATGAAACTGGCGCGGACTGAACTGGTTTCGGATCAGATCGGCATACAGGCAGCCTGTCGGCGTCCCGGAACCGATTGCTGAAATAAGGACCCTTGGGGTCCTATTTATAGGTACGGATCTATCCCTCATGCTTTTGGTGTGAGTCCAAACGGTTTACTAAAAATCTTCTTCAAACGGTTTGGCTATAAGCCAACTTTATCAAACGGTCTTCACGTGAGCTCATTCGGTTTTGCTCATTCGGTTTGCATGTACGTGGAGATTCATTTGGTTTGCTGCAGATTGAGCAAACGGTCTTGGTATTGCTCTCCTCCATTCGGTATTCACGGCAAACTATTCCAAACGGTCTCGCATTGTGCTACCTTTATCAAATGGTTTCATGCAGCCAACTCAAACGATCTGCTACCTACTTAATCATGCGGTCTTGCATGCCCATTCGGTTTGCTACTGGCCATTCCAAATGGTCTTCACACTTATCTGGTTTGTATGCATCTAAACCAAACAGTCTTCATCTTGAGCAAGAAACAGTCTACGTATTGCATGCAGACTCATGCATGCGGTTTTGCTAGCAACGTGACCATGCGGTCTTGTGAGTTTACAGCAACCAGTTTCATTCTTCAGGTGGACAGTTCATACGGTTTGCTGCCATCATGCTCAAACGGTCTTGAGTCCGCATGTCTCAAATGGTCTTGAGACCGCATGGGCTCAAACAGTCTTGAGACCGCATGGGCTCAAACGGTCTTGAGATCGCATGGGCTCAAACGGTTTTGAGATAAATTTGTCCGTTCGGTCTTGAAACCGAATGGTGGGAACCGTTTGGCGAGATTTCTTGATCGGAGCCAGAGATGAAGGTGGACCTTGACTACTTGTTCAACTTTGTCAAAACCTGTATTAAATGAACAATATTTAGTTAAAAACTTGATAATCGAATCAACTAAGTAGTTTTGCACATTATGATTCATATTGAGTGAAATAGTATGTATAGAGTTGAATTGGTCTCGAAGTGATAATTGAATTTCATGATGAATATACATTCATCAGGGACTAGTTTCCCTATGGAAACCTTATACCACACATGGTAAACTAGTAGTGTAGTATACTTCAATATCATCCTACTTTTTTGTTTGGTTCATATCATGTTAAGAATATGTTGCATGATATTAACCCTAATTAGATTGAGAATCACATTTAAACCCAAATGGAACACTTCCCCAATTAATTTCTTGAAACCCTAATTTCTCATGTAGTTAACTGCCTTGTTGATGTTAGCTAACCTCTATTAGAATTATTAGTTCTTGTTCTTAGTTATTTGTGCTAGATTTTACTAGTCAAATGCTTAGAGTAGCTTGCATTTTCCTTCTCATCTTACTTATCAATCTAGTGTAGATAGTTGTTCTCTCTCTTGCCTTGTTTGGTTAGTTGTTCTCTAAATTGCTAATTAGGATTGCCCTTGTTAGTGAAGTGTTGATTGCTAGCCTTTTAGTTGCTCGTTCTAGTGTAGTTTCCCTCCTTTCTTAGTTACCTAGACTTAATTGTATAGGGTTTGATTCTTTATCATTTAAATTGGTTGTTCATTTTGTGTGGATGACTCTCTCTATGAATTTGTAACATCCTCATTTTTATCACTTTGATATAATTCCCTTAGTACATATTATACATGGTCAAATTATATAAATGGATCATTATCCATAATTTTAGTTATCAAAAATTACTAAGAATTTTCCATTAAGAGAAAATGTGTGAGAAGGATTACACCCAAATTACTAAGGCTAACTATATTACGATAATTAGTTATCTAATATTTAAGACTTATCTTGTTTTAATTATAGAAACCTTTTAGTCACATAAATGGAAAAATAATTGTCCTAGAATATTTTACACTCAAAACAAGGCAAGTGGTAAAAATTTGAGAGGGTTGACTTGATTATACAAATGATTTTCTCTAGATAATGGCAAAGAAATTTCTTGTTTTTTTATTTTCTTGGATTATTCCCAATTTTTTTATTGAATTTGGCTTTTTCCAAACCATTGGATGAAAATTGGAACCTTATTTTAATCCTATCCGTCCACATCTTCTTCTACCTCAGTTCGTCTAGGATGAGGAGTTTTGGTCAACGATCACATGAGGATTTCTCACCACTTAATCAACCTTTTCTCTACACAGTTTGCACCAACGAGTTTAGGTGAGGAAGTCATGCCTTGTAGGCCCCCACTTGAGCCATGGGGTTCTTCCTACCCAAAATTCCTAACTTTACCGTTGGTTCCCTCTTATATTCCATCTTGCATACATCTGCAGGCCAAATGCATTGCTATTTGAGCATTGGGATAGGTTCATGCCCTAGAAACATTTTCTTCCCATCAATTTTTCTTCTTCACCCCCAACCTCCCCATGTCTTGCCTTTGGCATCTCCAGTAACTAGTGGTTGTTATTGTTGACCACACCACCTCCATCCAACTACCTACACCAAAACCATATCTAAATCACCAGAAATCCAACCCTGATAACACCTTAAAGTGTGAGGCATTGAAGTGGTCTCCTGACAAATTGATTCCTAGAGCGGGTAAAGTGTCGCCAACGAGGAGTTCTGGAGGGTATCGACTTATCATAATTGGATAGAGAGACTCATGTGGTCTTAGAGAATCACCCTAGACCTCTACCTAGTCACCTTGTGAGGTATTTCGCAACACCACCCATCTTCATGCATCTAGGTTGTATGTGTATTAATAGCTATGGAGTTTTCCCTATCTTTACCTCATAGCTTTACCATCACCTCGATTTTTGTGACGTCCCCAGATTTTGGCTTCTCCATACCCTATTGGGAATGAGAGGTCAAAATCCGAAAACATCATCCAATCATATCAGAGAGCGATGCGGAAGCGAAATACGCATACATGAACATACAACCATAACATTTCTCAACATTCAACATGTATATTTATACAACATGAATTATTACACAATGATTTACAATTACATATTCAATGAAGATTCTACAATCTAAGAACATGTATGCTAAACTAGGATCTACACAATAGGTACAACCTGTACAACTTGCTCACATCCTGTACTTTTCTCCCATGCTATCTTTGAACCTAAAACATACATGAAACAACAAATCAACACATAAGGTGTTGTGCACGTGGGTAGAAAGTTACATACTAATATGCTTGCATAATTGAAATAACTTGAGAAAGAAAGAGTAAAAGAAAACATTATTTAATGGTCAAAAATCAGGTAAACCCAAGTTATTAATCATATTTCAATGGACATGTATTACTATGGTGGACTTAGCACAAACATATATTATTAGGCCCTATCCCCGCGTACCTTGTACCATTAGGGATCTCCCCACGTACCATGTACCATTAGGGAGGTGCTAGTCAACATTAATACCTTCCCTCTCTAATAGGGAGATTAATGAACCATCAGTAACTGCATTCCATTTTCTCTCTTTAGTGTTCTTATAGTTCAGGGCGGAAATGACAATACATATAGATCTACATCCAACAATGTATTTCAAGTACAAACAAGCAAGTACATATATTTAACATCCAACATATATAGTCATATAATTATTTCCACGTACCTGAGCTCAGAGAATCATAGCTATCCTTGATCATCTAGACAATCTGGTCATCACCTGATTAAGACAAGACCACATACTATCATCAGATTCTCATCATCTTAACCCTAGTCGTGTTCATTAGGGTTTATATTATCTCATTAGGATATTCCAACGTTTACTTGCATTATTGTCTTATATTTATCTTACTGATGTCATTTTCCAGATTATGATTCATTATCTGAACATTAGGTTCCATATCCTTTTTGTGCACATATTAACCCTAGTTTATATACATTATTCAATTTAGGGTTACAACCCATGTATTAAGGGTTATCTTCATATAACATGAATTCTATGCATATAACTAATCTAAGATTTATATATTATATTCCAGTTACAGATATGAGGGTTTTCTGTAAATCTCATCATTTATTGAGCATGTATGCATTAATTGCATTATCTTTAGTGTTATTAGCCCTAATTATTCATATTAATCAACTTATATACTTTTGTGCATCATCATGACCATATCTGACATCATATGCATTATAAACATTATTATAGAATTACTGACATTTTTCCATAATTTTATATCATCATCTAATATTTATTACTTATGAACTAAGCATTACATATCTTACATGATATCACTACTATCAAAGCATCAAAAGCCTAATATTCTGCTTCCATATTGTTCTACACATTTTTCAGAGAATTTCGGTACCTTATTTGTATTTTTCTGATAGGCATGCTATTTATTATGAATTATGCAAGATCAGGGGAATTTCTGAGATTTTTACCTCGTCCGGCCAATAGGTCGTCGCCACGTGGCATGTGAGAGGCGCATCTCCTTTTCCTTGGTCATCTGGGTTCACGGTTGAACCAGCCGATTTTTGACTTGGGTTGGACCCGGTTTGGAGCTACCCTCTTTCTCTCTTTTCTTCGCGTCTCCGCTCGACGCCTGGGCGTGAGCTTCCTCCCAACGCCGCTGCCATGGAGCAGAGCTCCAGTAAGGGATCGTCTCCTCTATCCTCCTCCTCGGTCTGCTCTCGTACCCCTATTGGCTTTGTGGAGGTTGTTTGGTCATCCTCAGTGGCCTGGACTCCTCCTCATGGTGCTGCCCAAGCCTAGATAGATTGCGGTGCGGGATCACTGCAGATCCTCACCTCCTTTTCTGCTCTCAAGCTCCAAGCTCGTCAGTCGTTGGTTGCCTTCGTGGCCTCCACTCCAGCGAGAAATCAGTGGTGAACGTCTCCAGGTTCCACTCTGTCTGACACCTTGGCGTTGTTCTCTGCTTGACGCTACTTGCATCAGTTCTTTGCCCAAAATAGGGTGCCGCCGATCAATTTTCTCTGGTGAGCTTGATCGTCGATGCTCAGGCCATCGCAGCTTGTGTTTGGACCTCCAACGACCTTGTCTGATCTCCCTCGCTTGGCCAGCACTGTCGTTGAGGATAAATAGGCTGAGATTGAGGACCCCTGACCTCATCCTTTCTCGCTCGTCATGGTTGCTTTGTTTTTACAGAGAAGTGACGCTGCTATTCGAGTGGAGTTTGGCCCTGACCAGCCAGGCTTCTAGGCCATATTCACTCGCAATGAAGGCTGGAGTGGATTCGCCTAGGCCTATCCTACTAGGGTAGCACCACCTTTGCCCAAGAAAGGGTCAGAATCAAAGATCGCAACATGTAGTCCCTCATGCCGCCGCCGTGAGGGAAGCAGCCGCCGTGAGGGAAGCACGGGCGCCGCCACAGGAGATGAAACTGTGGCAAGTTCTGGAGCTCCTATGTTGGTACTTCTGAGGTCGATTGGTGTTGCAGGTAGAAATAACTTGCTTGGGTAGTGGTTGTGTTTTCCAGATCTCAATCGATTGGCCACCCTGCTCGCCTTCTTCTCCCCATGTCACTCGCAACAAGAAGCAGGGAGCTAGGAAAGAGAGAGAAATATCTCCCTCGTCACTGCACTCCACGCCCAAACTGAGGCGTTGTTTCACAATGGAGAATGTAGAAATACAGTGGGGATATCTTGCTCCACCCTCCATCCAACCTCACGATATCAGGTGTGTTGGGCAGCTCCAAAATGCCCGGATCTAGTTGAACCATTCTAATCCCAAACACTTGGCGACGACCGCATGTGATGCCCTCCAAATTCATTTAACAACCTCCATGGAAACCGGAGGTGGAAGAAGATGACACATGGGTCATCAGTTCACTAAATGGTCGTGTGCCAAAAAAAAACAAAGAATCATTATTCACTTTATGATATACTAAATCATCCATATCTCTCAAACGGTTAATAGGAATTCCATGAAATTTGAGTCGTGGGTTCTCCATTAAACAAAACCCCGTATCAAGAAATATGACCCCAAAAATCTAACATTTGGTCATATAACTTAGTTCTTCAATAATCATAAGGAAGGGTATTCATTCACAATTGACTTTAATTAGGTATCATAGTCCTCTATTCTATCTCAAAACACCTAATTTGGGTGAAGGAATCCATGATTGAATTACCAATTCCTCAATTTGGTATTTGTCCTCTACATAGAATGCTTGTCTCTCAAATATTGTATAGTTTTTAAAACTCAAAAATCTAGGTATCACATTCACCCCATCTTATATGGAATTTCGTCCTCGAAATTCAACCAATCTCATCCTTAAGAGGCTATTTAGGGGTTCAACTTCATATACATCATAATTTCTTAGGTTCTAAGACCACTATATTGCATGCACTCTAAGTTGTAAGCTTAGGGTCTAGAGGTTCTTGGGTGTGTCCACCCTACCATATATATATATATATATATATATATATATATATATATATATATATATATGGAAGCATCACTTAACCATAACATGACATTATGATATCTTAGGATTACATCACCCCTAAGGGTACATGTTTTGTTCATACTTTTTAAAGTTCAAGAGGAATTCGTTTATATGCCATGGTATTCAGATCATTCAAATCTAACATCATTAACATCTTACCATGATTTCAGCATTAGAGGAGATTTATCTTCATCCTTGATATTAGGATTTTATGGGCTTACGTAACATGCTTGACCATTAGGGTTTCACCCTATGGTGTGATATTCAAACCCAACTTAGAAGAATACATTGAGAAGGATCAAGTTACGAACTATATTTCTGATCATATATCTTATGATCCAAAAATGTCTTTATATCAAGTTCATGAGTTCATTTTTTTTGCATGTATTATGTGAAGTGAAAAAGAGAATATACTAAGTTTATCCTATGATCTCAGCATCATATCTTTCATGTTTCATATGAAGGGGAAAAGAATATTTTAAAGCCAAACTTAGCATGATTTTAATCTTGGGTACTACATATGATATAGGGGGGAAATATAGAAAAGGTCAAGCTTATACGAGTGACTACTCATATATAAATCATCTATATAGCTCAAGTGAGGTCTCTATCATCATATATTAAGAAGGAGAAGAAGAAGGGAGACCATGTATGTTGAGTATCTTTTGCACAAAGCATCATACTGTCATAAATAGGGTTCATATATTACCTCACTTGCAACTAATGATGAGATTTACAAAATATGTCACTCCATCTAGGACCTAACTCAGGCAAATAATTGACTTTATCATATGGGTTGTCATCTACCCATCCTTTTATTTTACCCAATTATCACATATAGATTTGAATCATGCATAAGGACTCAACTCAACATTCGAGAGTAATCTAGTGTAGGACATTTTTTTAACACATATCTCATATATTGGAGGCTAGGTCCTATGACCTTCTCCCTGTGGGTCTTACTCTCTCTAGAGTTCCCACATACCTCATCCTACCACTAGATATGCTCCTTGTATAAGAGCTTGAGGCTCATGCACACTCATCTCTATCTTAACTTATCTTACCTTAAGTAGGAAAAGGGAATGTACTTTCATCATCACGACTTAGCATAGATCCTCTAAGAGTGGATTTGTCTCATATACAACTCAAATCTTAATAAGGAAACTTATACCATCATGGATTAAAGTTAGATAAGATTCTATATGTAACATCCCTGACCTGGGTTATAAACTAACCCTAGCTATTTTGCCTAAATATGTAAGTAAACCCTGGTGATTATCTTTTGGCATGTAATTAAGTTCCTAAGGAACATACATTTTCATTTCTGTCCTTTTAAAACAATGTTGTAGAATTATTTAGTAATGCAGGGGCCTATGTGCAAATTACCCAGTTAAGGAGTGTAACTTGCAAATTTCACAAGTTAAGATGTTCTTCTGATTATGAGACATCATATGAGTAAATATGATGAGGTAAGATGGATTTCCCAAGCTTGGGCATCAAGATACAGCTTGTGGAATGATCCTTGTGCTTAAAAACCCTAATTTGGATTAAAGTGCAATTTACCCAAATGTGGGGTGCAACTTATAAAATACACCATCTTGAACATCTTTTATGACTTTTGACATCATTTAAACTAATAATGATGAAGGGGGCACTTCCTTTGAATAATCATATAATAAGGAACACCTTTGTAATTAAATCATCAAGATGTAAGTAAGGAGACCCTTATGTACATATGTACCTTAGTGATAAGTTGACCTTCCTTGCCTTTAGTTCTTGGTTTTAGAAGGAGTTTTACCTTAGAAAAGAAGAGGAGGGACGTGCCTAAAAGAAAGGAAGGACCTAGTTGTGAAAAGGAGGAGTAAGTTGTCCTTATGATGAAAATAACCCCAAAGGTACTTATACCCTTTCCTTTGCAATCAAAGGCAACGTTTTCCTTTCACTCTTCACTTATCTCTTGCTGTGGCCGACTAAGGAAGGAGCTCAGGAGCTCAAAGAAATGACCAACCTGTTCTAAGGTAAGAGAACACCACCTTCTATCATGGATTCATGGAGGAAATCGTATTACAAGGTTGAATTGCTAGTTTTCTTACTTAGGTTCCTTGTTCTAGCCGACCATCCCCATCCTTTTCTTGAAGATTGACCTTGACCGACCTGTGGAGCTCAAGATGCCATTAAAGGCTTGAAGCTTGGAAGCTTGGAAGCTCTATGAACCACGTTTGAGGCGGGTTTTATAACTCTAACCCTTAGCTTTGTTATGCATATCTTTGTTCTTGTTTCCTATGATTAGTTCTTCTTCTACCTCCCTTCTTCCTTGCTCTTTTGCAAGAAAAACGGTGGAGGAACCGACCTGAACAGAGGTTGAGGATGATGGGCGTGGATTCCTAGGTCACTTTATGAAATGACCTTGAACACTTTTGGTCCAAATGGGTGCAACTCGTTTAAGGTCAAACGGGTTCAACCCGTTTGATCTCAAACGATCCTGCAAGATCGTTTGGATCAAAACGACCCCAAGACCGTTTCATAGGGTTGACCAAGGTACGACCGTTTGAGGGTATGTTCATAATGTATTTAATTTCATTCCTACAAAGAATTTTAATCTAATTCCTAACCAATTAAGAGTTGAAGACAATTCAATAACCTAACCCTAATCGGGTGAAAGTTGCTGATTTCAATATAGATCTTGTTGAGTTTTGGGTTGAAGGACCCAAACGGGTTCCAACCCATTTGGGGGTTCATCCAAACGATCTCACACTCGTTTAGTGACACCTCAAGATCGTTTGGAGGTCTAGGGTTAAATAAATTTGATGGTTTGAGGGTTCAATTACAAGATGTTGATAATTGATGAAAAGTGCTGATTTTTAATTTAATTAGGGCTCAACCCTTATCAAATCATTTTGGTTTTTGGTCAAACTTTGGGAAAACGGTCTCAAGATCGTTTGGAGGACATCCAAATGATATCAAGACCGTTTGAGCCAAGTTTGGGCCCAATTGGAGGTCAATTGATAGGTTCAACTCTGATTTGAATCATATTGTTGAACATTGATGATTAGCCGATTGGAAATCCTAATTGAGTTAGATTTAACCCTAATTGGCTTTCAATTGAGGGTCAATTTGGTGTCCAGTTGATTGAGGCTCATCCTAATTGACTCAATTTGTAAGTGGTTAACATGGCTTTGGCCAATTAAAGGCTTCAACATAGGAAACCCTATTCAAATATAACCTATGTGTCACCTTTATGTTTATGCGGTTTGAACCCAAGTTGGTCCACACTCGTTTGAGTCCAAATGAGTCCACACTCTTTTAAGCCCAAATGAGTCCACACTCGTTTGATCTCAAATGGGTTCACACTCGTTTGATCTCAAACGGGTTCACACTCGTTTGATCTCAAACAGCTTCACACTCGTTTGAACTCAAATGGGTTCACACCCGTTTAGACTCAAGTGGGTCCACACCCGTTTAAGGTCAAGTGGGTCCACACTCATTTAAGTCTCAAATGGGTCCAAGGTCGTTTGAGGTTAAACGAGTTCAAGGTCGTTTAAGAATCAAATGGGTTGAAGGTTGAAGGTTAAACCCTAAACCAATTGGAGACCT
This sequence comes from Alisma plantago-aquatica, assembly GCA_963693085.1. NCBI lineage: Eukaryota > Viridiplantae > Streptophyta > Magnoliopsida > Alismatales > Alismataceae > Alisma > Alisma plantago-aquatica. The sequence continues at coordinate 420,477,289 of OY856413.1, forward strand.
TCAAGGTTGATTATACTTAATCACTTGAAAGTGTAAAAGGTTCAATGATGATCTAATCTAAACCCTAATGGTAACCTAAGATGTTAAGGGACTAAGTGGCTAATGAATTGACCCATGATGATGGTCAATGGGTAAATTACCAAAATGCCCCTGAAAGGTTCAATTGAGTGATACCTTGTTTTAATCAAACCCTAATCACATGATAGTGATGAGTTGACTTGTGTTAATCAATGAGGACTTAACCCAACCTAATCTAGAGTGGTGTAATCACTATCTACTAGTTAGAGGAGAGAGAAAGTACCAATTATAATGGAAACTCAAGTAAAATACCTCCAATATACATGAATGTGCAAGTTTAGGTATGATCCACTTATGTGAGATCATGGAAACCCTAATTATGATAATTGATGATTCTTAATCTTATCTGAGGTCTTTAATGATGATGTTTCTCATACATGAGGATGTTATGAGATCATTTCACCATGTAATGTGAATAGTAAACCCTAATTCTAGGGTGATGACATGTAATGTGAATAGTAAACCCTAATTGATGAAAACCAGGGAAACCTAGCTCTTGTATGAGTAGGGAGATACAACTTCTTTAAATGAGTTATTTACTGTTATCAGTTGATTTAACCATGCAGGTTCCTTTATGAGGATGATCATATCCAGGTATGGATGATGATACTATATTCATTGAAAGCATGTTGTTAGCTTTATGAATAGTGATATATCCTGATGCCTTGTTAATAGCATCTTATGAGATTGATAGGCTGTGAGAGACATGAATACCATCAAGGTCATGCTTTAAGAGATGACTTGTGATGAGAATATTGAGAAATGACAATTGATGAGAGTTAGGCTTGTTACATTTAGTATTCTTCCTTCATAGCTGCTATGCTAATGATTAATGTTTGAAAACATGTATGATGATAAAAGAATACTGAAATGTACCTAACTAATCAAGTATAATCATACCATGTAGAGCCATGATCATAGATCCATCATTGTGAGGAGTTAAATGATGGTGAAACAGGTTTTCCTAAGGGAATTCCTAGAGCACATACTTTTGAATATGTGGGGTAATATGGATGTGAATTTCCTTACATCCTAGTATAGGAATTGATGTAGATGTATCTTTATTCTGTCAATCCTTCACTATGTGTTTATGCCGGGGTGATGTAACACTAATCTCCAGAGGAAATCTTTTATACCACATCGATGAGAGATAAACAAGAAATCTTTCGATGGCGAAGAGAGTACAGAATGCCACTGTGACTCTAATAGCGAAGTACCAGAATACCCTGGTAAGATATTGTAATAGAGACACTAGATGTCCTGCATGTTGATCCTCATACTGACTGAGGAAGATGAGGTCATAAGAATCCGACTCTTTTGATGACCTATGTATGATATCGATGCGACTTAATAGTGATCGGTTGGAGTATGAGTGGTATACCTCATCTCCGCAGGGCATAATGATGTTTGTAAAACATAATCAACCGCGTAGCATATCTGCTTAGGTTGAACCACGAAATACATTGGTTGATGATACATTACTTAGTATACATGTTTTTCATATTCCTTAAATGTTGTTGTTCTAATTGATAACAATCTGTTGCTGATTACCTTAGAGCTTTTATTGCCTATGTTATTCTTGGTTGCTATAATAAAGCTTCTGGTGGAGAGTTATAACTCTCGCTGGGACAATTATTTAAAATTGGCTCACCCCGTAGATTTCAACTTTTTAGGTGGTCGTCGAGGACGAAGGAATCAATCTTCAGGTGACCAATATCAGCAGTAGCAGCATCAGCAGCAGCAGCACCAGGAGCAGCAGTGAATCTCAGGTGGAGCTACTGACTGATGAGTCATGTAGTTAGATGGTCTTATGTCGTCTCTGTACTCTCAGGTCCTTGGAGTCTTTTGGTCTGAGATTTTGGGTTTTAAATCTTGAGATTTTGTATCTAGCTGTATATAATCACTCATGAAGTGATCTAACAGAGATTTAATCGGTTTACCTTGTTTCTTATAAAAGGAGTTTCATGATTTCAAGATCTTGTCTCAAAAAGTTTTAATTTCCGGTGATTTTCATATTCCACTGTTAATCAAATCGCTTCCGCTGAGTTTAATCGTGTTTATCTCGGGTTTTGGAGATCAGAGCCCACAATTAAGTGGTATCAGAGCTCTAGGTTCGCTGAGTCTACAGAGACATAGGACTTAGGATGTCGAGTCTATCCTTAGTATCTCTTTCATATCTAATAGAGTCTTCTGCTCCTCAGGAGAAAAAGATAATTAAGGATGTCTGGACCACAGGAGGAGTACGAGGCCGAAAGTAGTGTTGCTGCGCCTTGAGAAGGTGTAAGGAACCTAGAAATAGAGCAACCTGTACCTGAGCCACCCAGAGAACCACCTCAGTTTGACCCAGCTGACATGGGAAACCCAGCTGTTCAAACTATGTTCGGGCAGTTTATGACTGCTATGACACACATCACCGACAGGATGCCCATGCCTGCACCTAGGGCACCTGCCCAGCCTGAAGGACAAGGTATCGGTAAGACGTTCGAGCGACTTCGTCGTGTCGGAGAAACCGAATACTTTGGAACAGCTGATCCTGCAGATGCAGATCTGTGGTTAACAGAGTTGGAGAAAGCTTTTAGAATCCTCAACATCCCTGAAGCTCAGAAGGTTAGACATGTTGTCTATCTTCTCAAGGGAAGTGCTGGTCACTGGTGGACCATGGAAGAGCAGAAGAGGCCTGGAGTGGAGATCTCGTGGGAAGATTTTCGTCGGGAATTTATCAATAGATATTTTCCAAAGACCTTCCTAGACAAGAAGATCTCTCAGTTTGAGAGATTGAGGCAAGGCATGATGAACATTAGCGAGTATGAAGCTAAGTTTATGGAGTTATTGCGGTTTTGTCCGCACATGGCTGCCACAGAAGAAGAAAGAATCATAAGGTTTGAGAAGGGTTTAAACGCCGACTTGACTACTCCCGTGTCTGCCCTAGAGAATCGGGAGAGGTTTGCTACCTTCGTTGAGTCAGTCCGAAGGATAGAGAAATTCGTAGTCGAGAAGAGACAAACCCATAAAAGATATCCGCAGTTCCAAGGTTCTTCATCTAGAGACTTTAAGAAACCTAGATTCTCTGCACCTACACCTCCACCACCCAGAACTAGTACTCAGACACAGTGGACACTGAGTAGAGGTAGGGGACGAAGCCTACCACTACAAGAGACTCACAGTTCAGCATCAATGTCAGTTACAGGACCACCTAGACCACAACAACTGGAGAGGAGCTGTTACAACTGTGGGAAGGTGGGACATTTGATGAAGGACTGCCGATCTAGGCCTGTCAGTGTGACACAGCCTCCGAGACAGAGTCAACAGGGATCATAGAGAAGGCAATCTCACAGAGCAACTCGAGGACGTGGACAAGCATCTCAAGCTAGATCATCAGAACCACCTCAACACCAGGTGACAGCGAGGTTCTATGCTATGAACCCACCAGATGCAGTGGTCAATCCACGGGTAGTGGAAGGTCAGATGGAACTTTTCTATTCTGATATGTCTAAATCCTGTGTTGTATCTGTTCTGATTGACCCAGGTGCTACACACTCCTTTGTCACTCGGAGAGTGATTCGTAACTGCAATATGACAATTATTCATAGGGCAGATAGCTTGTTTTTGGAGACTCCGTTGAGTGGGTCTACCGTTTTGCAGAAGGTATGCTCTCCCTGCATCCTCTTCTTTTCTGATCATCGCCTTCAAGTGGACCTTATACCACTTGATATGCAAGGATTTGATATAATCCTCGGGATGGATACCTTAGAAAGGTATCGAGTTGTCTTGGATTGTGAATCCAAACATGCTGTGTTTGCTGATGAAAGCAACACATGGATCTTTCAAGGAGAGAGAAAGATTCTACCCACCTGTCTTGTGTCAGCGATGGTTGCTGATAAGTTGATGAGACAAGGATGTTATGCATTCTTGGCCCATGTGGTAGATACTACCATGGAGAGTCCTAAACCTGCTGAAGTTCCTGTAGTCAGGGAATTTGAAGATGTATTTCTTGAAGAACTTCCAGGTGTGCCACCACCTCGGGAAATTGATTTTGAAATCAATTTGATCCCAGATACACAACCTATAGCCCAGACACCGTATAGGATGACGCCTGCTGAGATGGCAGAACTCAAGAAGCAGCTTCAAGAGTTGCTTGAGAAGGGTTTCATCCGACCGAGCACTTCACCCTGGGGTGCTCCAGTTTTGTTTGTTAAAAAGAAAGATGGGTCAATGCGGTTGTGCATTGATTACAGACAACTAAATAAAGTAACGATAAAGAATAAGTACCCGTTGCTGAGGATTGATGATCTTTTTGACCAGTTGCGTGGTGCAACAGTCTTCTCAAAGATAGACTTGAGGTCTGGATATCATCAACTCTGTATTAAGGATAGTGACATATCCAAGTCTGCCTTTAGGACACGATATGGTCACTATGAGTTCATGGTTATGTCGTTTGGACTAACCAATGCACCAGCTGCATTCATGGAACTCATGAATAGAGTTTTTCGACCTTTCCTTGATCAGTGTGTTGTCGTCTTCATAGATGACATTCTAATTTATAGTAAGGATGCTCAGCAGCATGAACAGCATCTCCGACAGGATCTAACTCTGCTAAGAAAACATAAGCTATATGCTAAGTTTAGCAAGTGTGAGTTCTGGTTGCCGGAAGTATCTTTTCTTGGACATGTGATATCTGCCTCGGGTATTCGTGTTGACCCTACAAAGGTAGAATCTGTTCTACAGTGGGAACAACCGAAGACACCAACGGAGATTCGAAGTTTCTTGGGATTAGCTGGTTATTATCGAAGGTTTATTAAGAATTTCAGTTCTATAGCCTTACCCTTAACCAAGTTAACCCAGAAAGATGTTCCTTTTACCTGGAGTGATAAGTGTCAACAGTCTTTTCAGCTGTTAAAGGAGAGGTTGACAAGTGCACCTGTGCTTGTGTTACCTGAGCAAGGAAAAGGATACATAATTTTCTGTGATGCCTCCAAGAATGGACTCAGATGCGTGTTGATGCAGGATAAGCAAGTGATTTCTTTTGCTTCGCGACAGCTTAAGAAACACGAAGGGAATTATCCGACACATGATCTGGAGTTAGGTGCTGTGGTTCATGCCCTGAAGATCTGGAGACATTATCTCTACGGAGAGACATTCCAGATTTTCACAGATCACAAAAATCTTAAGTATATTTTCTCTCAGCATGAGCTTAACATGAGGCAACGTCGCTGGATGGAGTTAATCAAGGACTACGATTGTACAATTGATTACCATCCAGGAAAGGCCAATGTGGTTGCAGATGCCTTGAGTAGGAAATCAGCAACATCAACCATGGATAGATCACAATTAAACTCTTTAGTATGCCCTAGGAGAGATATGCTTATCTCCTTAAGGCAAGACAATGTACAGATGAAGGTGTCATGGATTGACGGGTTGTTGGCTGAGATGCATATCAAACCCACCCTAAGAGAGCAGATTAAGGAGGCACAGCAAGTTGATGTTGCAGTTCAGCAGATCAGATCTGAGTATGGTGATGAGAAGCGAGAAGGTTTTCATGAATCAGATGATCAAGTGGCATGCTATCATGGGAGGACGATAGTACCAGATGTAGATAACCTGAAGAAGTTAGTCCTGGAAGAAGCTCATTCTTCAATGTATGCTATGCATCCAGGAAGCACCAAGATGTATCGAAACTTGAAAGATATGTATTGGTGGCCTGGGATGAAGAAGGACGTAGCTGAGTTTGTTCTGAGGTGTCCAGTGTGTCAGCAAGTTAAAGCTGAACACCAGAAGCCTGCAGGAACAATGCAACCTTTACCCATACCACAGTGGAAGTGGGATCATGTAACCATGGACTTTGTTGTTGGTCTACCTAGAACAAACAAAGGACATGATTCCATTTGGGTAATTGTTGATAGGTTGACTAAGATAGCACATTTCTTACCTGTCAAAACAACCTTTTCTACTGAAAGGTTATCACAGTTGTATGTTCAAGAGATAGTGTGTTTGCACGGAGTTCCTGTCACCATAGTTTCTGACAGAGGTCCCCAATTCACAAGTCATTTTTGGGAACAGCTACATAGGGCACTAGGCACCCAGTTAAAGTTTAGTACATCTTTTCATCCACAGACTGATGGACAGTCGGAAAGAACCATACATACCTTAGAAGATCTGTTGAGAGCATGTGTTCTCTAGTTTACCGGAGGTTGGGATCTACACCTAAGCTTGATAGAGTTTTCCTATAACAATAGCTATCAGCATAGTATTGATATGGCACCTTATGAAGCCTTGTATGGTAGACGTTGTAGATCCCCTCTGTGTTGGTATGAGACTGGTGAACATCAATTGTTAGGTCCTGATCTTGTGCAGCAAACTACAGAGAAGATCAAAGTTATACAACAACAGCTTAAGACTGCACAGGATAGACAGAAGTCGTATGCTGATAAGCGTCGTAGACCGTTAGAGTTCCAGGTTGGAGACAGAGTGTACCTCAAGGTCTCGCCTTGGAAAGGAGTCCTTCACTTTGGAAGGAAAGGAAAGTTAGCACTTAGATTTATGGGACCTTATCCAATCATTGAACAAGTTGGAAAGGTAGCCTATAGACTAGAGTTACCACTAGAGTTGTAGAGGTTACACCCTGTGTTTCACATTTCTATGCTGAGGAAATGTCACCCCGACACTGAGTCAGTTCTACAACCTATGGAGGTAGAATTGAATGATGACATATCTTACGAGGAAGGGCCAGTGTCAATCCTTGATAGCAGAAATAAAAAGTTAAAGAAGAAAGATATAAGCCTTGTGAAAGTCCTCTGGAACCACCGTGGTGTTGAAGAAGCCACTTGGGAACTAGAGGATGAGATGAGAAGGAAATACCCTGCTCTTTTCTCCTAATACATTTTGTTGATTTCGAGGACGAAATCCTTGTAAGGGGTGGATAATCTGTAACATCCCTGACCTGGGTTATAAACTAACCCTAGGTGTTTTGCCTAAATATGTAAGTAAACCCTGGTGATTATCTTTTGGCATGTAATTTAGTTCCTAAGGAACATACATTTTCATTTCTGTCCTTTTAAAACAATGTTGTAGAATTATTTAGTAATGCAGGGGCCTATGTGCAAATTACCCAGTTAAGGGGTGTAACTTGCAAATTTCACAAGTTAAGATGTTCCTATGATGATGAGACATCATATGAGTAAATATGATGAGGTAAGATGGATTTCCCAAGCTTGGGCATCAAGATACAGCTTGTGGAATGATCCTTGTGCTTAAAAACCCTAATTTGAATTAAAGTGCAATTTACCCAAATGTGGGGTGCAACTTATAAAATACACCATCTTGAACATCTTTTATGACCTTTTACATCATTTAAACTAATAATGATGAAGGGGGCACTTCCTTTGAATAATCATAAAATAAGGAACACCTTTGTAATTAAATCATCAAGATGTAAGGAGACCCTTATGTACATATGTACCTTAGTGATAAGTTGACCTTCCTTGCCTTTAGTTCTTGGCTTCAGAAGGAGTTTTACCTTAGAAAAGAAGAGGAGGGACGTGCCTAAAATAAAGGAAGGACCTAGTTGTGAAAAGGAGGAGTAAGTTGTCCTTATGATGAAAATAACCCCAAAGGTACTTATACCCTTTCCTTTGCAATCAAAGGCAACGTTTTCCTTTCACTCTTCACTTATCTCTTGCTGTGGCTGACTAAGGAAGGAGCTCAGGAGCTCAAAGAAATGACCAACCTGTTCTAAGGTAAGAGAACACCACCTTCTAGCATGGATTCATGGAGGAAATCGTATTACAAGGTTGAATTGCTAGTTTTCTTACTTAGGTTCCTTGTTCTAGCCGACCATCCCCATCTTTTTCTTGAAGATTGACCTTGGCCGACCTGTGGAGCTCAAGACTCCATTAAATCCTTGAAGCTTGGAAGCTTGGAAGCTCTAGGAACCATGTTTGAGGCGGGTTTTATAACTCTAACCCTTAGCTTTATTATGCATATCTTTGTTCTTGTTTCCTATGATTAGTTCTTCTTCTACCTCCCTTCTTCCTTTCTCTTTTGCAAGCAAAACGGTGGAGGAACCAACCTGAACAGAGGTTGAGGATGATGGGCGTGGATTCCTAGGTCACTTTGTGAAACGACCTTGAACCCTTTTGGTCCAAATGGGTGCAACTCGTTTAAGGTCAAACGGGTTCAACCCGTTTGATCTCAAACGATCCTGCAAGATCGTTTGGATCAAAACGACCCCAAGACCGTTTCATAGGGTTGACCAAGGTATGACCATTTGAGGGTCTGTTCATAATGTATTGAATTTCATTCCTACAAATAATTGTAATCTAATTCCTAACCAATTAAGAGTTGAAGACACTTCAATAACCTAACCCTAATCGGGTGAAAGTTGTTGATTTCAATATAGATCTTGTTGAGTTTTGGGTTGAAGGACCCAAACGGGTTCCAACCCATTTGGGGGTTCATCCAAACGATCTCACACTCGTTTAGTGACACCCCAAGATCGTTTGGAGGTCTAGGGTTAAATAAATTTGATGGTTTGAGGGTTCAATTACAAGATGTTGATAATTGATGAAAAGTGCTGATTTTTAATTTAATTAGGGCTCAACCCTTATCAAATCATTTTGGTTTTTGGTCAAACTTTGGGAAAACGGTCTCAAGATCATTTGTTGGACATCCAAACGATCTGAAGACCGTTTGAGCCAAGTTTGGGCCCAATTGGAGGTCAATTGATAGGTTCAACTCTGATTTGAATCATATTGTTGAACATTGATGATTAGCCGATTGGAAACCCTAATTGAGTTAGATTTAACCCTAATTGGCTTTCAATTGAGGGTCAATTTGGTGTCCAGTTGATTGAGGCTCATCCTAATTGACTCAATTTGTAAGTGGTTAACATGGCTTTGGCCAATTAAAGGCTTCAACATAGGAAACCCTATTCAAATATAACCTATGTGTCACCTTTATGTTTATGCGGTTTGAACCCAAGTTGGTCCACACTCGTTTGAGTCCAAATGAGTCCACACTCGTTTAAGCCCAAATGAGTCCACACTCGTTTGATCTCAAATGGGTTCACACTCGTTTGATCTCAAACGGGTTCACACTCGTTTGATCTCAAACGGGTTCACACTCGTTTGAACTCAAATGGGTTCATACCCGTTTAGACTCAAGTGGGTCCACACCCATTTAAGGTCAAGTGGGACCACACTCATTTAAGGCTCAAATGGGTCCAAGGTCGTTTGAGGTTAAACGAGTTCAAGGTCGTTTAAGAATCAAATGGGTTGAAGGTTGAAGGTTAAACCCTAAACCAATTGGAGACCTTCAAGGTTGATTATACTTAATCACTTGAAAGTGTAAAAGGTTCAATGATGATCTAATCTAAACCCTAATGGTAACCTAAGATGTTAAGGGACTAAGTGGCTAATGAATTGACCCATGATGATTGTCAATGGGTAAATTACCAAAATGCCCCTGAAAGGTTCAATTGAGTGATACCTTGTTTTAATCAAACCCTAATCACATGATAGTGATGAGTTGACTTGTATTAATCAATGAGGACTTAACCCAACCTAATCTAGAGTGGTGTAATCACTATCTACTAGTTAGAGGAGAGAGAAAGTACCAATTATAATGGAAACTCAAGTAAAATACCTTCAATATACATGAATGTGCAAGTTTAGGTATGATCCACTTATGTGAGATCATGGAAACCCTAATTATGATAATTGATGAATCTTAATCTTATCTGAGGTCTTTAATGATGATTTTTCTCATACATGAGGATGTTATGAGATCATTTCACCATGTAATGTGAATAGTAAACCCTAATTCTAGGGTGATGACATGTAATGTGAATAGTAAACCCTAATTGATGAAAACCAGGGAAACCTAGCTCTTCTTTAAATGAGTTATTTACTGTTATCAGTTGATTTAACCATGCAGGTTCCTTTATGAGGATGATCATATCCATGTATGGATGATGATACTATATTCATTGAAAGCATGTTGTTAGCTTTATGAATAGTGATATATCCTGATGCCTTGTTAATAGCATCTTATGAGATTGATAGGCTGTGAGAGCCATGAATACCATCAAGGTCATGCTTTAAGAGATGACTTGTGATGAGAATATTCAGAAATGACAATTGATGAGAGTTAGGCTTGTTACGTTTAGTATTCTTCCTTCATAGCTGCTATGCTAATGATTAATGTTTGAAAACATGTATGATGATAAAAGAATACTGAAATGTACCTAACTAATCAAGTATAATCATACCATGTAGAGCCCTGATCATAGATCCATCATTGTGAGGAGTTAAATGATGGTGAAACAGGTTTTCCTAAGGGAATTCCTGGAGCACATACTTTTGAATGTGGGGTAATATGGATGTGAATTTCCTTACATCCTAGTGTAGGAATTGATGCAGATGTATCTTTATTCTATCAATCCTTCACTATGTGTTTATGCCGGAGTGATGTAACACTAATCTCCCGAGGAAATCTTTTATACCGCATCAATGAGAGATAAACAAGAAATCTTTCGATGGCGAAGAGAGTACAGAATGCCACTGTGACTCTAATAGCGAAGTACCAGAATACCCTGGTAAGCTATTGTAACAGAGACACTAGATGTCCTGCATGTTGATCCTCATACTGACTGAGGAAGATGAGGTCATAAGAATCCGGCTCTTTTGATGACCTATGTATGATATCGATGCGACTTAATAGTGATTGGTTGGTGTATGAGCGGTATACCTCATCTCCGCCGGGCATAATGATGTTTGTAAAACATAATCAACCGCGTAGCATATCTGCTTAGGTTGAACCACGAAATACATTGGTTGATGATACATTACTTAGTATACATGTTTTTCATATTCCTTAAATGTTGTTGTTCTAATTGATAACAATCTGTTGCTGATTACCTTAGAGCTTTTATTGCCTATGTTATTCTTGGTTTCTATAATAAAGCTTCTGGCGGAGAGTTATAACTCTCGCTGGGACAATTATTTAAAATTGTCTCACCCCATAGATTTCAACTTTTTAGGTGGTCGTCGAGGATGAAGGAATCAATCTTCAGGTGACCAATATCAGCAGTAGCAGCATCAGCAGCAGCAGCACCAGGAGCAGCAGTGAATCTCAGGTGGAGATACTGACTGCTGAGTCATGTAGTTAGATGGTCTTATGTCATCTCTGTACTCTCAGGTCCTTGGAGTCTTTTTGTCTGAGATTTTGGGTTTTAAATCTTGAGATTTTGTATCTGGCTGTATATAATCACTCATGAAGTGATCTAACAGAGATGTAATATGTTTACCTTGTTTCTTATAAAAGGAGTTTCATGATTTCAAGATCTTGTCTCAAAAAGTTTTAATTTCCGATGACTTTTGTATTCTGTTGTTAATCGAATCGCTTTTGCTGAGTTTAATCGTGTTTATCTTGAGTTTTGGAGATCAGATCCCACACTATATGCTTATTTCCTTCATCATTCTTTTGTCTATCTATGTATCACATAACCTTATGAGGCTCTAGACGTCTAATCTAGATCTATTCTCTCTTCTAGACTGATGTCACTCCCTTTCACTTAGATTGCATGAACACTAACTACTCTCCATTGTAAGGGACACATTTTTATATTTACATATAGGTAATAAAATATTATATAGTTTTTCTCCGAGAAGGCAGACGGTAGAGAAAACTATCGAGGCTCGAGCTGATTGGAAAACAAAACCAAATCAGCAAAATCGAGTGTCCCACACACAGTAGATAGTCTAGTGCCATGTCACCTAGTGAAATGGTGAGAACAAGGTGTAGACTAGTGTGGCTACCCAATACATATGAGCTCTATATGGAAAGGGTTTCAGACACTTGCCTAAACCTAGTTCTCTAACATCTAGGTTCTAACCTAGAGGCTAAGTTGAACCTTATTCCTGTAGAACAACTTACTAAGTTTCTATGATTTTAAATGAAAGGTGAAGTTTAGTTTTATGTATCATGGTGAGAAATTTTTAGGTGTAGCTATTGTTCATGCTCTGATACCAACTGTGACATCCCCGGATTTTGGCTTCTCCATACCCTATTGGGAATGAGAGGTCAGAATCCGAAAACATCATCCAATCATATCAAAGAGCGATGCGGAAGCGAAATACGCATACATGAACATACAACCATAACATTTCTCAACATTCAACATGTATATTTATACAACATGAATTATTACACAATGATTTACAATTACATATTGAATGAAGATTCTACAGTCTAAGAACATGTATGCTAAACTAGGATCTACACAATAGGTACAACCTGTACAACTTGCTCACATCCTGTACTTTTCTCCCATGCTATCTCTGAACCTAAAACATATGTGAAACAATGAATCAACACACAAGGTGTTGTGCACGTGGGTAGAAAGATACATACTAATATGCTTGCATAATTGAAATAACTTGAGAAAGAAAGAGTAAAAGAAAACATTATTTAATAGTCGAAACTCAGGTAAACCCAAGTTATTAATCATATTTCAATGGACATGTATTACTATGGTGGACTTAGCACAAACATATATTATTGGGCCCTATCCCCACGTACCTTGTACCATTAGGGAGGTGATAGTCAACATTAATAATTTCCCTCTCTAATAGGGATGTTAATGAACCATCAGTAACTACATTCCATTTTCTCTCTTTAGTGTTCTTATTGTTCAGGGAGGAAATGACAATACATATAGATCTACATCCAACAATGTATTTCAAGTACAAACAAGCAAGTACATATATTTAACATCCAGCAAATCTAGTCATATAATTATATCTATGTACCTGAGTTCAGAGAATCATATCTATCCTTGATCATCTAGACAATCTGGTCATCACCTGATTAAGACAAGACCACATACTATCATCAGATTTTCATCATCTTAACCCTAGTCATGTTCATTAGGGTTTATATTATCTCATTAGTATATTCCAACGTTTACTTGCATTATTGTCTTATATTTATCTTACTGATGTCATTTTCTAGATTATGATTCATTATCTGAACATTAGGTTCCATATCCTTTTTGTGCACATATTAACCCTAGTTTATATACATTATTCAATTTCGGGTTACAACCCATGTATTAATGGTTATCTTCATATAACATGAATTCTATGCATATAACTGGTCTAAGATTTATATATTATATTCCAGTTACAGATATGAGGGTTTTCTGTAAATCTCATCATTTATTGAGCATGTATGCATTAATTGCATTATCTTTAGTGTTATTAGCCCTAATTATCCATATTAATCAACTTATATACTTTTGTGCATCATCATGACCATATCTGACATCATATGCATTATAAACATTATTATAGAATTACTGACATTTTTCCATAATTTTATATCATCATCTAATATTTATTACTTATGAACTAAGCATTACATATCTTACATGATATTACTACTATCAAAGCATCAAAAACCTAATATTCTGCTTCCATATTGTTCTACGCATTTTTCAGAGAATTTTGGTACCTTATTTGTATTTTTCTGATAGGCATGCTATTTATTATGAATTATGCAAGATCAGGGGAATTTCTAAGATTTTTACCTCATACGGCCAATAGGCCGTCGCCACGTGGCATGTGAGAGGCACAACTCCTTTTCCTTGGTCATCTGGGTTCACGGTTGAACCAGCCGATTTTTGACTTGGGTTGGACCCGGTTTGGAGCTACCCTCTTTCTCTCTTTTCTTTGCGTCTCCGCTCGACGCCTGGGCGTGAGCTTCCGCCCAACGCCGCCGTCGGGAGCAGAGCTCCAGCAAGGGATCGTCTCCTCTATCCTCCTCCTCGGTCCGCTCTCATGCCTCTATTGGCTTTGTGGAGGTTGTTTGGTCATCCTCAGTGGCCTGGACTCCTCCTCATGGTGCCGCCCAAGCCTAGATAGATTGCGGTGCGGGATCAGTGCAGATCCTCACCTCCTTTTCTGCTCTCAATCTCCAAGCCGGTCAATCGTTGGCTGTCTTCGTGGCCTCCACTCCAGCGAGCAATCAGCGGTGAACGTCTCCAGGTTCCACTCGGTCTGACACCTTGGTGTCGTTCTCTGCTTGACGCTACTTGCATCAGTTCTTTGCCCAAAATAGGGTGCCGCCGATCAATCTTCTCCGGTGAGCTCGATCGTCAATGCTCAGGCCATTGCAGCTCGTGTTTGGACCTCCAACGACCTTATCTGATATCCCTCGCTTGGCCAGCACTGTCGTTGAGGATAAATAGGCTGAGATTGAGGACCCCTGACCTCATCCTTTCTCGCTCGTCATGGTTGCTTTGTTTTTACAGAGAAGTGACGCTTTTATTCGGGTGGAGTTCGGCCCCGACCATCCAGGCTTCTAGGCCATATTCACTCGCAATGAAGGATGGAGTGGATTCGCCTAGGCCTATCCTACTAGGGTAGCGCCACCTTTGCCCAAGAAAGGGTCATAATCAAAGATCGCAACATGTAGTCCCTCATACCGCCGCCGTGAGGGAAGCAGCCGCCGTGAGGGAAGCACGGGCGCCGCCACAGAAGATGAAACTGTGGCAAGTTCTGGAGCTCCTATGTTGGTACTTCTGAGGTCGATTGGTGTTGCATGTAGAAATAACTTGCTTGGGTAGTGGTTGTGTTTGCCAGATCTCAATCGATTGGCCACCCTACTCGCCTTCTTCTCCCCATGTCACTGGAAACAAGAAGCAGGGAGCAAGGAAAGAGAGAGCAATATCTCCCTCATCACTGCACTCCACGCCCAAAGTGAGGCGTTGTTTCACAATGGAGAATGCAGAATTACAGTGGGGATATCTTGCTCCACCCTCCGTCCAACCTCACGATATCAGGTGTGTTGGGTAGCTCCGATATGCCTGGATCTAGTTGAACCATTCTAATCCCAAACACATGGCGACGACCGTATGTGATGCCCTCCAAATCCATTTAACAACCTCCATGGAAACCGGAGGTGGAAGAAGATGACACATGGGTCATCAATTCACTAAATGGTCGTGTGCCAAAAAAAACAAAGAATCATTATTCACTTTATGATATACTAAATCATACATATCTCTCAAACGGTTATTAGGAATTCCATGAAATTTGAGTCGTGGGTTCTCCATTAAACAAAACCCCGTATCAAGAAATATGACCCCAAAAGTCTAACATTTGGTCATATAACTTAGTTCTTCAATAATAATAAGGAAGGGTATTCATTCACAATTGAATTTAATTAGGTATCATAGTCCTCTATTCTATCTCAAAACACCTAATTTGGGTGAAGGAATCCATGATTGAATTACCAATTCCTCAATTTGGTATTTGTCCTCTACATAGAATGCTTGTCTCTCAAATATTGTATTAGTTTTTAAAACTCAAAAATCTAGGTTATCACAATTTTTGTCTTTTGATGCTTCTTGGATGGTTTTAGGGGTACAAGAACCCCTCCTTTCTCCATGCCTTAGTTTGGTTTTGGTTTCCCTGTTTCCTATATATTTCATGCCAAATCAAAGTCACAGCTCCGCCCACCTATGAACCTCCTGTACAAGGTCACTAGGTCTAAATTTGCATGAAGAAGCCATTGATTGACTTTGTTTTGGTTGATCTTGCATCCACAATGAGATCATGCTTGGAGTTTGACCTATGAAGTGTCCGTGATCGCTCCAAGTAGGAAGCTAGAGAAAGCCTTGTTTGGATGACTAGTTTTACATGAACTAGCCATATTGTTTTTTGACTAAATTGTGTTATGCGAAGGGTACTTTGGTATTTCTTTTGTGTGACCGATTGTTGGAAGGTGCAAGCATCACATCTACATGTTCTATAGTTTTTTAATTATTTGCTAGTTATTTTCTCTTCTGTGATTGGCTAGTAACGACTAGAACTTTGGAAATTCTTAGAAAATAATCTAGTTGTCATAAAATTACCAAAAAACAAATGGTAGACTTAGACAAATGTATTCATCCTAATGGAACCCTAATATCACTCTAATAAATGTCCTATAATTGGATATTCAAGCAAGTAAATACTATTTACATCTTATGACTAAGAGTGATAAACAAATACTAATCGTTCATATTTTAGGGTTTGGAAGCTACTAATCGGAAATAATATCCAAACCAAAAATCTCAATCACTTAGATTTATAGATAAGGAATTACTAGTAGTGTTTTTGAGATATTATAATGTTATTTTGGGTATAATCCTAAATATGGAGGAATTATGTAATAAGAATATAAGATAATGTGTGTATATGTATATCAATAAGATATGGATCTAAATTCTTTCATTCATGTGGAGAACTCAAACATGAATGCTAGTATCATCATGGATAAAAGTAAGGGTTAGTACAAGTAAAACCTAAAACAAAGTTGAAAGGGTAGGGTGAATGAAGTAAGATAAAGAGAAATAAATATGAAAAAACCCAAGCCCTAACTCATACAACTCATCTACTATAAAGATTAAGACAATACACCCTATTAATCACTAGGAAAGTAAATCATGTGTAGGATTATAGAATTTACTCGAGAGTCAAAAATATGCACCTACACACTAATTGAGAACACTAATAACCCTATATTATTGACTATAAGAAAATAAATGAAGATGGATAGATCATTTGGTTTACAAAAGATGGTTAGGAGCAAGACTTGAAGCAGTATTTTCTTGATAAGACATATATCCTTTGAATTCATGTTATATATTTTAGTCTATAGTCTAATTATCCTAATATGAATAATCCATTAGATGCATGGTCTAATTTTCATATTTATAGTATTACTTTCTAGTATAATAGAATTATTTCCTTAGAAAACTTGTACAGAGATCTTATCAAGTATCAGTTTCAAGTTAATATTCTTGCATAATTGTAAGAAATTAGCATGTGAACTACCAGAACATAGAATATAATTCCTAAAATTATTCCAATATTTTGATCCCTTGTTATCATTTAGATTTCTTTCAGAATATAGAATCAAATAAGAATCTAGAATTCAGATTTGACTAATTGAGACTCAAATTCAGAATAGAATTATTAGAAACTAGAGTAGGAATATTAGAATTTATCCCGATCTTTTCATATTCTATTTAGTAGTCCATAACTCAGATTTTTCATACAATATCAACGTATCATTTTGAATTTAGAATGGTAGAACATAATACATACTTCAGAATTTATCTTCATAAGTTATGATACAGGATTAGAATAGAATCAAAATCAGAATAGAATCAGAATCAGAAACATAAAAATAGAAAAGATTAGAAAATGGAACCAAAATATAATTTAAATATAATAAGTCCTCACATAATAGAAGTATTGTGGTATGTAGAACAAAAGACAGTTATCCCGTAGAATGTGTGTTGCATCACAGAAGGCACTTTGTATCATAGAAGACACATCATTGTCTCCATAAGGCATTTCATGCCATAGAGGGTGCGCTACACCATAGAGGACACTTCAGTGTTAGCAGATGGCACACTATGCCAACAGAGGGTGTGTTGCACCATATAAGGTACATAGTTCCACAGAAGAGGACTTATTCTATAAAATATTTACTTTCATTGTAGATTTCAAGTTTGAATACCACAATTATTTCCTCTATGTTATTAGAATTGAATGCCACCTACTCTAACCTAGGTTTGCCTTTGTGCATGGCTGAGGATGAGACGCCTACAAACATGGAGCTTCAAGAGGTAGTCAATACATAAGGATGCAATCACAGTTTACAAGGTTTTCTTGGTGGGGCGCCGTCTATAGGATCCAAGATAGTAGACAGAGTACAACATTTTGCATCATGTATTTAGGCATTCTTATAAAGTTTGATGTAGTCATGAAACCAAGTTCATGTCCTAATAAATATTTTATACACCAGTCGGTATTGGTTTTTTTCTGTCGTTATTGTGATGTACATCATTTTTCTAACACTCCCAATTTCCAAAAAAAAGTTGCTTCCACTCATGTGATATTGAAATTTGGATGTTACAATGTGGTATCAGAGCAATAATGTAGACAGACATTAGGCAAATTCTCATATTCTTAGTTTAGATTTTCCAATAGAAGCCAAGTAAAACTAAAGTATTGATTTAGAAAGATATTTAGTAGCCCCATATATCAAGAAGTGAGTGAAATATAGTAGAACCTAGATTAGAAGTTTAGTCAAGCAATAGAAGTTGATATATGTTAGTATCTAGTTGCTCTTAACTTTTTATGAAAGCTCTATATTTTTTGTATGGCATTCCCTCTTTTTTTCCACAATGTGGTATGGACACAAGATTATGGGGATTTGTATAGGGGATATTATATGCATAATGATGAACTTATTATGCTTGTCTCACTATTTTAGTGCATATGGCATGGGTCATGTGTACTACTATCATGTGAGATTAATATGATAAGACATGTCACCTTCAGATATATGACCGATCGGGATATACCAGGAGTTGGCAGAAAAGGGAGTTGATACAAAAAGTTTGAGGTAGGTGGTCAACCAAACCTAATTTCATAATAGTTATAATCATATACAACATGTTAAGTGTAACGAGCCTCATGGTGAGGAATGCACATTTGGACAATTACTATGCTACCTATGTGGTGACGAAGGCCACTTTAAGACTAGAGAAATTGGAGAGAGAAGCATCATGCAAGAGTGTTTTCTAAGGATGTAGAAGAGGTAGATGATAACCACATAATAGAAGGTATCCTAACCCTATTAGTACTAAATAGATGGATGTATGCTATACATGCACAGTTTAGACCTTTTTAGTACAAAATTATGAACTTTTGGACGGTCGAGTATCTCTGGGTATGTATGCCCAGAGAGCCAGTCATACAATGATTGAGATGTGGCATCATGTACTTGATATGATTAATAATAAAGGCAATTTGTGTCTATATGCTTGTTCATTTATGATATGATGGTGTAACATGATAGATATCTACAAAATGATATTACTCGATGACATATGTCTTTGAGTTGAGGACTTGAACAAAGAGACCATATGTATGATAAGAGTATATATATTCTTGTTATGTCCCTACTCTGAAATTTTTCAAGAAATAATATAGACAACAATAATACATAAGACCAGAATGTGTGTTGACCGATGAAAGAATCTCATTAGATATGTTATTTGATATCAAGCCAAACACATGGGTACTTGTTATGGAATAGTGTACCGGACAGAACCACCTTGAGAGTGACACATGGAAACCATTGAATGGTAGTCAAAATTAGATCGCGTAGTGTTCTTAAGCCTAAAGTCACTACACTCATTGCATTTCATTTGATGCACTTTGACACCCCAACATGACTTTGAATAAGGGTTACCATAAATGTGTTATTTAGATTTTTTGTGGTACATGGGGATTGACTATGAATGGTGTAGATGGGATTTGCCTCTCCTATCAGAATTGATATCATGGACACTTGATAAGTGAGATTGAGAAACAATGGCCATACTCATGTGAGTCAATATATGATATGTGAGCTCACATGCATCTCAGACAGTCTACTCTAGTTCAAAGAACATGGATTGAATACCACAAGGATGACGATTCCATGTCTCATATAATCGAGATATCAATAACAAGGGAACTATACGATCATAATAAAAAAGATCCCAGACGTAGGTTGAAGTTTTTCTCCAACTTTCCAATTACTTAGGTAGCAATGAATTGTTGCTAGATACCTCTCATTACTTGTTATTTCATAACTAGTTATGGGCATTCGCTGCAAATGTAATTTGGGACCTATAGGGTCACACATATGATTCACTTGGAATATGGTTTACTCATGGATACAATTTAAATGGTTACTAAAGTGTATAGGTAATCAACTTAAACAATGTTGGTTGTTAGTTGGATGACTGGAGTGTCCTTTCAACTGAGTGGGAATGTCAGTTGATTGACTAGAGTATCCAATCGATTGATTGAAAAGTCTAGTTGACCGACTGGAGGACCACTAGGACTCGATCAAGCATTGATGTTAACATAATGATATGCATTAATCATCACATTAAAATCCATTACTTTTTCAAATAGAAAATTATCACACCCCTACATTTTGGAACCTAGTTAGTACTTGATTTAGTTATTATTAAATTTCAATACAGGTTAGATTTATGGTTACAATAATGTTCCATCCATTTTTCATGATATTGTATTTAAAGAAAATGGGAATGTAGAGGGTGTCTTTTGTGCAATTGTGACTATTTTGGTAATAAACTCGAATTTTGGGAATTTGATATTCATTTTATGATAAGAGGTGACAACCAAAGTAGAACAATGAAGGAATGGTGATAAGTCTAGTTAATGATTTAATCACTAGAATTGGTTTAGATCTTCATGTTAAGTAAGGTAATAATGATCAAATTTATCATAAGGGAGCTTCAATTGAGAAATTATATTGTTTTAAGATTTAGTTTCATAATCAATGATATCCTTAAGCCTATGGGTCCTTTAGAAGGACATGGAATTGGCCATGTGTCCTAGAACCCAATTTAAGTATGATTGGGTTAATTAAAGTTTTCACATGAGTCCTTAGAGTAAGATTTGGGGATTTAGTATCTCGTGTTCATAATATATGCTCAAAATATGTTTATTAGATGAATAATTAGAATATAAGATGGTAGAAGAAATTTCAGATGATTTTGATTTATCTAGTGATCTATGCAATTAAGTTAGTATTTTTTATGTATTTATTTTAGAGGACATGTTTGGAGTGTTTATTTGTTGATTTTGACCAAATTTCTTTCCAAAGGAAAGATTTTAGAAAGATAGTTTTAATTCTAATATTTGGCATTTAACGTGATTTATATGTGATCTATATAATTATTTCTTGGATTCGGAGTTTCATCAAAACAAAAGAATACAAAAAAGGGGGAGCGAGGTTCCCAACCTCGCGAACTGGAGTCCGAATAGAGCCCCTGGTAAAGGAGGCTCTAGTGAACAATCTAATGAACTAGAGGCTATAAAACCAAATAGGTTGAATAATAGCAAAGGCAAAGGTTGATTAGGGTTGGCGGCGAGTTGGTACTTAGGGTTTTCCTTGAAACCAAAGGGTAGAGAAGGAGAACAAATAAGAAGATCAGGTAGACGCAACAAGGGCTGTGTTTGGGGGATTTCATCTTCTTTCACCCCAGGCATGGAAAGCATGTTGAAGTAACCACAAAGGACCATTCAAGGTTGGAGGGAGCTTATCGTAGGTATACACGGCATGGGCGCCAAGATCCGGGTCACCAGAGAAGGAGATTGGCAGTCGATGGCAGACTCTATTTTGACGTGTGAAATAGAGCCATTGTGTGTGAGAAGGAAGAAGAAAAACCAAGTCCACGGGTTTAAGATTAGTCAGAACCATTCAGAGATCTGTGAGTGCCAACCCTTGAAGCTACTGGGGCACAATATGGCTAGATCTGGATGACCAAATCTAAAACTGACAGTTGAGATTGATCCAAGCAAAGATACTTTCAAAAATTCATATCCTAAGATTGGGAACTCAGAATTTATCAAATAAGGTGTCTACAAAAAGCTACTAGTATTTACTATCTTTTAAAAATGGATCAAAAAGGCGTTTTAGATGTTTGATATTTATTACAGTTTGATTACTAAAAGATATAAGATTTCAATGTGTTATGTATAAAAATAAAAAACGAGTTTAGAAATTAATGAATATTTTACAATATGTATATTTTGATATGATATACATGATTCCAAAGCCTGATTATTCTTCTTAAAAGTTTTATCTAGGATTTTTATGTAAACCCTAACAAGGGTATTTTGGGTATTTCACCCATGATTCGACTATGAAATGATATGATATTTTTATCAGGACCCTAGTACATTGTATGATCATTGTCTATAAAGCTTTGATGATGTTTCATGCATGATTATGATAGTATTTAATTTTTAGGCCTAAGAGGCCATTAGGCAAGATGGTTGATGATTACAATATGGAATATGTATGCATGTTTTATTTGATAGATGGTTTGTAAGTGTATTTCCTTTGTTGTTATGATTCAGTCAGTATGATTAATATATGTAACTATGTTTGAGAATTTATTCTCATTATATGACAAATATGTTCGTATTAGTGCATAAGACGATTTGTGTCTTATTTGAGTATATATATTTTAGTAATTATATAAGAAGAGTTTTGATTTAATTTTGACACCGAGATTTTATGGTGGTTAAAGTTATGTTTATTCTAAATAAGAATCCTAATTTTTGGCACTTATTTCATGTTCAAGGATACTTTAAGTAGTTAGACTTTATTTAGATTAACTATGCATTGAGGTCATCATAATTTAGATTTAAGATACGTTCAAATACTTAGTGTTTATTATTCAGTGCAATTTATATCTCAAGCCTTTAGACACATATGTCATATATCTAATATCCAAATTTAACTAAGTGATATATTATATAATAGATTTAGATTAAGACTTACTCAGACAACAAGTGTCTAGATTTCAGATTTTAGATCTAGATTGCTCATTATGAGTATTCATAGATTAGATCCAGATACCTAATAAAAGTCTTAAATCCAATATTGATTATTTATTAATCAAGATACATACTCAAATTTGGATTCAGAGTACAGATTTAGATTTAATTTTGAATTTAAGAGGAGAGGTTCAGGTCAAGAATTTAGTTACTATGATTTTAGTTTCAAATAGAATAACTTCAATGCATCAGTTAAGTAAGAAAAACTTTCTGAGATGTTCAGACTAGATTCAGATTCAGAATTCAATAAATGTTAGATATTCGTATTCAATTTTAATACAAGATAAGTTCATTTTAGAATTTTGTATGTTTAGATTTAAGATAATTAAATCATGACCTTCACATAAGACATTATATGATAAGTCCTCATTCAATAATCCTGGGATGATTCATAGGCATCTGTTGCTAATTTAGAGGAGTGTTTACTCCAATTCAGAGGTACTTTGGTACCAATTTAGGGCATAGCCATGTGATGCATGTGTTTTTAGTAATTATTTCATGCACATTTTTTCCTTGATTTCATGTTTAGATTAGTCATTTATTTGATTTATTATGCATGAAATTACATAGACGGATTGTTTCTATTAAATGTATCAAATTATATGATTTTTACTATTTTATGTAATATTTTCTGCATCCCAAGTTCTTATGACATTTTTGTGTGTTTTTAGGTGCAAGGAAGAGCCACAGACTCGGTGCTACTGACCTGGAAATAGTCGGTGGTACCGACTTGATGTCAGTGATGGACCTAGAAACTCACCCAGAGTCGGTGCTACTGATAACTGAAGTTAGTGGTACCAAATTAGCATCAGTAAACCCCGACATGAATCGAGAAAACTTGGTGCTACTGAGTTTCCAACTCAGTGCTACCGAGTTGACGTCAGAGGGAAGCCCGAAAACTACAAAACTTAGTGATATCGAGTCCAGTCGATAGTGTCGATAGGCTTTGGATAGGTAGAGCTTTTACAAGGAGAAAGGGAGTTCGGCAGATCTATGGATATGTTTAATCGAACCCCTCCATCGACACCTCCAACTGGGAGATCGGTGACACCAGAAGAACATAGATAGTAGAAATGGAGGGAGAAGAAGAAATGACAGAATGGGAAAGGATAAAGTCTTCATCAGCTACGGCCCAGAAAGGGCCCATCAAAAGGAAAGCAATCAATGTAGGCAGCTAAAAAATAGATCTGGGACTTGTTTCCTTAGTAAAAATATCAAGTGTTCTATAGCCATCATTCTGAAGATCCAATGACACATAAAAAATTTCATGGAGAACTATGACATGGTCAAGATAGATAGGATCCTACTGACTATAATATATCTTAAGTTGTTCTCATCGTCACTGGTAGATAGTGCAAAATCATGGTTCAACAATATTGATGATGAGATCATTGAGACATGGGATCAGATGATAGGTGCATTATTCGAGCTCTATTTCCCTCCATAAAAGACGAATGATCTAGTGAAGAAGATTCACAACTTCAAACAGTAAGTAGATGAGTCATATTCAGAGGCATGAGAAAAGTTTCAGAATATGCTGAGAAAGGTGCCTCATCATGGCATTGATCTACTGGGGTAGGTCAAGATTTTCTATTACGGCCTACACAAGGGGGAGAGAACAACTCTTGAAAGTGCAGGAGGAGGCTTCTTCCTCAACAACAAGCCCACTCGCTACCATGAAATCCTCAAGAACATGTCTATAAACCATTCATGGGGAGAAGAAAGAGAACCACCAACAACCATCAAGAGTGTCAGGGAATCCAAGGTGATATCTGCTTTAAATGAGAAGTTAGATCTCATTTCTAAGAAGCTATGTTCTATAGATAGAGTTCCTACTAAGGAAGAAGAAGCAGAGTGCAAGTATGTGCGTCAGGGGCAATATAGAAACAATGATTATTCTTAGAGTAAAGACCCAAAATTTTCTTGGAAGGATCCTAACAACTTCCAACAAGATCCATCACAGGCACAGCAGTAGCATCCTAAGCCACAAAAGTATGGTGTCCAAGCACATTATCAACCATAGCAGTAGAAAATTGAAAAGATTTAAGAAATGTTGGGCAAGCAGTTGAGTCAGAATGAGCTGTAGATTGCACAAACTCAAAGGGATCTTCAAAATCAAGGGGCGCGTATTTGCAACATATAGACACAGATCTCTCAGATAGCAGCAGATGTGAGTGCATTAAAGCAACCAAACCAACAAGGATTTTCAAAGAACACTAATGTACCTTATGGGAATCAACATGTGAAGGTTGTTCTGCTATGTAGTGGAAAGAAACTATTGAATGATGCATCACACAGGGAAGTTACTGAAGAAGCTACAAATCTGACTATACCAGTGGATGCAAAAGAACTAGACATGGAAGCACAGGAGAATATAGTAGAGGAGAAAGTTGATGAGGTCAGGGGTAATAAAAATTAGGCTTATATCCCACCTCACCAGAGGAAATCTGTAGTTCATGTGCCCTTTCCAAACAGTTCGAAAGTGACAGTTCAAGAAATTTATAGAAAAAATTCAAAAGTTATCTGTGAACATTCCCGTAATAGATGCTATTGAGCATATACCATCCTATGGGAAGTTTTTGAAAGATATAATTACAAAGAAGAGAAAGATACCAGAGTTTGATGTTGTGGTTCTGAAAGAGTAGGTTAGTGCCTTCATCTTGGGGGTACTGCCTCCTAAAAGATAGGATCCAGGATGCTTTAATATCACATGCGTCATAGGCAAAACAAAATTTGGAGATGCTCTATGTGATTTAGAGGAAAGTATAAATCTGATGCCTCTATCTACCTTCAAGAAGCTCAGACATAAGGAATCAAGGAAGAAGAGCATGATAATGTAATTGGCAGACAATTCAGTTGTTAAGCCATATGGTATATGTGACGATGTCCTGGTAAAAGTGGATAGGTTCATCTTTCCTACATATTTTATGGTGATGGAAATGTAGGATTACCATGGCAATGAGCTTCTTCTTAGAAGACCATTTCAAGCCACTACAAACATGATACTTGAGATGGGCAGAGGACACCTGACTATGGGAATCCAAGATGATAGGTTTGAGATCAAGATTTTAGAGCACTCTCAATTCTCGAGAGATAAGGTGCAATGCAACATGCTTCATCACCTGGATAGCAAGTTTTCTCTATTTCTAGGGAAGCCATTCCTACATATGGCCCATGTTATGACTAAAGTAGAAAGAGGTACTCTAGCAGTGTACATCCTAGAAAATACAAAGGTGACTCGCTAACCCAAGAAATGCGCTACTCAGACGATGAGGGAGAGGACTACAACCTTGCTATTGAACAAGAAGTCATAGATGATTCTATAATACAATCATCACCCAAGCTACCCTTAGAAGTGTGCTTGACAAACAGAATGGAGGATAGCATTTGCAACAACCATCTAGAGGAGATGTATTAATGTTGAAGGAAGTACCTTGCTACTATGCAAGGCGCTTTGAAGACCTTGAACCACCACCCCACCAATGGTCTCGTCTATATTGAGCCTGCCGGACATGGAAATAAAGCCATTACTACCGCACCTGAAGTATGCCTTCTTAGCTATAGAGGAAAAGCTCCCAGTGATCATATGATCCTCTTTGAGTGGTGAAGAGGAAGGAAAGATACTCACCGTGCTAAAAAAACCACCGAGCTGCATTTGGGTGGTCCATAGAGGACGTTAAAGGGATCTCTCCGACCTTGTGCCAATACAAGATTCGTCTTAAAGAAGGAGCCAAGGCAATTGTCCAACCTTAGATGTGTCTCAATCCTATTATGACTGAGGTGGTGAAGAAGGAAGTTTTCAAGCTACTATCGGTAGGTATAATCTATGCAATCTCTGATTCAATGTGGGTTAGTCCTACTGAGGTAGTTCCTAAGAAAGGGGGGATCATGGTCACTATTAATGTAGCCATTGAATTGATTTCCACTAGGCTAGTGACGGGATGGCGAGTGTGCATAGATTATTGTCGTTTAAATGTAGCCACTCTTAAGGATCATTTTCCTTTACCTTTTATTGATCAGATCTTGGAACAATTAGCTGGTCGTTCGTACTTTTGCTTTCTAGACAGGTATTTTGGGTTTAATCAAATTTTCATACAGCCTAAGGATCAGGAGAAATTCACTTTCACCTACCCTTATGGCACGTTCGCATATCGATGGATGCCTTTTGGTCTTTGTAACGCCCCTGCTACGTTTCAACAGTGTATGCTCACCATTTTTCTAACATGGTAGAGCAATTTTTAGAGGTTTTTATGGATGATTTTTATGTGTATGGGGAATCTTTCAATGATTGTATATATAACCTTGATAGGGTGATATAGAGATGTGAGGACACTCACCTAGTTCTAAATTGGGAGAAGTGATACATGATGGTAAGTGAAGGGGTCATTCTTGGATACAAGATACTTGGCAAGGGCATGGAAGTGGATCCAGTAAAGATTGAAGTCATCTCCACACTACCTCCACCAACATCGGTGAAAGGAGTGAGGAGCTTTTTTGGACACGCTGGATTCTATTGTCATTTTATCAAGGATTTCTCAAAATTTTCCAAACCATTGTCTGAACTTTTAGAAAAAGACATCGAGTTTTCCTTTGATGAGCGCTATTTAAAGGTTTTTGAAATCCTTAAAGAAAAATTGATCTATGCACCTATTGTGTAGGCTCCTGATTGGATCCTTCCCTTTGAGCTGATGTGTGACACATCAGATTATGCAGTAGGAGTTGTGTTGGGTCAACACAGAGAAAAGACTCCAATTGTCATATATTATGTGTCAAAGACTTTGTGTAAAGAGTGTGAGATCACCTCCTTACTAAAATATGGTAAACAAAACACATTGGAAAGTAGCGGAATAAAAAACTTCTGACTAAATCAATTTTTATAAAAGATTATACAAAATACATCAACAATCTCCATTTAGGGTTACATTAAGATAAATATACATGATCTAGATAGAGGGAAGTCCAATTACTACAGTCTTGTCTCCAAGTAAAAACTCCATCAATTAAATCCATGCCAACTCTAAGATCTTCATGCCTTATCCATCACCTTCCTCCACGTCTGGGTGGTTGGGAAAGCACCCAACAAAAGGGAAGGAAAAACTAGTATGTGTCACAAAACTATTCTAGGATAACAAGAGAAGCAAGATACGTAAAAATAGGCTACCGTTCATCATAAGATGAAGATAACAAGAGAATGAGGCTAAATATACAAGAAGCTTTCAATAGATGCTTGCCATAAACAAAGTATAATAAAAGAATTGCATGCATGATTAATATTGACTACCTTAACTAAGTACGGTTGAGGTACCTATCGGACCTTCAACCAAAGGGTGAGGGGATAATAACACATTCCCAGTCACCTACACATATTTCATGTGTGGTGGGAAATAAAACGTTCCCCAAGGGAGAAATAACACATTCCCCAACTATGGGTGGTTGTACATAAGTACCTCTACCATAGCTAGTTAGTTTAATAAAATAATCATGCTAGAATCAATGGCAAGAAATAGCATCAATCCAAAAGAACATGATAGAGGGGTACCAAGACCCAAGAACAATATTCCAAAACTGATTATAAGGCAAGTATAGCAAAAGAATCAAGAGCACATGATGCTAAGTACAAATAAAGCCTCATCAAATGAAATTAGGTCAAGGCACAAACATTCCCAACTTAGTTTAAGATGAACATACCTTTAATATTGATTCCAATTATCAACTTGCACCACTTAATCGATTCCATGTTCCACTTTTCTTAATATAAACACCTTGTTTATGTATTAGAACTATATTCATTCATTAAACGCTTAAAACTCTAAAGCTACTAACTTTTTATGCAAACCTTCAAATTACACTCTGAAAATATCACCATTGTCTTAGTTAGGGTTTTCTGGTCAAAATAACATATAATATTATGTACTTTAAAGATATAGACTTTTAGATGCATTTTTGGTGATTTTTAATTAATTAAATCATTCTCAAAAACACCTATAAGAAAAACTCAAAACCAGGCATCGAATTTATTTTTATTAGATAGCTTACATTTTTATAATTCCAAAACATATCTTACTTTTATTTTTGATTGCACGGTTTAGGAGTTATGAATTTTCGAATATGAACCAATAAGAAATTGCCACGTAGGCACTTCGTACCAAAGAGAGGAAGAGAGCAGGGGTAAAATGGTAAAACAATGAGGAGTTGTCTCTCCCAAGCCATCCCCACACCATGGCTGTAAGTTGTTGCTTGCATGCTTGGGGGAAAATTGGGCGTTTGCGCAATTCTTCACGAAAATCGATGCTCAAGTATGCAGAAGAAAGAGCAACAAAAACCAAACCTGATGGTGCTAACAATTCGCTCGGAGATGAAGCGAGGAGGGAGAGATAGGTGCCACAAGCCCTACTGCTTCTGTTGCTCTCCAGAGGGTCAAACAATGATGAATCTCAAAATTAATGGGTGCGTTGAGTTTCAAAGTGAATGGGGATGCTCAGGGCATAGTTATTTATAGGCAAAGAGGAGTAAAGTAGGGTTTTCGAACTTGGGGTGAGAGAGAGATTTCAGCTGGTTTGGAAAAGTTCGGATACTCGATGAAAACATGAAAAACTTGGTATAATGTTGTGCAAAATCTCGCAAGGAATCCAACGAGCCTAAGAACTCGTGATTTGGTTGAGAAACGAGTGAGATAATGGCAAACAAAAATTGCCCAAATCCATTTTTGTTTCTTTATCCGAACCAAGGTAGAAGATGACCAGCAGCCATCGGATTCAAAATCCATGGTTAGCGATGAGTGCACAAAAAGCCAAATCTCGCACATTAAATGTTTATCCAACTATATTTTCGACTATAATGATCTATTCATTATTAAATGAATTTCTCTCTCTTAGTTTGAGGGCTCAAATAATCTCTAAAATTAACCAAAATAGACACCTTGACTGATTTTGACATGTAGAATCCGAATATGAAATTAGTTTTGCCTTTTGGGGACTTTTAATAGGTTAAATAATTCAAAACTCACTTTCTCTTTCCTCCTTCATTAATGACTCTATTATTATCTAAAAATAATAAAACTTGACCCATTAGTATTATAAATTGGATATGAATTTGGTATTATTTCCATTTTTTGAAGTTGTTTATTATATTAAATAATGAGTTGAAAGTTTTATACACGTTCTCTCTCCTAAATTCAGCTCATCATCAAATATTTTCCAAATTTAGTCAAAATTCATACAAAGATATATTTTAACGTTTAGAACATGAATTGGATATTATTTAATTTTTTTGAAGACTTTTATTATTTTATTTAATTCATTTAAATTTATCACTTATTTATCCTTTTAATTTATTAGAGTCATCTACAAACTTTATAAAAATGTAAAACTTGGCCTATAAGCAATACTAAACGTTTGAAACACTATTTTGGCATGAATTAATTTTTTTTCAACATATAATTAATATTTTTGGTCTTTAAGTCATTTTCTCTCTCCTAAATAAAATAAAATATTTAACATTGACCAAATTAAATAAAATTCACAAATAGACTCATTTTGATATTTAGATTATGAATTTGGAGTTAGTTTTCCAATTTGAGGTTGTTAGATATTTTATTTCACCTTATTGGCTTATCTCCTATTTTCTTTTAATAAAGACTTTAATATATGCATTTATCTTCCAAATTAGGTGATACTTGGCCCTTAAGTTTCTTTTAGATCGAGAAAAAGAATTTTAATATCAAATTATCTCATGGTTTCCTATTTTTGATTTTGGAACAATATATTCCACATAATCTCCTAGTATCTAATATATCCCATATTATCTCTAATTATTACATTTATCATCTCCTTTATGTATATTTAGATATTTATCTCCTATTTTATATTCTAAAAAGCATTAGAAAGTTCTAGGATGAAATACTTTATCCTTTTTATTACTTAAGTGGACACTTTACATATTAAGCCCATTTCTAAACTTTTACTGAGGTATTTGTGCATAAACCCAAATATTGGTAGAAAAGGTGAATAAATGTTCATTAGACCATCATATTCTCTAAAAATTAAATAGGAAAGCCAACGAGGATAGAAATGAAAATAAAAGATAGGAAATAGGATCAAAAGATAAAAAGTCCAGAATTTGGTATGTTACATCACTCCACCCCTTACACAGGATTTCGTCCCTGAAATCACTAGCAATTAGGGAAGGGTGAGTGTGCAATCTCACATCACAAAATATTAGGTTGTTCCTCCAACCATAAAACGTCCACCAAAACCTATACTTCAACTACACCTAAGGGTTCAAAAACTTCACATACAACTCAACATAGGCCAAGTTCTCAAGGATCACTTAGGGTTCCACTATTAAGATTATTATTTTTTTGATATTTAACATTATCTACATTTTTGGCTCATTAACATTATATTCATTATGGTATCACATTGTCATCATTATTTTAATTATGTCATGTCACATTCACTTGGTTGTCAAAAAGAATTATATTTCATTATTATGCACAATCAGAGGTTACTCAATTATCTCAACATTCATTATTATATTTGATTGTTATCATTAATAATTCGGATTTATACTTCATTATCCTCATATTACCACTTTATTAATTATAACAAATTATTTTACATGAAATATGACATTCTTTCAAATTTTTGGTTAAGCATACAATTATTCCAATTAATGTCACATTAGTCACTTATATTCATATTAATATCACCATTAATCATTATTCATTTATATTATTCTTTTGCACGTTTATGTGAATCCAATAACTTCATATTCACATTGAAGTCATTACATGTATTTCAATGATCAAGTGAAACATATTACATATTAGGGAATTGATTCACATTAGGTGGCCAATCACGTGTATATTAGTTAACAAGGTAACATGCATTTCCTATATATGACTTGATAAATATGTGAACAAATGATTTTATGTATCATTTATGTGTATCAAAGTATTTTAATTGATTATGGCACTTACCATCATTAATGTATCATGAAAGGCATTAAGGGTGTATATGTTAAGGTTAGATGATTACAACTTTAGGGTTTAGGTCAACATGACCATTATATGTCACTTATTCATCCTTAGCATGCATTAATTATGAATTATAACCTTAGCCATCATATCATTAGGGTTATTGGTTCATGACATTATTAACATCTTACTTATTGACAATTAGCATTGATATTCATATTATGTGCATTGGATGTACATTAGGGTTCAAGCACATGCATTATTCCTTAGATGATAATTATATGTTCATTACATATTAACAAGCATGTTAGGGTTATGATTATATCTTGTTTGGTCAAAACCAAAGATCCAAGCACACTAACCACCTAAGTATGAGGTTAGGGTTTCTGAAGATATATTAGATAGATTTAAAGATATCACGGGGTTCCATCCCCCTAAAGAGGATTTCGTTCATGAAATCTAACCACTCAAACGTCAAACTAACTACTATATTCAGACCCCTTAAAGGATTCGGCCTATCAAGCCAAACTACACTACGGTTAAAGGATAAGTCTAACTAAACCATTCTCAAGATCCATCATGTTTACATTGCGCACTCTGATATCTTTCTAAACACCCAAACTCTAAGGTCTAGGTTCTAGGGACATAAGAAACTATCTTGGTATAAATCCTCCAGCAAAACAAGTCATCATACATAGAAACTTAGGGTTCCCAAAGATATATAACATAGAAGTCTAAAGTTACTATTGCCTAAAAGCAAACTATTTTGAGCAATGTGTATCAGCTCAGGCCAGGCCAGTATCATATGGGTATGGGAGTCCTCGTAAACCAATCTAGTGGCACGGAGGAAAATATTGCCAGCCCCTGAAACCCTGATCCTTTCTAGACACCTTTGCTTCAACTTCATGCCCTAATAGTTGCCTAAAGGCAAACCTAAACAACATCAAGTTTTGCATGTTTTAGTTACAAGAATTTTAGGGTTTTATTCATCAAGATTCTAATGTGTAACTATTGGTTCCTAAGTCAACCTTTCATCAACATATATCAAATTTAGGGTAACCATGTCACCTAAAGGAACTATGTAAGACATGGATTCTAATTAGGGAGACAAAAATGAAAAAGTCAGATACCGACTACCATGATCACTGATACCATGTTGTAAAGAGTGAGATATCACCTCCTTACTAAAATATGGTAAACAAAACACATTGGAAAGCATCGGAATAAAAAAAAATGACTAAATCAACTTTTATAAAAGATTGTTCAAAATACATCAATAATCTCCCTTTAGGGTTACATCAACATACATAAACTGGATCTAGATAGAGGGAAGTCCAACTACTACAATCTTGTCTCCAAGTAAAAACCCCATCAACTAAGTTCATGCCAACACTAAGATCTTCATGCCTTATCCATCACCTTGCTCCACATCTGGGTGGTTGGGAAAGCACCTAGCAAAAGGGAAGGAAAAACAAGTATGTGTTACAAAACTATTCTAGGATAACAAGATAAGCAAGATATATAAAAATAGGCTAGCATTCATCATAAGATGAAGATAACAAGAGAATGAGGCTAAATATACAAGAAGCTTTCAATAGATGTTTGCCATAAACAAAGTATAATAAAAGAATTGCATGCATGATTAATATTGACTACCTTAACTAAGTAGGGTTGAGGCACCTACTGAACCTTCAACCAAAGGGTGAGGGGAGAATAACACATTCCCAGTCACCTACACATATTTCATGTGTGGTGGAAAATAAACCGTTCCCCAGGGGAGAAATAACACATTCCCCAACTATGGGTGGTTGTACATAAGTACAACTACTATAGCTAGTTATTTTAATAAAATCATCATGCTAGAATCAATGGAAATTAATAGCATCAATCAAATAGAACATGGAAGAGGGGTACCAAGACCTAAGAACAATATTCCAAAACTGATTATGAGGCAAGTATAGCAAAAGAGTCAAGAGCATAGGATGCATGGTTCAAATAAAGTCTCATCAAAGGAAATTCGGTCAAGGCACAAATATTCCCAACTTATGTGTAAGATGCACATACCTTTAATATTGATTCCAATTATCAACTTGCACCACTTAATAAATTCCATGTTCCACTTTTCCTAACATCAACGCCATGTTTATGTATTAGAACTATATTCATTCATTAAATGCTTAAAACCCTAATGTTACTAACTTTTTATGCAAACCTTCAAATTAGACTCCGAAAACATCACCATTGTCTTTGTTAGGGTTTTCAGATCAAAATAACATATAATATTATGTACTTTGAAGATATAGAGTTTTAGATGCATTTTTGGTGATTTTAGTTAATTAAATCATTCTCAAAAACACCTACTCGAAAAAATCAAAACCAGGCATCGAATTTATTTTTATTAGATAGCTTACATTTTTTTAATTCCAAAACATATCTTACTTTTATTTTTGGATGCACGGTTTAGGAGTTATGAATTTTTCAATATGAACCAAAAAGAAATTGCCATGTAGGCACTTCGTACCAAAGAGAGGAAGAGAGCGGGGGTAAAATAGTAAAATGATGAGGAATTGTCTCTCCCAAACCAGCCCCATGCCATGGCTGCAAGTTGTTTCTTGCTTGCTTGGGGGGGGAATTGGGCATTTGCGCAATTCTTCATGAAAATCGATGCTCAAGTATGCAAAAGAAAGAGGAACAAAAATCGAACCTGATGGTGCCAACAATTTACTCAGATATGAAGCGAGGAGGGAGAGATAGGTGTTGCAAGCCATATTAATTCGAACTTTTTGGTATTTTCCGTTGAGTTGCAAAGTGAATGGGGATGCTCGGGGCATAGTTATTTATAGGCAAAGAGGAATAAAGTAGGGTTTTCAAACTTGGGGTGAGAGACAGATTTTGGCCGATTTGCGAAAGCTCGGATACTCGATGAAAACACAAAAAACTTGGGATAATGTTGTGCAAAATCTCGCAAGGAATCCAACAAGCCTAAGAACTCGTGATTTGGTTGAGAAAGAGTGAGATAATGGCAAACGAAAATTGCCCAAATCCATTTTTATTTCCTTGTCTGAACCAAGGCAGAAGACGACCAGCAGCCATTGGATCCAAGATCCACAGTCAGCGATGAGCACACAAAAAGCCAAATCTCGCACATTAAATCCTTATCCAACTATATTTTTGACTATAATGATATATGCATTATTAAATGAATTTCTCTCTCTTTGTTTGAGGGATCAAATGATTTCTAAAATTAACCAAAATTGACACCTTGACTGATTTTGACATGTAGAATCTGAATATGAAATTATTTTTGGCTTTTGGGGACTTTTAATAGGTTAAATAATTCAAAACTCACTTTCTCTTTCCTCCTTCATTAATGACTCTATTATTATCCAAAAATAATAAAACTTCACCCATAAGTCTTATAAGTATTAAGAATTTGGTATTATTTCCATTTTTTAAAGTTGTTTATTATATTAAATAATGAGTTGAAAGTTTTATACATGTTCTCTCTCCTAAATTCACCTTATCATCAAACATTTTCCAAATTGAGTCAGAATTTATCCAAAGATTAATTTTAACATGTAGAACATTAATTTGATATTATTTTATTTTTTTGAAGACTTTTACTTTTTTTAATTCATTTAAATTTTGTCACTTATTTATCCTTTTAATTTATTAGAGTCATCTACAAACTTTATACAAATGTAAAACTTGTCCTATAAGTAATAATAAACGTTTGGAACATGATTTTGGCATTAATTAATTTTTTTAACATAAAATTAATATTTTTGGTCTTTAAGTCATTTTCTCTCTCCTAAATAAAATAAAATATTTAACATTGACCAAATTAAATAAAAATTCTCACATAGACTCATTTTGATATGTAGATTACTAATTTGGAGTTATTTTTCCAATTTGAGGACGTTAGATATTTATTTCACCTTATTGTCTTATCTCCTATTTTCTTTTAATAAAGACTTTAATATATGTATTTATCTTCCAAATTAGGTGATACTTGGCCCTTAAGTTTCTTTTAGATCAAGAAAACGAATTTGCCTATCAAATTATCTCATGGTTTCCTATTTGTGATTTTGGAACAATATATTCTACATTATCTCCTAGTATCCAATATATCACATATTATCTCCAATTATTACATTTATCATCCCCTTTGTGTATATTTAGATATTTCTCTCCTATTTCATATTCTAAAAAGCACTAGAAAGTTCTAGGTTGAAATACTTTATCCTTTTTATTACTTAAGTGGCCATTTTAGATATTAAGCCCATTTCTAAACTTTTACTGAGGTATTTGTACATAAACCCAAATATTAGTAGAAAAGGTGAACAAATGTTCATTAGACCGTCATATTCTCTAGAAATTAAATAGGAAATCCAAAGAGGATAGAAATGAAAGGAAAAGATAGGAAAGGGGATCAAAAGATAAAAAAAAGTCCAGAATTTGATATGTTACACTTTGAATGATGCATAGTTGAATTACACTACTATCGAAAAAGAATTGTTGGCGGTAGTGTTTTCTTTTGAAACATTCCGCCAATATGTAGTTGGGGATAAAGTGATAGTTTGGATTGATCATGCTGTCATCAAATATTTGTTATAAAAGAAAGACACCAAACCCAAATTGATTAGGTGGTTTCTTTTTCTTCAAGAATTTTACATTGAGATTAGAGACAACGTAGGGGTCAAGAATGTTGTCGCCGATCATTTGTCTAGGTTGGTAAGGGCGGATGAAAAAGATATAGCCATCCCCATTATTGAGGAATTCCTAGATGAAAAATTATTTGCAATTAAAACTGAAGATCCTTGGTTTGTTGATATTGTTAATTACCTAGCTTGTAAGGAATTGCTTGCGGATTGGAGGTACTAAGAGAAAAAATGATTTTTTCACTCATTGAAGTTCTATATTTGGGATGACGCGATTCTTTAAACAATGTAGGGATGGGCTGCTAAGAAGATGTGTACCCGAATGTGAGGTAGAGAGAATCTTGTTACACTATCATTCTCTACCCACGGGTGGACACCATGATAGCTCTAGGACTGTGGCTAAAGTCTTAGAGAGTGGGTTTCATTGGCCTACCTTGTTTAAGTATGCTCACAACTTTGTTCATCATTGGGACACATGTCAACATGCAGGTAATATATCTAAGCAACATGAGATGCCCTTGAATATGTTTTAGGAAGTTGAAGTTTTTGATCTTTGGGGTATTGATTTTATGGGCCCATTTGTATCGTCTAGTTCCAATCTATACAGAGTGAGACCCAATATGGAATCCACTATTCACTGAATTGAAGAAATAGCCCATCCAATCCCAAACATACCAAAAGGTAAAAAGAAAAGGAGGAATTTCATTCATTTCTCCAATGGTACATATTACAGAGCACGATAATGAATAAGCAGCAGAACAAAGCTATTACAAAGTTACAATGGG
Source organism: Alisma plantago-aquatica (assembly GCA_963693085.1). Taxonomy (NCBI): domain Eukaryota; kingdom Viridiplantae; phylum Streptophyta; class Magnoliopsida; order Alismatales; family Alismataceae; genus Alisma; species Alisma plantago-aquatica. Next base: position 420,514,274 of record OY856413.1, read on the forward strand.
TATCATTATACAATTTCTCATCACAATAAAAGTTGATATTACAAAAACTTGAACTAACTACACTTAAGGTCAGTAGCAGAGAGTAACCCAGCCATTCCAAGCTATCCTTAGGTACAATTCTCTTTATGTGATCTTCGAGCAACCTTGATCTTTAATGCACCTAAACCTTGGTGGAAGGGAACATCACCCAGAACATAGGAAACAACATAGAGGTCAGCAAAGAGCTGAGTATGTACATATATTAAACACTTTGGGCATTATATAGGGTTATGAGAGCAAAAGAGATGTTCCCACAAGAAGGGGGCTAATAGCAATTAGGTAAGTTCAAAATAAGTGCAACAAGAGAAATGAGGCATATGTAAAAATTCAGATACAAGTATGAGAAATAAAGTGCCTTGCCATAACAATCACCGACAATCACAATATAAAATAGTAAAAGGTTGCATGCATACAATGTAGACTAAATATACCTAAAACAGGTCCATAACACCAAAGGATCATGGCCTAAAAGTAAAAAAGGGTGGAAACGCACACCACGGGTGGAATACGCACGCCCTATATAAATATGGTTGTACAGAAGTACCGCTATTCTAGATATTCTAGTCATACAAGAGCATGCTATAATAGAGTGGCAAGACTTATCATTTTAGTCATTTCCAATAAAGGAAACATGGCAGGAGGGGTCCAATGACCCAATTTATCATAACAACATAAACATCACAGAAATAAAAAGGAATTCATATCAGGAGCAATAAATGTCCAAGTATTTGGATTTTAAAGGGATTTACAATTCAAGAGATGCCTCATTAAAGGATATATGGATTTCAGTCATTTAATGCCCAAAATAAAAATAGAGAGTGTACATACCTTACGACCAGTCCTCGATATTCATTGACACCTCCTAAGTTCAGGGTCAGGGTTGTCTCAACCTAGTCACAATATATGTGCATTCAATTAATATAATATGCATTAATTCCTTTAGTCAAAAATCGACCCTACTGTAGGTTGGAAATCTATTTTTGAAACATATCCCAATAAATAAATCACATTTTTCTAATTTTGAAAACATATTTATTTGTATTTTTCTGCTGAACCAATAATTAGTTACGATTTTTACAAGTTAAACTCATTTATTTGATAAAAACAAAATGAATTGTGAATGACCGGAATGCCCCTAAATGTAACGTGAATGTAGGTGACAAAGTGTCACGCGAACTATAGAGAAATAAATGGGAGCAAGGTTCGGGTAAACAGAGTCAAAGGAAAGGAAAATTTACCAATTTTCCTTCACGGGCGAGACATTAAAACACCGACCACCATAGGCAGAACTGGACTTCCATCCCAGGGATTGAATTCCCTGCGTTCTACACCATGGTCACTTCACAGAGCAAGGGTCAAGGTGACCTCCGATCAAAAGTTCCAGGCAAAGGAGCACAAGGCTCACTGCCTTCGACTCTTCCCCCTGGACCTGGAGAACTGTCGCTCTGGTCCAAAGGCAGTTCGGGTCGAGATGTGTACCAGGTGGTGACAACCAGGGAAGGACCTGGTACATACCACGGTGGGGGTAAACATAGCGAGAGTGATTGCAGTGCTTTGACTTAGTTGGAACAACCACTAGGTCGACCCAGTGATTCAGTAGGAACGGAGACAAGCTACCAACACGATAAGAAAAGGGAAGGCCTGCAGATGGTTACCTTACTTTTGATTGGACAGAGGAGGACCAAGTTGTTGGGATGGAGAGGAGATACCGGAGGGAAAATCTCAACCCAAAGTGGTGCGCCCGAGGCATTTCGTGCCAATTGACGTAGGTGAAAGGTGAAGGAGGATGGGGGGATGCTTTCGGTGTGATTAGAGTCATTCTTAGTAATTGATCAGGTAAAGTTTCGAGGTCACTGGAATCGGCAGTAGTGAAGAAGGAATATGGGAAATTGGGTGTTTGCTACATGGGGAGAGAGAGAAAGTGGGTTAGGGTTCATTAAACTCGGCAGGTCAAGGCGGATTTAATAGAGGAGAAATCGTAGTGAGCGAGTGAGTGTAGTGCGAGGAAGCAAGCCAATAGCTGCGGGCGTCGAGCAGGTCCTGCGTGTGTGTGAAAGACGGAGGTGGGAGACGAGGTCTCCCACCTAGTTACCCGATCCGGGTAAGGATGACTTTAATCAAAATCAAGAAATCAAGGACTAAAATGATTTCAAACTTTGGTTAAAGTTTTTCAATTGGCATTAGCGATGTATTTGATGTCTGATAAAACCCACAATTAGTAGCTTGCCTAATTAGGATATGAGGAACATGAATTTGGACTTATTTTTAGCAATTGAGATTGTTTGTGTCATATTTTCCCCATTATATGCTTAATCATCTAATTAGGGTTTGAAACTTATACTAATGGTCAAATTGAGTAAACCCTTTATAGTTAAATTCAATTCTCTTACTCAATATCTAAACGTCACACTATGGTATTAAATCCATATCAGGACAATAGTGTGGTATCACTATACACCAATATCCCATAATCCACTTATTAGGGCTATAACATCCTAAGATTTATGTCCATGGGGTACAATAGAGTCAATCAGGGTATTAGGTCCCAACAAGGTCTAATCTATCCTAAAGTTAGGGAATTGTGCACACTAAAAAGTACCTAAAGTAAGAGGAAGAAAAGAGAGATATTGGATATTAGTATAATCAAGTAGGGGCCTAGAAGAACGGAGGATTAGCCTATGTGTATGGAATTGAGTATGTTACAACACTCCACCCCTTAAAGAGGATTTCGTCCCCAAAATCCATCCACCGCTGGACCTAAGTGCTAGTTTGTTCTACATATCCTCATCATCCACATCATCATGGCCACCATCTTCTCATCTACTCATCGTCATCATCATCATCATCATCATCATCATCATTAACATGCTATTATTATAAAAAAAAATGGTCACATGGGAAGGCTCAGAACTTCCACCATCCTGAGTATGTTCATCCTAGCCTATACTATATAGTCATCCCTACCATTAAATTATTAGCGGTTTGGGGTATAGAATATTGATTTGGGCTTTTAAATTAAAAAAAATTCTTTTATCCCTATCTGACATACATACATCTTTCAATGATAGCCCAAGATAAAAAAATTTAAAAATCTATTTTAATTGTTGAGGTAATTCTTATGATGGCATGATTAGCAAGGCTCGTCTGGAATTCTCAGTTATGTAGCCTTCACATATGCTTCACATTTATACATAGGATTTATCCAGGTTTTACTTATTGTAACTGCTATTAATCATGGTCATGCCTAAAACTGGTTTGATTCCTAATGAATAAACTGTATGAAACTCCACCCCTTAAAAGGTTTAAACTATAACTTGGTACATAATCTAGAGGGGCAAAAGGGTGCATTCACTAGGTCTAATATATATACATATGAAACTAACTATGTCAGTCTTAGGCGTAGGGTATTAGGGTTGAACATACCAATCAAGGGTACTTCACTAAAGAGATTCTCTACTTCTCAACTTACTTGGGATGGTGACTTGGTTCCAAAAACCATCGATAAAATCTAAAAACTTTTCTTTTGTACATATAAATTGATAATGAAGATAAGTTTTACGATGCAAAACTTGCGGTGAAAACTCCAAAATTGGCGCCAAAATCAATCGGGGAACCAAGTCAACCTCCTATCACAACCTGACACATACACTACTATCCTATCATCACTTCCTTCTCCAAAAGGGGTCTGATCCTCCTATCACCAAAAAGGTCATACGACTATTCTCTAATATGTAAGCGTGAGAGAGAGAACGGTTTCTTATTACTCACAGTCAACCCCAAACAAAACCTATGAAAGCATGACATTCCACCATTCCCCATGTCATTCTTAAGCATAACTGACACAACCTCATCACAAGAACTAAGGGAGTCATAAGGTCGTCCAATCATTATAGGAATAAAATTGAGATTCTCCCAATACTAGTTGGTTTACATTTATAGTGCCTTCTGAAGATAATGTAACCCTACACAACCAAGCTACTCATCTTTAACCATTAAATAAACGAATCATACTATGGGATATGAGAGAGATGATTACTCAGGCATATCTACTAAAACTTGTAGCTTTCTTAGTAAACTATAAATATGAGGCATGCCAAGCTCAATGAAAATGGTATCCAATTCTTACATGGATTTAGGTAGATCTATGTGTGACATACTCCATATTGAAGGCAAGACACTCCTAAGTATAATATAGCTAATTAGTTCAATCATCTACTATCCATGTAATCGTCATCATGTTTCCACCCATGTCATAGTTATATATATATATGCCATCGATACATGCTTCCATACATACCAAATCCTCCTAGTGGGCATATCTAAGACATGCTAGACAAACAACTAGAATAGGGCCCATAAGGGAATTAGGGTTAAGCCTATATACTAGTGTTCGAGTCCACCTACATCTTAACACTAAACTATATTTCCATACGGTGGGAAAATTAGGTTTAATAACCAAAAGAGTCGACCCCTATTTAGGGAAATTTATTTATCCATATGGGGTGTTGGGTGAACTAAGGTTCTAAAAATCAAAGTCTCAACCAATTAGTGGTTTGGGGAATGAAAGTGACCAATTTAATCTTGGGTTAAACCCTAATTGGCATTCCACTACTAGCAATTAGGTGTATCAACAACCTCTAAGGGTCACCTATTTAATTAAGGTCAACCTAGGATAACTTGAAATAGTCATGTTATCGACTGCTTAGGCTCTGATACCATTTTGTAAAGAGTGAGACCCAATATGGAATCCACTATTCATTGAATTGAAGAAATAGTCCATCCAATCCCAAACATACCAAAAGGTAATAAGGAAAGGAGGAATTTCATTCATTTCTCCAATGGTACATATTACAGAGCACGATAATGAATAAGCAGCGGAACAAAGCTATTACAAATTTACAATGGGTATCATTATACAATTGCTCATCACCATAAAAGTTGATATTACAAAAACTTGAACTAACTACACTTAAGGCCAGTAGCAGAGAGTAACCCAGCCATTCCAAGCTATCCTTAGGTACAATTCTCTTTATGTGATCTTCGAGCAACCTTGATCTTTAATGCACCTAAACCTGGGTGGAAGGGAACATCACCCAGAACATAGGAAACCGCATAGAGGTCAGCAAAGAGCTGAGTATGTACATATATTAAATACTTTGGGCATTATATAGGGTTATGAGAGCAAAAGATATGTTCCCACAAGAAGGGGGCTAATAGCAATTAGGTAAGTTCAAAATAAGTGCAACAAGAGAAATGAGGCATATGTAAAAATTCAGATACAAGTATGAGAAATAAAGTGCCTTGCCATAACAATCACTGACAATCACAATATAAAACAGTAAAAGGTTGCATGCATGCAATGTAGATTAAATATGCCTAAAATAGGGCCATAACACCATAGGATCATGGCCTAAAAGTAAACAAGGGTGGAAACACACACCCCGGGCGGAATATGCACGCCCTATATAAATATGGTTGTACAAAAATACCGTTATTCTAGATATTCTAGTCATACAAGCAGCATTCTATAATAGAGTGGCAAGACTTATCATTTTAGTCATTTCCAATAAAGGAAACATGGCAGGAGGGGTCCAATGACCCAATTGAGCATAACAACATAAACATCACAGAAATAAAAAGGAATTCATATCAGGAGCAATAAATGTCCAAGTATTTGGATTTTAAAGGGATTTACAATTCAAGAGATGACTCATTAAAGGATATATGGATTTCAGTCATTTAATGCCCAAAATAAAAATAGAGTGTACATACCTTATGATTAGTCCTAGATATTCATTGACACCTCCTAAGTTCAGGGTCAGGTTTGTCTCAACCTAGTCACAATATATGTGCATTCAATTAATATAATATGCATTAATTCCTTTACTCAGAAATATACCCTACTGTAGGTTGGAAATCTATTTTTGAAACCTATCCCAATAAATAAATCACATTTTTCTGATTTTGAAAACATATTTATTTGTATTTTTCTGTTGAACCAATAATTAGTTACGATTTTTACAAGTTAAACTCATTTATTTGATAAAAAGAAAATGGATTGTGAATGACCGGAATGCCCCTGAATGTAACGTGAATGAATGTGATATAGTGTCATGCGAACTATAGATAAATAAATGGGAGCAAGGTTCGGGTAAACAGAGTCAAACGAAAGGAAAATTTACCAATTTGCCCTCACGGGCGAGACATTAAAACACCGGCCACCATAGGCAGAACTGGACTTCCGTCCCAAGGATTGAATTCCCTGCATTCTACACCATGGTTGCTTCACAGAGCAAGGGTCAAGGTGACCTCCGATCCAAATTTCCAGGCAAAGGAGCACAAGGCTCACTGCCTTCGACTCTTCCCCCTGGACCTGGAGAACTATCGCTCTGGTCCAGAGGCAGTTCGGGTCGAGATGTGTACCAGGTGGTGACAACCAGGGAAGGACCTGGTACATACCACGGTGGGGGGAAACACAGCGAGAGTGATTGCGGCACTTTGAATTAGTTGGAACCCACCTCACAGAGAGGTTCACGAGGGGACAGGTTGTGGGCCGCCGGAGACCAGAGGCACGCGAGGGCCAGAGAAAAACACTGAAGAGTAGTCATCTATCGCAGAACCGGACGAGGTGAAGAACTGGTCGAGAAGAGTTCTCAGCAACCTTGCGGGCACCCCAACACGTCCATTGCATCAAAAGAAAGCTTGTGGTGGGTCCCCGTAGCCTAAAACGTGATCAGGGACCTTGAGACCCCTTCCAGCGACGGCCCAAAACAGAGTAGAACAACCACTTGATCGACCCAACGATTCAGTAGGAACGGAGACAAGCTACCAACACGATAAGAAAGGGGAAGGCCTACAGATGGTTACTTCACTTTTGATTGGATAGAGGAGGACCGAGTTGCTGGGATGGCAAGGAGATACCATAGGGAAAAGCTCAACCCAAAGTTGTGTGCTCGAGGCATTTCGTGCCTATTGACTGAGGTGAAAGGTGAAGGAGGATGGGGCGATGCTTTATGTGTGATTAGAGTCGTTCTTGGTTATTGATCAGGCAGAGTTTCGAGGTCACTGGAATCGGAGGAAGTGAAGAAGGAATATGGGCAATTGGGAGTTTGTTACATGGGGCGAGAGAGTAAGTGGGTTAGGGTTCATTAAACTCGGTAGGTCAAGGCGGATTTAATGGAGGAGAAATCACGGCGAGCGAGTGAGTGTAGTGCGAGGAAGCAAACTGATAGCTGCGAGCGTCGAGCAGGTCCTACGCATGCGTGAAAGAAGGAGGTGGGAGATGAGGTCTCCCACCCGGTTACCCGATCCGGGTAAGGATGAATTTACTCAAAATCAAGAAATCAAGGACTAAAATGATTTCATACTTTGGTTAAAGTCTTTCAATTGGCATTAGCGGCGTATTTGGTGTCTGATAAAACCCAAAATTAGTATCTTGCCTAATTAGGATATGAGGAACATGAACTTGGACTTATTTTTAGCAATTGAGATTGTTTGTGTCATATTTTCCCCATTATATGCTTAGTCATCTAATTAGGGTTTTAAACTTATACTAATGGTCAAATTGAGTAAACCCTTTATAGTTAAATTCAATTCTCTTACTCAATATCTAAACATCACACTATGGTATTAAATCCATATCAGGACAATAGTGTGGTATCACTATACACCAATCTCCCATAATCCACTTATTAGGGCTATAACATCCTAAGATTTATGTCCATGGGGTACAATAGAGTCAATCAGGCTATTAGGTCCCAACAAGGTCTAATCTATCCTAAAGTTAGGGAATTGTGCACACTAAAAGGTACGTAAAATAAGAGGAAGAAAAGAGAGATATTGGATATCAGTATAATCAAGTAGGGGCCTAGAAGAACGGAGGATTAGCCTATGTGTCCGGAATTGAGTATGTTACAACACTCCACCCCTTAAATAGGATTTCGTCCCCGAAATCCATCCACTGCTGGACCTATGTGCTAGTTTGTTCTACATATCCTCATCATACACATCATCATGGCCACCATCTTCTCATCTACTCATCGTCGTCATCATCATCATCATCATCATTATCATCATCATTAACATGCTATTATTATAAAAAAAAATGGTCACATGGGAAGGCTCAGAACTTCCACCATCCTGAGTATGTTCATCCTATCCTATACTATATAGTCATCCCTACCATTAAATTATTAGCGGTTTGGGGTATAGAATATTGATTTGGGCTTTTAAGTTAAAAAAAATTCTTTTATCCCTATCTTACATACATACATCTTTCAAGGATAACCCAAGATAAAAAAATTTCAAAATCTATTTTAATTGTTGAGGTAATTCTTATGATGGCATGATTAGCAAGGCTCATCTGAAATTCTCAGTTTGGTAGCCTTCACATATGCTTGACATTAATACATAGGATTTATCTAGGTTTTACTTATTGTAACCGCTATTAATCATGGTCATTCCTACAGCTAGTTTGATTCCTAATGAATAAACTGTATGAAACTCCAACCCTTAAAAGGTTTAAGCTATAACTTGGTACATAATCTAGAGGGGCAGAAGGGTGGATCCACTAGGTCTAATAAATATACATATGAAACTAACTATGTCAGTCTTAGGTGTAGGGTATTAGGGTTGAACATACCAATCAAGGGTACTTCACTTAAGAGATTCTCTACTAATCAACTTACTTGGGATGGTGACTTGGTTCCAAAAACCATCGATAAAATCTAAAAACTTTTCTTTTCTACATATAAATTGATAATGAAGATAAGTTTGACGATGCAAAACTTGCGGTGAAAAATCCAAAATTGGTGCCGAAATCAATCGGGGAACCAAGTCAACCACCTATCACAACCTGACACATACACTACTATCCTATCATCACTTCGTTCTCCAAAAGGGGTCTGATCCTCCTATCATCAAAAAGGTCATACGACTATTCTCTAATATGTAAGCGTGAGAGAGAGAAGGGTTTCTTATTACTCACGGTCAACCCCAAACAAAACCTATGAAAGCATGACATTCCACCAATCCCCATGTCATTCTTAAGCATAACTGACACAACCTCATCACAAGAACTAAGGGAGTCATAAGGTCGTCCAATCATTATAGGAATAAAATTGAGATTCTCCCAATACTAGTTGGTTTGCATTTATAGTGCCTTCTGAAGATAATGTAACCCTACACAGCCAAGCTACTCATCTTTAACCATTAAATAAACGAATCATACTATGGGATATGAGAGAGATGATTACTCAGGGATATCTACTAAAACTTGTAGCTTTCTTAGTAAACTATAAATATGAGGCATGACAAGCTCAATGAAAATGGAATCCAATTCTTACATGGATTTAGGTAGATCTATGTGTGGCATACTCCATATTGAAGGCAAGACATTCCTAAGTATAATATAGCTAATTAGTTCAATCATCTACTATCCATGTAATCATCATCATGTTTCCACCCATGTCATAGTTATATATATGTCATCGATACATGCTTCCTTACATACCAAGTCCTCCTAGTGGGCATATATGAGACATGCTAGACAAACAACTAGAATAGGGCCCATAAGGGAATTAGGGTTAAGCCTATATACTAGTGTTTGAGTCCACCTACATCTTAACACTAATATATATTTCCATACGGTGGGAAAATTAGGTTTAATAACCAAAAGAGTCGACCCCTATTTAGGGATATTTATTTATCCATATGGGGTGTTGGGTGAACTACGGTTCTAAAAGTCAAATTCTCAACCAATTAGTGGTTTGGGGAATGAAAGTGACCAATTTAATCTTGGGTTAAACCCTAATTGGCATTCCACTACTAGAAATTAGGTGTATCAACAACCTCTAAGGGTCACCTATTTAATTAAGGGTCAACCTAGGATAACTTGAAATAGGCATGTTACTGACTACTTAGGCTCTGATACCATTTTGTAAAGAGTGAGACCCAATATGGAATCCACTCTTCACTGAATTGAAGAAATAGCCCATCCAATCCCAAACATACCAAAAGGTAATAAGGAAAGGATGAATTTCATTCATTTCTCCAATGGTACATATTACAGAGCATGATAATGAATAAGCAGCGGAACAAAGCTATTACAAAGTTACAATGGGTATCATTATACAATTGCTCATCACCATAAAATTTGATATTACAAAAACTTGAACTAACTACACTTAAGGCCAGTAGCAGAGAGTAACCCAGCCATTCCAAGCTATCCTTAGGTACAATTCGCTTTATGTGATCTTCGAGCAACCTTGATCTTTAATGCACCTAAACCTAGGTGGAAGGGAACATCACCCAGAACATAGGAAACAACATAGAGGTCAACAAGGAGCTGAGTATGTACATATATTAAACACTTTGGGCATTATATAGGGTTATGAGAGAAAAAGAGATGTTCCCACAAGAAGGGGGCTAATAGCAATTAGGTAAGTTCAAAATAAGTGCAACAAGAGAAATGAGGCATATGTAAAAATTCAGATACAAGTATGAGAAATAAAGTGCCTTGCCATAACAATCACAATATAAAATAGTAAAAGGTTACATGCATACAATGTAGACTAAATATACCTAAAATAGGGCCATAACACCATAGGATCATGGCCTAAAAGTAAATAAGGGTGGAAACGCACACCCCGGGCGGAATACGCACGCCCTATATAAATATGGTTGTACAGAAGTACCACTATTCTAGATATTCTAGTCATACAAGCAGCATGCTATAATAGAGTGGCAAGACTTATCATTTTAGTCATTTCCAATAAAGGAAACATGGAAGGAGGGGTCCAATGACCCAATTGAGCATAACAACATAAACATCACAGAAATAAAAAGGAATTCATATCAGGAGCAATAAATGTCCAAGTATTTGGATTTTAAAGGGATTTACAATTCAAGAGATGCCTCATTCAAGGATATATGGATTTCATTCATTTAATGCCCAAAATAAAAATAGAGAGTGTACATACCTTATGACCAGTCCTAGATATTCATTGACACCTCCTAAGTTTAGGGTCAGGGTTGTCTCAACCTAGTCACAATATATGTGCATTCAATTAATATAATATGCATTAATTCCACTACTCAGAAATAGACCCTACTGTACGTTGGAAATCTATTTTTGAAACCTATCCCAATAAATAAATCACATTTTTCTGATTTCGAAAACATATTTATTTGTATTTTTTGCTGAACCAATAATTAGTTACGATTTTTACAAGTTAAACTCATTTATTTGAAGATAACATTACTCCTTTTGGCCATCTTTCCCTCTCTAGAGGTTCCCTCATCCATGTCTAGATCCCTTCCCAACCTTCCAGCCCCCCCACCCCGCCATGGCGAGTGGGGTTGGCAACCATCACATTAATGGCTCTGCATCCGTAGTTACTACTACTCCACCTCCTCCACCTGATGAAGCCTCGACTCAGCCTCAACCCATGCCACCTCCCCTTCCACCATCCATCCCCCTCCCCTCAGGGTCTGATCTCCCCTGGTCGGACCCTAGAGTGGATGTCACGAAGGCTAGGTCTTGGGCATACACAGTGCAGGGCGAGCCTCGTTTCACCAGAAGCGGAAAGCTGTGTGAGGTGGTTGAGGACCCAAAGGACCATTTCTTTAAGGAGGGGGACTCCAGGACATGGACCAAGTTCTCAGACCCTGTGGTTAACGAGATGGATGATTACCATAATCTCACCATCATCGTACAAATCCTGGGGCAAAGATGCATCTATGAACAGCTGTTCGGATGGATGTTAAGGAATTGGAAACCGAAAGGTGAGATCCAACTCTTCACCCTGAATGACGGGTTGTTCCAGTTAAGGTTTGCCAACGCAGTGGATATGAAGGTGGCCTTGGAGGTAGGCCCTTGGTTCATCGACAGTAAGCTTGTGCTCACCAGGAAGTGGTGTCCCTCATCTGACCTTCAGCGAGCCGCACTTACTTCGGCCCCTGTCTGGATCAACCTGCCTGAGGTGGGTCGTCACTGGACCCGTCGGGCTCTGACCATCATTGCCTATGCTATCGGAGTCCCCAAGGCTTTCGATCTGGCGATTGCTGGAAGGAACATTGGGGCGGTGAGGATCTGTGTTGAGATACAAGCAAACAAGACCCCCCCCCCAAGGTGGTGATGGTAGAGATGCCTGATGGCTTTGCTCTGGAAGTGAAGGTCATCTATGAGGCCTTACCGGACATATGTGAGAGTTGCCAAGTATTCGGTCATAACCAGGGCTGCTGCCCAGTTCCTTGTGTGGAAGGGGATACTACCGTTCGTGAACGGTCCACCAGTAGAAGAATGAGTAGAAGAAGAAGGAAGACAGCTGGATCCAAATCTACTACACATGAGGTGATTGAAGAATTGTCGATCATTGTGGAGGACTATGGATATTTAATCACACCAACTTCTGTGGTGAACTCTGGGGATCCGGATAGCCACTCTGCTGTTGGGGTTACCATGGGCGAAGTCCTTATAGCCAGTGCTGATGCTAAAGTGGGGGAGAGGATTGACCTGGGAAACACATTCTCGGTCCTTGAGGACCTCGAGAACGAGGATTTGGGGCATAGCCGCAGGAGGGAAACCAGAAGCACGATGTCTGCAGTAAAAGGAGGACGTGGGAGAGGAGGAACCACCCTGGCCAGGGGTGGTAGAGGATGCCCCCGATGACCATCCTCGCATGGAATGTGCAGGGGGCATCTCAGCCGGATAGACAATTGATGCGACGATTTTGAGTCACATTTATAGACCTGTTTCATATGTGTTTTATGCTTTTATTAGTCATTTTTATGGTTAATGTGGCATAATTCATTCACTTTGGTCTTTGCTATTATTTTATGTCAAATCCCCTTTAATTCATCGTTTTGAGCATTAATTGTCAAAATATTATTGTTTGTGTGAATTTATGTGATCTTGTGTTTGAATTTCAGGACAAACGAGTATTTGCTTCCGTCGATACCATAGACGGAAGTCGATACCATCGACATGATCACAGGTTGCCAGTCGAAAGGAGCAGAAAAGTGTCGATACTTTCGACATGGATGTCGATGGTATCGAGATACCAACAGGTTGCTGGCGAGAAAGTGATCCATAGTATCGACACCAAGTCGATACCATCGACGTACGGAGGCTACAATGTCGGAAACTTGCAAAAACCGACGCCTAAAGGAAGTCGATACCATCGACCCGAGTCGATGGTATCGAGATGATGTCAGGCGCGACAAAGGAAGGGTTTGCAGTCGGCCGCTACTACAGCGGGTCGATGCCATCGACTAGCGTCGATGGTATCGACACCGTAGGATATGAGTTGGCTTCCTAATGATCTCAATCGGATGGCTACGGTTAATTAGCGACCTAATGACCAAGATATAGCTAATGACGGCTGCCCAGACGTGAGGGGGGTACGGAGGAGCCATTGCACGAGTACCGAGGAGCGGTAGAAAGGAGAACGGAGGCTAGAAGCTCATACTTGTTGATCTGGAGGCCGAAGGAGACGGATTCCACCACCGAGAGGCGGTAGAGCACACATCCTACACCGAGGATCAACCGATGCTTCTCCGTTCAGGGGTTTTCCCTTTCATTCCACATTTTTCACATGTTTTCCCCTATTTCTACCATGTACTTGTGTGAGATGAACATGCGGGGCTAATCCCCTTCGTCTTTAGGACCGGGAGTAGCCCGGGAATTCATTGTATGACAGTTTTATAATAGTGAACCATATTTTATTTCTTAAATCTGTGGTATAGTTTCATTTTCTCCATGTATTGTTATGCTTGATCACCATAATAATAACCTAATGCCCTTAATCACTTTGAAAGAAGGATTAACGGCTGAAATGAGATGAAATCTACATTAATCGATAGATCCCTTGAATAAGGCGGTGTAAAATTAATGGTGGAAATTGAGAGATCGTTCATAATGCACCTTGTTTAGGGTATAGGTTACTACGACGGTGGAACTGACCTAAGCTTAGGTAGTGAATTACACCACGACAGTGGGCAATTCTATTTTCAGGCCACTACCTAGATAGAGAGATAAAATTGAGGAATTATATAAAATCTAATACAATGAAAACCCACGGTGAAACCGCAATCCTAAAGATACCTTCTTGAATTGATTAAACCAAAAATTTAATCGATTGTTCGTTTTGTTTTCTTTCAATTTTTTTTTTATTTTCACAAAAACCCTCAACTTTTAATCAGCTTAGCTGATCGCAACTAGTTAGTAGGAGTCACCAACAATTCCGAGTATCCCTGTGTTCGACTCGGGCCTCACAAGGCCTATATTACTTTGACGCGTTCACTTGCGTTTCAGCGCACAATAAAATTGCGTCAAGTTTTTGGCGCCGTTGCCGGGGATACGGCAATTTGTTGGCACTTCGAGTGCTGTGAGCGGCCACTCTAGGCCACCTTTTATTCTTTTTATTATTATCATTCCAAAAATTCATAGACTATTTTCTAAATATTTTCAATCGTCAAGCACCGTACTAAATTTAATCTTTCTATTTTCAGGTACTGTGCATGGTGCAGACGCGTAGTACTGACTACGCAAGTCGCGCACCAGAGGTTCCGCTACTGACGGGACCTGAAGACGAGGAGAGGTACAATCAAGATCATCTAGAGGATATAGATTCTGAACTCGAGGAACAAGAAGAGATGGAGGACAAGCCACAGAAAATATGGGAGAAGATCAAGGCTTCTTCCGCATCCGCGTCAAAAGGGCCTATAAAGAAGCAAGCACTCAACATACCTACCTATAAGATTGATCCAGCTTTGATAAATTTGGTGAAGTCCAATGCTTTTCATGGGCTCAAGAATGAGGACCCCGTCATGCTCATAAGTCAGTTTGTTGAGAACTGTGACATGGTTAAAATCGACAGGTTTCCACAGGATGCACTTTATCTTAAGCTTTTCCCGAGTTCATTGGCAGGAGCCGTGCGAGAATGGCTACACAATTTAGATGATGAGTTTGTGGAGTCCTGGGACCATATGGTGGAGGTTTTCTTTGAGAGGTTCTTTCCTCTTGAGAAAACCAACGACATGATCAGGAAGATCCATAACTTTACCCAATAGGCAGGTGAGACATATTCTGAGACCTGGGAGAGGTTTCAGGTCATGCTGAAACGGTGCCCGCATCACGGGCTAGATAAAGAAACACAGGTAAAGATCTTCTATTTTGCTCTCTCCGAGCACGATAGGAGCAACCTTGATTCAGCTGGGTCAGGATTCTTTTTGAACAACACGGACACCAGGTGTTGGGAGATATTAAAGAACATGGCTAGTAAACAATAATGGGGCGAAAGAGGTGCCGTGGAGCAGGTCCGAGCAGAAGGAGAATCTAAGGCAATAAAAGAACTGAATGAGAAGATGGATCTTCTCGTAAAAAAATTGCTTGCAAAGGAGGATAATGAGTCTGAGGACGAGGCTCAAGTGAAATTTATGAGGTAGCAGCCAGGTCACAGGAACAACGACTATTCATGGAGAAAAGACAAGAAGTTTTCCAGGAAGAATCCTAATAACTTTCTTCAGGATTCAGATGCCAAACCCCAGCCAATAACAGAGGATAAGAGCACAGAGCTGCTCAATCAGGTGATAAAACAAAATCAAGAACTCATGACTACGTTCGTCCAGCAAATTAAACAGCAAGGGGAGTTTATGAATCAGTTTGGGCAAACATTGTAGAGCCATGGGGCGCAAATGAGGGCCATTGAGACATCTATGGCACAGATGGCAGCAGAGATAGCCAGTTTGAAGAAACCGGCACATCCAGGTTTTCCGGGAAACACCAATGTTCCAGGGGAAACCAGCAGGCAAAGGCCATTTTGCTAAGAAGTGGCAAGAAATTGTTAAATCCAAGTGCCGAGAAGACAAGCACATCACAAGCTGAAGTAGAAGGTGACACAAATGAGGAGCAGCCCGCACTGGTCACAGATCCAATCAATGACACAGTTGTGGATTCTACTGAAGACCCGATTGTAGAGGAGGAAGGACCTCAGAAAAAGACACCCTATGTGCCACCTCATCAAAGGGCACAAGCGGTCCCGGTCCCGTATCCAAACAATGCTAAGGCAAGGAAGGTAGATGCGCAATTTAAGAAGTTCTTAGACAGTTTCAGGAAGCTTTCAGTCAATATTCCTCTATTGGAAGCCATTGAGCAAATCCCGTCTTACAGGAAATTTCTAAAGGACATCATTACTAAGAAGAGGCAAATTCCGGACACGGAAGTTGTCGTGCTCAAAGAGCAAGTGAGTGCCTTCATCATGGGCACTTTGCCGCCAAAGAGGCAAGATCCAGGCTGTTTTAACATTTCTTGTTATATTGGAAAATTCAAATTTGGTGAAGCATTATGTGACTCAGGGGCAAGCATCAACTTGATGCCCCTTTCTACATTCAAAAAGTTGGGATTGAAGGAGTCACGGCCAAGCAACATGACTATTCAATTGGCAGACAATTCGGTGGTAAAGCCATATGGAATCTGTGAAGATGTGTTAGTAAAAGTGGACAGATTTGTTTTTCCAGCAGATTTTGTAGTCATGGAGATGCAGGATGAACATGGCAACGAGCTATTACTTGGACGTCCTTTACGCAATATCATACTCGACATGGGTGAGTCCCACACAGGTAGTCCCTAAAAAGGGGGGAATTACTGTCACCCAAAATATTTTAAATGAACCTGTCAACACCCGATTGGTAACCGAGTGGCGAGTTTGTATTGATTACCGCCGTCTGAATGCCGCTACACTAAAGGATCACTTTCCTTTACCTTTTATCGATCAAATTCTAGAGCGTCTTACCGGCCGATCGCACTTCTATTTTCTTGATGGGTACTCGGGGTACAACCAGATTTCAATTGATCCTTTGGACCAAGAAAAATCTACTTTCACTTGTCCCTATGGGACTTTCGTGTATCGCCGAATGCCTTTTGGTTTATGCAATGCACCTGCGACTTTTCAGCATTGTATGCTCGCTATCTTTTCTGACATGGTAGAACGCTGTCTTGAGGTGTTTATGGATGACTTTTCGGTGTATGGTGCATCGTTTGACGAATGTCTCTATAATCTGGACAAAGTTTTACAGCGCTGCGAGGACACACATTTGGTCCTCAACTGGGAAAAATGTCACATGATGGTGACTGAGGGGATAGTACTAGGACACAACGTGTCTAGCAAAGGTTTAGAGGTGGATCCGGTAAAAATTGAAGTTATTTCCAAGTTACCCCCACCAAATTCTATTAAAGGGGTAAGGAGTTTCTTGGGACATGCCGGATTTTATCGTCGGTTTATAAAAACTTTTCAAAAATCGCGAAACCTCTATCTGAACTGCTTGAGAAAGACGTTGTATTTGATTTCAATGACAAATGTCTACATGCGTTCGACGTGTTGAAGGAGAAACTGATTTCTACGCCGGTTGTTCAAATTCCGGATTGGACTAAACCGTTCGAACTCATGTGTGACGCTTCTGACTTTGCGGTAGGAGCCGTGTTGGGGCAGCGGGTGAACAATAAGCCCGCCGTGATTTTCTACGCTTCAAAGACTCTGAATGACGCCCAATTAAATTATACAACTACTGAAAAAGAACTACTCACCGTTGTTTTCGCTTTTGAAAAATTTTGGCAATATTTAGTTGGATCTAAAGTAGTAGTTTGGACTGACCATGCTGCAATTAAATATTTAATGGAGAAAAAAGATGCAAAGCCTAGATTAATTAGGTGGATTTTGCTCTTTCAAGAATTTGACATCGAAATCAAGGATAAAGCTGGGATTGAAAATGTTGTGGCGGATCATCTGTCTAGGTTAGAGAGGGTGGATGAAAAAGATTTACATATACCCATAATCGAGACATTTCCGGATGAACAGATTTTGAAAGTTAATTCTAAGGACCCTTGGTTTGCTGAGATTGTGAATTATTCGGCTTGCGGGATCATCCCGGAAGATTGGTCATATCAAGAGAAGAAAAGATTCTTCCACTCTTTACGATATTATTTTTGGGATGACCTGATTCTTCTTAAGCAATGCAGGGATGGTATCCTACGCAGGTGTGTGCCTGAGTGGAGTACGAGAGCATTCTCTGTCATTGCCATGTACTACCTACGGGAGGACACCATGCGAGCTCTCGTACGGCAGCTAAAATTCTGGAGAGTGGCCTTTATTGGCCAACCTTGTTCCGAGACGCCTACGATTTTGTAAGGCAATGTGACTCCTGCCAACGAGCAGGTAATATCTCAAAGAGACAGGAGATGCCCCTGAATGTGTTTCAGGAAGTGGAGGTATTTGATTTGTGGGGCATAGATTTCATGGGACCCTTTGTGTCCTCAAATTCAAATTTATATATTTTGTTAGTGGTTGATTATGTGTCGAAGTGGGTGGAAGCAATACCCACAAGGACTAACGATTCCTCTATAGTGTGTAGGTTCGTGAAAGAAAATATTTTCTGCAGGTTTGGAGTGCCCAGAATGATCATCAGTGATGGGGGTACGCATTTCAGGAATCAGAATTTCTCGACATTATTGAAGAAATATGGGGTCAAACACAACATAGGTACCCCATATCACCCACAGACTCAAGGCCAGGTGGAGGTCTCCAACTGCGAAATAAAGAAGATTTTGGAGCGTACGGTGGCGTCCACGAGGAAGAATTGGAGTGCCCTACTGCCGGATGCATTGTGGGTGTACATAACGGCCTACAAAACACCTATAGGCACCATGCCTTTTAGGTTGGCGTATGGCCGGGCTTGTCACCTGCCGGTAGAGTTAGAGCACAAAGCACATTGGGCACTTAGAAGGCTCAACTTGAGTTACGATGGAGCGGGGAGGAAGAGATTGCTTGAATTGAATGAGTTTGATGAGCTGCGGATGACGGCATATGAGAACTCACGGATATACAAGGAGCGCACAAAGATGATCCATGACCGCCACATCCAGTTGCGCACGTTCAAGAAAGGAGATAGTGTATTGCTGTTCAATTCACGACTGAAGTTGCATCCCGGGAAGCTCAAATCCCAGTGGAGTGGGCCGTTTGTGGTAGAAGAGGTCAAACCACACGGCGCAATCTTGGTGCGTGATGGTGAGACCACGTTCTTGGTGAATGGACAAAGATTGAAGCTCTACTTTGGTGAACATTACAAGAGGAAGGTGAATGAGGTCAAACTCATTTCACTGTCGGATGCATGAGGTGCCCAAAAGTCATCCAGCCTAAGACGTTAAATAGGGGCGCTTGTTGGGAGGCAACCCATTAGTTTAGTTCATGTACGTTCATAGATTGATTTGTTTTGGTTTAATTTTTAGTGTAAAAAAGATACCGTGATCGGTTTGTTCTTTGTGCAGGCTGAGGCAGAGTCGATACCATCGACACACTGGTCGATGGTATCGACCATGGAACAGGTTGACGACTGCAGATTTTGCACGGTGTCGATACTATCGACGGCCTCGTCGATGGTATCGACATACCTACAGGCAGATTGCAAATACAAGGTCGATGGTATCGAGATGCCTGTCGATACCATCGAGATCTCTGGAGATTTACAGAAGAAATTGACTCAGGAATGTCGATACCATCGACGGGTGTGTCGATGGTATCGACACTTTCAAGTGAAAGATGGCGACGGCCGGGCCTCACGAGGATTTGCCCTAATCAGAGGGTTGATACTATCGACTCCCTTCGATGGTATCGACCATCCACGTCACCGATCCGCGCGAATAAATCAATGGCGATCGCGGCATCAAGACGGTCGATCCGGGTGCAGCGTTGATACCATCGACCGATGTCGATGGTATCGACACGTCAGTGATCCAGGTTTCAAGATTCAGCCATCGACGACTGTCAATACCAGTGAGGGGGAGGATAGCATCGACAAGTGTCGATACCATCGACTCGCGTCGATGGTATCGACGGGTCAACAGTGGCGCCGGCCACATCTATTTAAGGGGAGTGATTGCGTCAGTTGACGTCACGCTTTCAGAGCAAACTCCTTCTCGTGTGCCGAGCGATCCCCCGAGCCGTCCAAGCCAGACGATGAGAAGCACCGAGCAAAGGTCTTCATCGAGAGGAGATTCAACTCTCCAATCTTCACCGAGCTCTCTTTCTGATCCCCATTTCTCATCGCAAACATGGCGCATGTGGCCGGAGCTTCCTCTTCGCGTGCGAATCTGATGGACGTTCCGGAATTCGTGCCACCACCACAGGAGTGATCCGGTATCACTGTTCCAATCTTTAAGTTTGTTTTTTACTATGAGGCCATAGTCGAATTCAAGCTTAGGGGGGTAGTTAGAACAACTTTATCTTTTATTGTTTTTAGTTTTGAACTTTATTGTTTTTGTTTTTGTTATTTGTTTCTTGCAATTTTAGTTTTTATAGGATCCACATGCTATCTAGTGTAATTGTGGATGTCATAAAGTTTGTGTCATCTCATTAATTATGCATGGGAAAACCAAGGGAAATTTAAAATTTTTGTGTGTTTGGAAATCTTGTCTTGTTCAACCTTGGGCACATATCCTACAAAAATGATTGGTTTTGTCAACTTTAAAACAAAATTTCACAACTATACTCCTAATGATTCATGAAAGTGGACAGAAATGGTTGTTTGAGCCTAAACTGACCAAATGGTAATGAGACTCTAATTGGATGTAAGAGAGAGAAACCTCTTAACTACTACACAGGTCAGTAAGGAGGGACACATAATATCTTTCTAAGGTTCAGTCAGCTAGTCTTGTGATCTTTCCACCTCTTTGTTTTTTACAATCCACCACAGGAATTGGAAGTACTTTACAGTTTTAACTTCTTTGACAACATGACATATAGATAGGTCCTGCATTGAATTTATTTCCATATGTTTTAATGTAGAATAGTGATACATGCACATTATCCTTAGGTACATGCCATGTAGTTACATTTATAATTTTCATGCATAAATTATATCATGTATCTCAACTTTTCTCCAATGGTGAATTAAATTGTTCCATACCTTATAAATAGTGGAAATTTTTGAGTATGAATAAAAATAAGCCCAATAAAATATTCATTATCAATTATGGATAGAAGGGTTGAAAAAAAAATCTAGAAAATCGGCATAATGAAAAAAAAAGAAAAAGAGTTATGTAAAAGCAACAAGAATAAGGAGAAAGGAACATAATATCACCTGCAATTCAAGATAACTGAGTACATGATGTATCTTAATTAGATGTCCATCTTGTTTTAAGGTGGATGGTTACTACATGCATCATTCCACCCAATTTTATGCATTAGGGAAATTTTTCATGTGCATTTGCATCATTTAGGACATTTTTGTTTTATGCATGTTGAAAACTGTATAATACTTCCACTTTCTTCCATGAACCACCCATCTTCATCCACCCGTTGCTCAGATTGGTAGGCCACCGTGAATTTCTCCTCACTATGGTATATCAGGAGAACTACTTCCATGTAGATGGTAGTTAGGGCGAGCAACGTAGTATAGGAGATCACAAGATGCACCAAGTCTGAACCAGTGAGTTTTATTATGTTAACTGCCTTATGTGATAGTGTTCATCAGTTTTGAGGTCAATCTCTTTTATGAATGATTTCTGTCGCCTTCAGGGTAATTACCGTTCTGTGGTTAGAGAGGGCCGGTATGTGAATATCCGGTGGGAGTCATATGGGATGTTGGTTGTGGTGTGTTGTTCTTCAGTTGAGATTAGCAATTCTATTCTAAGGATTAGTTGCTTGAGGGCGAGCAACGTTCAAGCTTAGGGGAGTTTGATGCGACGATTTTGAGTCGCATTTATAGACCTGTTTCATATGTGTTTTATGCTTTATTAGTCATTTTTATGGTTAATGTGGCATAATTCATTCACTTTGGTCTTTGCTATTATTTTATGTCAAATCCCCTTTAATTCATCATTTTGTGCATTAATTGTCAAAATATTATTATTTGTGTGAATTTATGTGATCTTGTGTTTGAATTTCAGGACAAACGAGTATTTTCTTCCGTCGATACCATCGACAGAAGTCGATACCATCGACATGATCACAGCTTGCCAGCCGAAAGGAGCAGCAAAGCGTCGATACTATCGACATGGATGTCGATGGTATCGAGATACCAACAGGTTGCTGGCGAGAAAGCGATTGATAGTATCGACACCAAGTCGATACCATCGACGTACGAAGGCTACAGTGTCGGAAACTTGCAAAAATCGATGCCTAAAGGAAGTCGATACCATCGACCCGCGTCGATGGTATCGAGATGATGTCGGGCGCGACAAAGGAAGGGTTTGCAGCCGGCCGCTACTACAGCGGGTCGATACCATCGACGCTCGACTAGCGTCGATGGTATCGACACCGTAGGATATGAGTTGGCTTCCTAATGATCTCAATCGGACGGCTACGGTTAATTAGCGACCTAATGACCGAGATATAGCTAATGACGGCCGCCCAGACGTGAGGGGGGTACGGAGGAGCCATTGCACGAGTACCGAGGAGCGGTAGAAAGGAGAACGGAGGCTAGAAGCTCATACTTGTTGATCCGGAGGCCGAAGGAGACGGATTCCACCACCGAGAGGCGATAGAGCACACATCCTACACCGAGGATCAACCGGTTCTTCTCCGTTTAGGGGTTTTCCCTTTCATTCCACGTTTTTTACATGTTTTCCCCTATTTCTACCATGTACTTGTGTGAGATGAACATGCGGGGCTAATCCCCTTTGTCTTTAGGACCGGGAGTAGCCTGGGAATTCATTGTATGGCAGTTTTATAATAGTGAATGATATTTTATTTCTTAAATCCATGGTATAGTTTCGTTTTCTCCATGTATTGTTATGCTTGATCACCATAATAATAACCTAATGCCCTTAATCACTTTGAAAGAAGGATTAATGGCTGAAAAGAGATGAAATCTACATTAATCGATAAATCCCTTGAACAAGGCGGTGTAAAATTAATGGTGGAAAATGAGAGATCGTTCATAATGCACCTAGTTTAGTGTATAGGTTACTACGACGGTGGAACCGACCTAATCTTAGGTAGTGAATTACACCACGAAAGTGGGTAATTCTATTTTCAGGCCACTACCCGGATAGAGAGATAAAATTGAGGAATTATATAAAATCTAATACAATGAAAACCCACGGTGAAACCGCAATCCTAAAGATACCTTCTTGAATTGATTAAACCAAAAATTTAATTGATTGTTCGTTTTGTTTTCTTTCAATTTTCTTTTTATTTTCACAAAAACCCTCAACTTTTAATTAGCTTAGCTGATCGCAACTAGTTAGTAGGAGTCACCAACAATTCCAAGTATCCCTGTGTTCGACTCGATCCTCACAAGGCCTATATTACTTCGACACGTTCACTTGCGTTTCAGCGCACAGTAAAATTGCGTCAACAATACAGGCTGAGAAAGGTGATCCAGGAACAGATGGCTACGATTGTGATCTGCTGTGAAACAAGAATAAAAAGAGAGGTTGCTGATAGTATGCAGGGATTATTTCTGCCTACTTGGGACTACACTTCTAACATAGATCACATCCAAGGTGGTAGGTTGGTAGTGGGATGTAACCCAGCTGTGTGGGATGTCCAGCCTATCTATTTCATGGATCAGATGATCAACCTCAGCTGCATCAACCAGGGGGGCTTTCACTGCATCATCTCTGTAGTGTATGGGTTAACTTCTGAGATGGAAAGGAGGAGGCTATGGGAAGCGTTGGTACAAACTGCACAGAACGATATTCCACAGTTGGTGATTGGCGACTTCAACCACATCAGGAGGGCTGGGGTGAAGAGAGGGGGGCTCCCTATTCCAGCCTCTGTTCTCAGAAGGTTTAATGAATCCTTAGATGCTGCCAACTTGATAGAAGTGAATATGAGGGGAGGTATTACTACATGGAGCAATAATAGAGTGCATGCGAGACGCATAGCCAGTAACCTTGATAGGGGACTAGTTAATGCTACTTGGTTGGATGTGTTTCCTGAGGCTGCTATTGAGCTAGGGGGTCACCCTAATAGTGACCACGCTTGGCTTAGAATGCAGCTGACGAACAGAGAAAAGGAAGCTAGACCTTTCAGATTCCTAAACCATTGGTTGACTTGGCCATGTTTTGAGGGAGTCATTATGGAGGCTTGGAATAGACGAATCATGGGCAATCCTCTATTCATTGTGATGGAAAAGCTCAAGGGTGCTAAAAGTATGTTGAAGAGGTGGTCTAGAGAGCTCATTAACCTTCCACATCTTATTGCCGAGGCTCATAACCAGTTTGAGAAGGCTGCTACTGCTCTGAGGTTAGATCCCCTGGATGAGGGCAAAATAGCTGAGGAAAGAATACGTGCTAGTAGACTCCTACAACTTGAGAAGGCAGAGGAGGTGTCTTTGTGGCTAAAGATCATAATGAAATGGATCAAGGATGGAGATAGAAATACAAAGGTTTACCATGCGGCCATGAAAAGGAACAACATGAGGGATGAGATTCATAATCTCGTTAATGATAATGGTGAGATCATAGAAGGCTCTGAGAAGGTTGCTGAGAAAGTTGTTCAATTCTTTTCGGAGTTGTATAATCAGCCCATTACTAAGAACCTTAGGGAGTTCATTCTTCCTGATAGATGAGTTACTGAGGAGATGAATGCTAAATTGGTGGCTACCCCTTCTGAAGATGAGATCAAAAGAGCGTTGTTTTCCATTAATGCTTCTAAAGCTCTGGGACCCGATGGTTTCAATGCCAAATTCTTTCACTGGGCTTGACCGATCATCAAGGAGGACATGTGTAATTCTATGAGATGGATGGTGGTGGGAGGTAGAATGGTTCGTCAGGTGAACCACGCGTTCATTAGGCTCATTCCTAAGAAGAACATGGAGGCCAATATGAATGACTTTAGGCCTATTGCCTGCTGCTCCATTCTTTATAAAGTGTATGTTAAGCTCCTTGCAGGTAGACTGAAGATGATCCTACCCAGCATCATATCTGATAACCAAATTGTGTTCATCAGAGGTCGTAGTATCTCGGATGGAACCCAACTTGCAACAGAGTTCCTTACTGAATTTGGGGATAAACATAAAATAAGGAAAGCTTGTGTCAAGCTTGATATCAAGAAGGATTATGATCTGGTGAGATGGGAATCCTTATGGAGAATCATGGCAACTATGGGGTTCAACAATAGATGGATCCAGCTGTTGAAACAATGTGTCGAAACAACTTCTTTTTCGGTGTTGGTTAATGGTAGTCCCAACGGACTTTTCAGGGCGTGCAATGGCCTTCGGCAAGGCGACCCTCTCTCCCCTCTTTTGTTCACTATTATCATGGAGGGGCTCACTACAATGATAAAGAAGGTAGAGGAGACAAACCTATTGAAAGTCTTTAAAGTTGGGGGGATTCCTGTGCGTTCCCACCTAGTCTTCGCTGATAACGTGATGTTTTTCCTCTCGGGGCATGCTAAGCACCTTAGAAGGATGAGAATGATTCTGAACGAGTTTGGTGATCTCATTGGTCTATATATCAGTACTATTAAGTCAAATGTCTTCCTCTCCAAATCTTGTGATGGAAGGAGGGGTAGACTTAAGGAGGCTACAGGGATTGAAATTGGGTTGTTTCCAACCAAATACCTTGGTATACCCCTGTCGAGGGGCAAGGGGAAGAGTAGTGACTTCTCTAGTTGCCTTGATGATCTCAGAAGAACTATTGAGAATTGGTCTGGTGTTAACATATCCATGGCGGGCAGGGCCGTCTTGATCAGGTCTATCCTACAGAGTAAAATACATTATTGATGTCGGCAGGTTACTCTCCCACCATCTATTCTGATGCAGATGCATTCTTTGATGTATGGGTTCCTTTGGAGGGGCAGTAATCATGCCATATCTTGGGGAACTATTGCTAGATCCTTTTAGTGCGGTGGTCTGGTGATTACTGATCCTTCAGATCTGGCCACTACTGCGACAGCTCGGAAGTTTGACTCCTTTCTCTGGAATGGGGTTTCACCTTGGGCAAAGTGGATGCGTGCTCGGTATGGTGAGACACCACAGCAACCTGTCGACCAGTAAAGGAGTTATGGATCCAGAAACTGGTCTACCTTGGTGGAGCGTTGGAAGCTCATGAGGCTTGATTACTACTTCGACAATGGTGGCTGGCTGCTCGTCAACCATAAACCTTGGGAGATCAACTACCACCAACCACATGTCCAATGGGATACATTCCTTTGGGGGAAACCGCACACTCCCAAGTGGAGTTTCTATCTATACAGAAGCTTGATGAAGAAGCTACCCACGGATGATAGACTTAGAAGATGGGGCCTGGATAAGAACCCCATATGCAGCCTATGCAAAAGGTTTGAGGAAAGCCATGAACACTTGTTTTTTGAATGCGAGTACTCCAAATACTGTTGGAGTCGGGCTAGTATAAAATGTGGCTGGGATGGCCAGCCTCCTAACAATATGGATGAAGCTATAGCCTGGATTTTGATGGTTTTAAGAAAAGAAAAAGAAGATGGCTGACCTTGGTGGCAATATCCTTTGTCTTCTAGTCTTCTCGTTGTGGAATGAGAGAAATAGGAGGACTCATGGAAAGCGTAGCATTGATTCCCTCACTTTTTTGATAATTTTGTAAATAGCTTGAGGGGTTTTTATAGAGCCTTCCCCATGGCTTTGGGGGGAGTGGAGACTTTGGCCCTTAGAAATTGGGACTTAGTCTAATGTTGTGTAGTATACGGGATTTTGTGTGACCCTATACTTTTGGTTGGAATACTATTTTACCTTATCCAAAAAAAACTCATTTATTTGATAAAAAGAAAATGAATTGTGAATGACCGAAATGCCCCTGAATGTAACGTGAATGTATGTGACATAGCATCACGCGAACTATAGAGAAATAAATGGGAGCAAGGTTTGGGTAAACAGAGTCAAACGAAAGGAAAATTTACCAATTTTCCCTCACATGCGAGACATTAAAACACTGGCCACCATAGGCAGAACTGGACTTCCATCCCAAGGATTGAATTCCCTGCGTTCTGCACCATTGTCGCTTCAAAGAGCAAGGGTCAAGGTGACCTATGATCCAAAGTTCCAGGCAAAGGAGCACAACGCTCACTGCCTTCGACTCTTCCCCTTGGACCTGGAGAACTATCGCTCTGGTCCAGAGGCAATCTGGGTCGAGATGTGTACCAGGTGGTGACAACCAGGGAAGGACCTAGTACATACCATGGTGGAGGGAAACACAGCGAGAGTGATTGCGGCGCTTTGACTTAGTTGGAACCCACTTCACAGAGAGGTTTGCGAGGGGACAGGCTGTGGGACGCCGGAGACCAGAGGCACTCGAGGGCCAGAGAAAAACACTGAAGAGCAGTCATCTATCACAGAACCAGACGAGGTGAAGAACTGGTCGAGAAGAGTTCTCAGCAACCTTGTGGGCACCCCAACACGTCCATTGCATCAAAAGAAAGCTTGTGGTGGGTCCTCGTAGCCCAAAATGTGATTAGGGACCTTAAGACCCCTTCTAGTGACGGCCCAAAACAGAGTAGAACAACCACTTGGTCGACCCAGCGATTCAGTAGGAACGAAGACAAGCTACCAACACGATAAGAAAGGGGAAGGCATGCAGATGATTACCTCACTTTTTATTGGACAGAGGAGGACCGAGTTGCTAGGATGGCGAGGAGATACCGGAGGGAAAAGCTCAACCCAAAGTGGTGCGCCTGAGGCATTTCGTGCCAATTGACTGAGGTGAAAGGTGAAGGGGGATGGGGTGATGCTTTCTGTGTGATTAGAGTCGTTCTTGGTGATTGATCAGGCAGAGTTTCAAGGTCACTGGAATCGGCGGCAGTGAAGAAAGAATATGGGAAATTGGGAGTTTTCTACATGGGGCGAGAGAGAAAGTGGGTTAGGGTTCATTAAACTCGGCAGGTCAAGGCGGATTTAATGGAGGAGAAATCGCGGCGAGCGAGTGAGTGTAGTGTGAGGAAGCAAGCCGATAGCTGTGGGCGTCGAGCAGGTCCTGCGCGTGCATGAAAGACGGAGGTGGGAGACGAGGTCTCCCACCCAGTTACCCGATCTGAGTAAGGATGGCTTTACTCAAAATCAAGAAATCAACGACTAAAATGATTTCAAACTTTGGTTAAAGTCTTTCAATTGGCATTAGCGGTGTATTTGATGTCTGATAAAACCCAAAATTAGTAGCTTGCCTAATTAGGATATGAGGAACATGAATTTGGACTTATTTTTAGCAATTGAGATTTTTTGTGTCATATTTTCCCCATTAAACATTGCTTGCCCTCGAGCAACTAATCCTTAGAATAGAATTGCGAATGTCAACTAACAATCAAAACACCAACCCACCTCACAAATGACTCCCACTGGACGTTCTCAAACCGGCCTACCCTAATCACAGAACAGTAATTACCCTATAGGCGACAATAACCATCAATAAAAGAAATTATCCTTCAAACCGATGAACACTATCACATAGGGCAGTTAACATAATAAAGTTCGCCGATTCAGCCATGGTGCATCTTGTGATCACCTAAACTACGTTGCTCGCCCTAACTACCATCTACATGGAAGCAGTCCTCCTTATACACATGAGTGAGGAGAAAATCACGGTGGACTACCAATCCGAGCAACGGGTGGATGGAATGGGTGGTTCATGGGAGAATTTGGAAGTATTACACAGTTTCAAAATGCATATAACAAAATGCCCTAAATGATACAAATGCACATTAAGAATGCCCTACTGCCTAAAAGTGGGTGGAATGATGCATGCACTAACCTTCTACCTCACAATGAGATAGAGATCTACTCAAGCCACATCATGTACTCAATTCCCCTGTTATACAAGTGATATCATTCCTTTCTCCCTCTTATTCCATTTCCTTCTAAATTCTCTTTTTTTTTAATTTTTTTTTCTAACATTTTTTTTCATGTTTTCAGAATTTTTTCTTCTTCTTTTTTTTTTCCCATATATCCATAATTGCTTAGAGATACATGTATAAGGCCATTTTCTTTCCAATTGGAGATCTTTGCTTTATTTCGAGGGTATGGAACAAATTAGATCACCTATTTAGGAAAACTGAGATACATGGTGTGCTTATGCATGAAAATCATGAAATTGTGAGTGCAACTACATGACATGCACCTAAAGGTAAAATGCATGTATCACTATATATTTTTTTCTTCATTATTCTATGCAAAAACATGAAAATAACAATGCAAAACCTATCTACATGCCATGCACGCAAAAGAAATTGAAACTGCACTTTACTTCCAATTCTTGGGTGGATTATAGGAAATGGTGTGGAATGATCACAAGATTAAGTGACTGAACCTTAGAAGAAAATTATGTGTCCCTCCTTACTGACATGTGTAGTAGTTTAAAGGGTTCTTTCTCTTACATCTGATTAAGGTCTCATTACCATTTGATTAGGTTAGGCTCAAACAACCGTTACTATCCACTTTCCATGAGTCAAAGGGGTGTGGGTATGACATATTGCTTCAAAGTTGACATAATCAATCATTTTCATAGAACAAGTTCCCCAAGGACAACCAAGTAAAGCTATCCAAATGACACAGAAAATTTTTAAATTCCCTTAATTTCCCCATGAAAACAGCAAGATGACAATTTTTACGACATCCACAATTACACTAGATAGATGTGGATCCTAAATAAAAACTTAAAATTGCAAAAACAAATAACAAATAGAAACTAAAAACAACTAAAGAAAAAAATAAAAGATAGAGCTGTTCCAGCCACCCCCCTAAGCTTGAATTCGACTATGGCCTCATAGTCAAAAACCAACTTAAGGGTGGAACAGTGATACCAGATCAGTCTGATGGTGGTGGATATTGCTAGAGTCGTGGGGTCCGGATTTGCTCTGGATGACACTTGGCGCAAGTGAAGGAAGAACTCGTTGATGACTTCATTTGACCAATAACTCCGTCTTGAATAACTGACACCGACAATGCTGTGTGCCCGTCGATACCATCGATGGAAGTCGATGGTATCGACTCGCTGATTAGGGCAACTGCCTCGCGAGTCCGGCCGCCGCCTTTTTCACTTGAAAATGTCGATACCATCGACAGACCCGTCGATAGTATCGACTTCACTGAGTCGATTTCTTCTGAAAATCTCCAGAGATCTCGATGGTATCGACTGGCATGTCGATACCATCGACCTTTTATTGCGACCTGTCTGTGACCATGTCGATACCATCGACGGGGGTGTCGATAGTATCGAAGCAGTGCGATTTTTGCAGCTGTCAACCTGAACCCATGTCGATACCATCGACCAGTGTGTCGATGGTATCGACCCTGCCTGTTCCTGCACATTTAACAAACGGATCAAGGTATCATTTTTAAACTAAAAAGTAAACAAAATAAAAGCAAACTACACCTAACATTAAACTATCCTAATGTACCAATGGTTGGGTTGCCTCCCAACAAGCGCCCTTCTTTAGCGTCTTAGGCTAGACGGCTTGACAATCATCATCTTTTCACCTTGGGAACTGGGCTTAGAGGATCATTCGGTAATTTGAATTCGACTCGATCTCCTCCAATACCCAAAGACAAAGTCCCTCTCCCTAAGGCAGTCACGACGTCTGCCGTTGCTTGAAACGGTCTTCCTAAGAGAATTTCGCAGCTTTGGAGTGGTGGCATATCCATGACGACAAAGTCCACTGGGAATACGAATTTGTCAACCTTAACTAGCACATCTTCACATACTCCATAGGGTCTCACTGTTGACCCATCTGCCAATTCAATTGTCGCAGCCAACTTCTTGATCTCTTTTAACCCTAGCTTCCAAAAAGTAGCCAAAGGCATGAGATTGATACTAGCGCCAGTATCACATTGCGCTCTAGAAACATGTTGACCACCTATTGAACACGGAATGTAAAAACCTCCGGGGTCCTTTCTCTTCCTTGGTGAACTCTCATGAATCATCGAGCTCACCGTCTCATTCAACCAATAAATTTCATCATCATTTATCCGCCTCTTCTTGTTGATGATCTCTTTAATGAACCTCCCGTAGGCGGGCACTTTCTCAATCATCTCCATCAGCGGAATGTTGATATGCAGCTTGCGGAATATTTCCAAGAATTTCCTATAGTGTTGGTGCTCCTTCTTCGGCTTTGGATTAACCACATTTGAAACATCTGCTGCCTCAACACGCCTATGAGGTGGCACATAAGAGCTTTTCGGGGGTACCTCCCCTAAGCTTGCTTCAATCATTCCCTCGGACGTGGGCTTTGGCGAGACATCATCAATAGTAGCAGCTTGTTGTGGTTCCCCTTCCACCTTCTTTGTCTCCGCATGTGCACAAACTTGCACTTCTTCTTTTTGCCCAGGTGGAGATACATTATTCACAACTCTATCAGATTTTCTGAAGAAAGGGTTTCCACCCGGCAGTCCATAGTACGTGCGTGGAAATGGTATTGCCGGTGTTGCATTCACATTGAACGTCATTCTCCTTTCCTCTGCAACTTCTTGCACCTGGGATTCTTCTTCATTACTCACCACAGAAATGTATTTGACCTGATGGTGCGCTTGAACCACATTCGCATTCTCGGCTGGTTTCTGTTGATTGGCGTGCTTGATAGCCGCCACCTCACTTGAAATCTGTGCCACAGTGGTCTCCAATGCCCGCATTTGCGCTCCATGGCTTTGCAGTGTCTGCCCAAATTTGGTTAGAATATCACCTTGAGATTGCAGTTGTTTTCCAAACATGGCCATCATCTCTTGATTTTGCTGGACCATTTGGCTTAGCAATTCAGTATTTTTATCTTCAGCTCTCGGTTGTGGCTTTGCATCTGGATCTTGTAGAAAGTTATTCGGATCCTTCCAAGAAAACTTTTTATCCTTTCTCCATGAATAGTCATTGTTTCTATAGCCCTGTTGTTGCATGAACTTTATTTGGGCTTCCTCATCCTTAGATGCATCTTCCTTAGTTAACACCTTATTGGCTAGAAGATCTAACTTATCATTCAGCTCCCTCACTATTCTGGATTCACCAGCAGCTTTGACATGTTCAGTGGCACCTCTGTCACCCCATGACTGTTTCCGAGCCATGTTCTTCAGTATTTCCCAACATCTGGTATCTGTGTTATTTAGAAAGAATCCAGAACCGGCCGAGTCCAAGTTGCTTCTATCATGCTCAGAGAGAGCAAAGTAGAAGATCTTCACTTGGGTTTCCTTGTCCAGTCCATGGTGTGGACATCTCCTCAACATGACTTGAAATCGCTCCCAAGTCTCCGAATAAGTTTCGCCCGCCTGTTGGGTGAAATTGTGGATCTTCCGGGTCATATCATTGGTCTTCTCAGGAGGGAAGAACCTCTCGAAGAAAACCTCTACCATGTGATCCCATGACTCAACAAACTCGTCGTCGAGGTTATGGAGCCACTCTCTTGCTACTCCCGCCAAGGAACTCGGGAATAACTTGAGGTACAGCACATCCTGTGGAAATCGATCTATCTTCACCATATCGCAATTTTCAACAAACTGACTAATATGTGCCACTGGATCTTCATTTTTCAGCCCGTGAAATGCGTTTGATTTAACCAGGTTAATCAATGCTGGATCGATCTTGTATGTCGGTATGTTGATCGCCTGCTTCTTTATAGGACCCTTTGATGCAGAGGAAGAAGACGCCTTGATCTTCTCCCATATTGTCTGCGCTTCAGCCATTGCTTCTTCTTGTTCTTTTTCAGATTCAGAATTTATATCACTTAGGTGTTCCTCCTCGTAGTTGTCCTCGTCCTCTGGTCCCGCAGATGGAACCTCAGGTGTGCGATTCACGTAGTCTCGACTACGTGTGTGCACCATGCAAAGTACCTGAAATATGGAAATAGGGGTTCAGTACAATGCTTTGAACGAGTTAACACAATTATACAGAAATAAAGGAATTTTTGAAATTGTTTTAAAATAAATAAAAAAAAATGTGGCCTAGAATGGCCGCTCTTAGCACTCAAAGTGCCAATAATTCGCCGTATCCCCGGCAACGGCGCAAAAAACTTGACGTGTATTTTACTACGCGCTTAAACGCAAGTATATGCGTCGAGTAATATAGGCCTTGTGAGGCCCGAGTCGAACTCAGGGATACGTGAATTATTGGGGACTTCTACTAACTAATCACAATCAGCTAGACCGATTAACAAAGTAGGGTTTTGTTTTTCAAATTAAAAGAAAATAAAAATCAAACAAAGAAAACAATCGATTAAAGGTTAATTTAATCAATTAAAAGGGATATCTTTAGGATGGCGGTTTCACCGCGGGTCAACATTGTATTAGATTTCATATAATTCCTCACACTTCTCTCTCTATCCGGGTAGTGGCCTGAAATGAGAATTACCCACTGTCGTGGTGTAATCCACTACTTAGATTTAGGTTGATTCCATCGTCATAGTAATCATTCCCCTAAACTAAGCGCATTAAGATCAGTCCCTCAGTTCCCACCATTAATTTTACAACTCCTTTGTCAAGGGTTTTATTAATTAATGTAGAATTCGCCTCTTTTCAACCGTTAATCCTTCTGTCGAAGTGATTAAGGGCATTAATTTATTATTATGGTGATCAAGCATAACAATAGCAATAGAGAAAACGAATTTATACCACGGATATGAGAGAAAAACATGAATTATCAATCTAAAATCATCATACAATGTATCCCCGGGCTACTCCCGGTCCTAAAGATTGAGGGTTTTAGCCTCTCATGTTCATCTTACACGAATACATGGTAGAAATTGGGGAATTCATAAGAAAAACGTGAACTAGATAGGAAAAACCCCTGAACGGAGAAGAACCGGTGGATCCTTGGCGTAGAACACAACTTTCCCCGCCTGTCGGTGGTGGAAATTGTCTTCGGCAGCGTCCGAATCACCCGGGATGAGCTTCTCGGCCTCCGTTCTCCTTTCTCTCCTCCTCGACACTCGTGCAATCCAAAAATGAGATGATCCTCACGTCTGGGCGGCCGTCATTAGGTATAAGTCCCTAATTAGGTCGTCAAATAACAACAGCCGTCCGATCGAAATCAAAACACATCCAACGCATATCTGCCGGCGTCGATACCATCGACGCGGGTCGATGGTATCGACCCAGCGGATTAGCGGCAGCTTTCCTTTCTTTTATTCTGAGCGCCTGTGGTGATCTCGATACCATCGACTTGGGTGTCGATGGTATCGACTCCTTTAGCGTCGGTTGTTTTCGTTTAGCGACGTTGTAGCTCTCCTTGTGTCGATGGCATCGACTTGCGTCGATGGTATCGACTTCATCCTCGCCAGTAGCCTGGAGACATCTCGATGCCATCGACTTGAGTGTCGATGGTATCGACTCTGTATTGCTCTTCTCGGCTGACAACATGTGGCTTGGTCGATGGTATCGACATCCGTCGATGGTATCGACGGATGTAGATACTTGTTTTTCCTGAAATTGCACAACAAGACCAAATAAATCCACACGATTTATGATAAGATGATCAATAATGCTCAAAATAATGAAATAAAGGGGATTTGATATAAAATGATGGCAAAGACCAAATAAAGTGAATTATGCAATAATATCCATGAAAATGAGCAATTAAGGCACAAAACACATATGAAATAGGTCTATAAATGCGACTCAAAATCATCGCATCACCCATTATATTCTTAGTCATCTAATTAGGGTTTTAAACTTATACTAATGGTCAAATTGAGTAAACTCTTTATAGTTAAATTCAGTTCTCTTACTCAATATCTAAACGTCACACTTTGGTATTAAATCCATATCGGGACAATAGTGTGGTATCACTATACACCAATCTCCCATAATCCACTTATTAGGGCTATAACATCCTAAGATTTATGTCCATGGGGTACAATAGAGTCAATCAGGCTATTAGGTCCCAACAAGGTCTAATCTATCCTAAAGTTAGGGAATTGTGCACACTAAAAGGTACCTAAAACAAGAGGAAGAAAAGAGAGATATTGGATATCAGTATAATCGAGTAGGGGCCTAGAAGAACGGAGGATTAGCCTATGTGTCCGGAATTGAGTATGTTACAACACTCCACCCCATAAAGAGGATTTCATCCCCAAAATCCATCCACCGCTGGACCTAAGTGCTAGTTTGTTCTACATATCCTCATCATACACATCATCATGGCCACCATCTTCTCATCTACTCATCATCATCATCATCATCATCATCATTAACATGCTATTATTATATAAAAAATGGTCACATGGGAAGGCTCAGAATTTCCACCATCCTGAGTATGTTCATCCCAGCCTATACTATATATTCATCCCTACCATTAAATTATTAGCGGTTTGGGGTATATAATATTGATTTGGGCTTTTAAGTTAAAAAAAATTCTTTTATCCCTATCTGACATACATACATCTTTCAAGGATAACCCAAGATAAAAAAATTTAAAAATCTACTTTTATTTGTCGAGGTAATTCTTATGATGGCATGATTAGCAAGGCTTGTCTGGAATTCTTAGTTTGGTAGCATTCACATATGTTTGACATTAATACATAAGATTTATCCAGGTTTTACTTATTGTAACCGCTATTAATCATGGTCATTCCTACAGCTAGTTTGATTCCTAATAAATAAATTGTATGAAACTCCACCCCTTAAAAGGCTTAAACTATAACTTGGTACATAATCTAGATGGGCAAAAGGGTGGATCCACTAGGTCTGATATATATACATATGAAACTAACTATGTCAGTCACTAGTACATAAATGGGTTATAACGTCACTACTTGTAGGGTCGGTTTTTGCAAATAACCGACCTTATATGTCTAAAACAAATGCGGGCACCACTTAAGACCTCTTGGGTCGATTTTCTTAAAAAAACTGACCTTGTAGTGTAACTCTATAGGGTCATTTTTCCAAATGACCGACCTTATACGTCTATAAAAAATGCGGGCACCACTTAAGACCTCTTGGGTCGCTTTTCTTAAAATAACCGACCTTGTAGTGTATCTCTATAGGGTCGGTTTTCCAAATAACTCACCTTATATGTCTATAAAAAATGCGGGCACCACTTAAGACCTCTTGGGTCTTCGCGCAGCAAAAATTTGCTTGATTTTGGCTTCACACGTCGATCTATAGGGTCAGTTTTTTCAAATAACCGACCTTATATGTCTACAAAAAATGCGGGTTAGACATCTTGAATCCAGTTTTCCTTCACACATGTATAAGCAACTCTAGGGTCAGTTTTTTCCTTATAACCGACC
The DNA here is from genome assembly GCA_963693085.1 of Alisma plantago-aquatica. Lineage (NCBI taxonomy): Eukaryota > Viridiplantae > Streptophyta > Magnoliopsida > Alismatales > Alismataceae > Alisma > Alisma plantago-aquatica. Next base: position 420,550,477 of record OY856413.1, read on the forward strand.
CTAAAGGGCTCCTTAGTCGACAATATTGTCGAGCGACATAAATTTTGGATCCATTTTAGTTCACGCAAGTATAAGCACCTCTAACGTCGGTTTTTTACTTTTAACCGACCCTAAAGGGCTCCTCGGTCGACAAATTTGTCGACCGAGATTAATTTTGGATCCAGTTAAGTTCACACATGTATAAGCACCTCTAGCGTCGGTTTTTAACTTTTAACCGACCCTAGAGCACTTCTCAGTTGATGAATTTGTCGACCGATAACCTCTCGGTCGACAAATTCATCGACCGAGAAGGAGCCAGATTTCACGTGTATAAGCACCTCTAAGGTCAGTTTTTCCTTATAACTGACCTTAGAGCTCCCTCGATCTACGAATTTGTCAACCGATAACCTCTCGGTCGACAAATTCGTTGACCGAGAAGGAGCCAGATTTCAACTCTAGGGTCGGTTTTTCTTATAACCGACCCTAAAGGGCTCCTCGGTCGACAATATTGTCGACCGACATGAATTTTGGATCTAGTTTAGTACTTTTCAAGACAATATTGTCGACCCTAAAGCATTGGGATCTCAATCCATTGTCTCATTATTGGGAATTCACATCCCTCAATACCACCATCATCACATTTGCTGGATCTGGGTATTCAAACCCTTAGTTCATCACTAAACATGGTTATCACTTATTAGGTAACTATTACCTTCAAGTCATCTGACCAAGGTATTCAGGATACTTGTTACACAAGCATCTCACATAACTCACTAGGCATATTCAACTTCTTGTTGTCACCTCTCACTATGCAACAAATAAAATAATGGCTCACAAGGCCCATTACCATCATAGCTCATACCTAGTTACGCATATTATCTCATGATACTTGCATGGTTAGTATACTTTATAACAACCATATCAATTTCATATCAACATCATGCAATACAAAAATAACATCACTATTCCCTCATTAGGGTTAGAGTTTCCCATCTTTATCAATTAGGGTTTCACATAACATCATCCCATATTAAGGTTTCACATAACATTATCCCATATTAGGGTTTTACACAACATCACCCTATATTAGGGTTTCACACAACATCATCCCATATTAGGGTTTCACATAACATTATCCCATATTAGGGTTTCACACAACATCACCCTATATTAGGGTTTCACATAACACCATCCCATATTAGGGTTGTATAAGCACCTTAGAGCTCCCTCGGTCGACGAATTTGTCGACTAATTTCCCCTCGGTTGACATATTCGTCGACTGAGAAGGATCCAGATTTCATGTGTATAAGCACCTCTAGGGTCAGTTTTTTAATTATAGCTGACCCTAAAGTGCTCCTCGGTCGACAGTATTGTCGACCGACATGAATTTTGAATCAAGTTTAGTTCACGCATGTATAAGCACCTTTAGAGCTCACCTCGATCGACGAATTTGTCGACCGATAACTTTCGGTCGAAAAATTAGTCGAACGAGAAGGAGCCAGATTTCACGTGTATAAGCACCTCTAGGGTCAGTTATAAGACCTATAGGACTTCCCGGTCGACGAATTTGTCGACCGACATGAATTTTGGATCCAGTTTAGTTCACGCATGTATAAGCACCTCTAGAGTCAGTTTTGTACTTTTAACTGACCCCAGAGCTCCCCTCGATTGACGAATTTGTCGACCGAAAATGTGTTTGAGTGTTTTTAAATAACCAAACACGGGCACCGCTTATCTTAGCGTCTGTTTGTTTATTTTAACCGACGCTACAGGTTGAGTCTCTCCTTTAAAATGGATGAAACCTAGTCTTTCTCCCCTGTGAAACAAAATTTTCGTTCTCTTTTTCTCTCCCACGGTGCGGATACCTTTTCCTCCACAAATACCTTCTCTACTTCTCTCCCATGAAGCCCTTTCCACCTCTCCGCTCTGCCAAAGCCTTGCCTCCTCTCTGTGAAAAGAGCTCGTCGTCGCCACCTCTCCACACTTCCATGAAGGTCGCCACCTCTCCGTGAAGGTCGTCTCATCCTCCACGAAGGTCGCCGCCATTTCCAAGTAAGGTAGCCGTCGTTTCCAAGTAAGGTCGCCACCGTTTCCAAGTAAGGTTCCCGAGTTCGTTTCCGGGTTCAGATCCACCTTTCTTAGTCTTGGTAAGTGAGATCTGTTTCTTTTTCTTTGTTTTTCTTGTTGTTCTATCTTCCCCTCTCTTTTTCTTGGCTGAATCCATGACGTTCCATGGTGGAGCTTGAGATAATGGTTCAAAACATCTTCCACTCTCTTCTTCTTACCTTTTCAACATAGGGTTTGCTTCCTTTTTGGAGAAGGAACCAGCTTGGTGAAGAGGAGTGCCCAAGCTAGGGTTTCTTCCCCATTTTTCTTCAATCTACCTTGATGTTTGGAGTTTCTACATCATCTCTAAGGTGAGTTATATAACTTTATCCATGATTATTGTTCACTCTTACGTTACATGTACATGATTTTGCCTTAAAAATATTTATCCAAGTATAAACATGTACCTTTACCTAGGGTGTGAGCTTGTATGATAGTTTTTTGTATCATCTTAGATGAACCCTGCATCTTGTGCATGATTTTTTTGATGGAAGTGGTAATCATAGACCTTGTTTGCATATGGATAGCTTTTAATCTCTCAAAAGATGTATATTTCTAGGATTTCAAACTAATTTTTCCTCCTTATATTTCAAGTAATCTATCATTTTGTAAATTATGATGTGATTATGAATCATTTTTGTCATGAATGTGTGGTTTTGAATGGTTACGGTTGAGCATCAATGCTCCCCTCTCCCAGAATATATGAATCTTCATTTCTATTTCAATTTGAACATTTCAGTGTACCCCTCGGTCGAAAATTTTGTCAACCGAAATATTTTCAGTCGACAATTTTCTCAACCGAGGGGTACACTGAAATGTTTATTTAAATTTTTAGCATCGATTATTCTAAAAAACTGACCCTGTAAACTCTCTCGGTCGACGAATTTGTTGACCAATAACTTTTCATTCGACAAATTCGTCGACCGAGGAGGATCCAAATTTCACGTGTATAATCACCTTTAAGGTCAGTTTTTCCTTATAACCGACCTTAGAGCTCCCTCGGTCGACGAATTTGTCGACCGATAACCAATCAGTTGACAAATTCGTCGATCGAGAAGGAGTACACTAAAGTGTTTATTCAATATTTAGCGTCGGTTATTCTAAAAAAAACCGATGTTGTAAACTCTCTCGGTCGAGAAAATTGTCGACCGAAAATGTGTTCGATCGACAATTTTCTCGACCGAGAGTGTTTACAGGGTCGGTCTTTTTAGAATAACCGACCTTACAGGCTCCTTTTTTCTTGCTTGGGTCAGATTTTTTACAACCTTTTGCGTCGGTGTTTACTCTATAAGGTCGGTTTTTTTGGGTCAAATAAACCGATGCTATAGAGCAAAGTCTATAGCGACGACCACTTAGACTTCGGTTAAAAAGTGACGCTGCAGGCTTAAAAAAACCGACGCAATAGACCATTCCTATACTAGTGAGTCTTAGGCGTTGGGTATTAGGGTTGAACATACCAATCAAGGGTACTTCACTAAAGAGATTCTCTACTTCTCAACTTACTTGGGATGGTGACTTGGTTCCAAAAACCATCAATAAAATCTGAAAACTTTTCTTTTGTACATATAAATTGATAATGAAGATAAGTTTGACGATGCAAAACTTGCGGTGAAAAATCCAAAATTGGCGCCAAAATCAACCGAGGAACCAAGTCAACCACCTATCACAACCTGACACATACAATACTATCCTATCATCACTTCCTTCTCGAAAAGGGGTATGATCCTCCTATCACCAAAAAGGTCATACGACTATTCTCTAATATGTAAGCATGAGAGAGAGAAGGGTTTCTTATTACTCACGGTCAACCCCAAACAAAACCTATGAAAGCATGACATTCCACCATTCCCCATGTCATTCTTAAGTATAACTGACACAACCTCATCACAAGAACTAAGGGAGTCATAAGGTCGTCCAATCATTATAGGAATAAAATTGAGATTCTCCCAATACTAGTTGGTTTATATTTATAGTGCCTTCTGAAGATAATGTAATCCTACACAGCCAAGCTACTCATCTTTAACCATTAAATAAACGAATCATACTATGGGATATGAGAGAGATGATTACTCAGGGGTATCTACTAAAACTTGTAGCTTTCTTAGTAAACTATAAATATGAGGCATGACAAGCTCAATGAAAATGGTATCCAATTCTTACATGGATTTAGGTAAATCTATGTGTGACATACTCCATATTGAAGGCAAGACATTCCTAAGTATAATATAGCTAATTAGTTCAATCATCTACTATCCATGTAATCATCATCATGTTTCCACCCATGTCATAGTTATATATATGTCATCGATACATGCTTCCATACATACCAAGTCCTCCTAGTGGGCATATCTGAGACATGCTAGACAAACAACTAGAATAGGGCCCATAAGGGAATTAGGGTTAAGCCTATATACTAGTGTTTGAGTCCACCTACATCTTAACACTAAACTATATATCCATACGGTAGGAAAATTAGGTTGAATAACCAGAAGAGTCGACCCCTATTTAGGGAAATTTATTTATCCATATGGGGTGTTGGGTGAACTACGGTTCTAAAAATCAAAGTCTCAACCAATTAGTGGTTTGGGGAATGAAAGTGACCAATTTAATCTTGGGTTAAACCCTAATTGGCATTCCACTACTAGGAATTAGGTGTATCAACAACCTCTAAGGGTCACCTATTTAATTAAAGGTCAACCTAAGATAACTTGAAATAGTCATGTTACTGACTACTTAGGCTCTGATACCATTTTGTAAAGAGTGAGACCCAATATGGAATCCACTCTTCACTGAGTTGAAGAAATAGCCCATCCAATCCCAAACATACCAAAAGGTAATAAGGAAAGGAGGAATTTCATTCATTTCTCCAATGGTACATATTACAGAGCACGATAATGAATAAGCAACAGAACAAAGCTATTACAAAGTTACAATGGGTATCATTATACAATTGTTCATCACCATAAAAGTTGATATTACAAAAACTTGAACTAACTACATTTAAGGCCAGTAGTAGAGAGTAACCCAGCCAATCCAAGCTATCCTTAGGTACAATTCTCTTTATGTGATCTTTGAGCAACCTTGATCTTTAATGCACCTAAACTTGGGTGGAAGGGAACATCACCCAGAACATAGGAAACCACATAGAGGTCAGCAAAGAGCTGAGTATGTACATATATTAAACACTTTGGGCATTATATAGGGTTATGAGAGCAAAAGAGATGTTCCCACAAGAAGGGGGATAATAGCAATTAGGTAAGTTCAAAATAAGTGCAACAAGAGAAATGAGGCATATGTAAAAATTCAGATACAAGTATGAGAAATAAAGTGCCTTGCCATAACAATCACCGACAATCACAATATAAAACAGTAAAAGGTTGCATGCATACAATGTAGACTAAATATACCTAAAACAGGGCCATAACACCATAGGATCATGGCCTAAAAGTAAACAAGGGTGGAAACGCACACCCCGGGCGGAATACGCACGCCCTATATAAATATGGTTGTACAGAAGTACTGTTATTCTAGATATTCTAGTCATACAACCATCATGCTATAATAGAGTGGCAAGACTTATCATTTTAGTCATTTCCATAAAGGAAACATGGCAGGAGGGGTCCAATGACCCAATTGAGCATAACAACATAAACATCACAGAAATAAAAAGGAATTCATATCAGGAGCAATAAATGTCCAAGTATTTGGATTTTAAAGGGATTTACAATTCAAGAGATGCCTCATTAAAGGATATATGGATTTCAGTCATTTAATGCCCAAAGTAAAAATAGAGAGTGTACATACCTTATGACCAGTCCTAGATATTCATTGACACCTCCTAAGTTCAGGGTTAGGGTTGTTTCAACCTAGTCACAATATATGTGCATTCAATTAATATAATATGCATTAATTCCTTTACTCAGAAATCGACCCTACTGTAGGTTGGAAATTTGTTTTTGAAACCTATCCCAATAAATAAATCACATTTTTCTGATTTTGAAAACATATTTATTTGTATTTTTCTGCTGAACCAATAATTAGTTACGATTTTTACAATTTAAACTCATTTATTTGATAAAAAGAAAATGAATTGTGAATGACCAGAATGCTCCTGAATGTAACGCGAATGTATGTGATAGAGTGTCACGTGAACTATAGAGAAATAAATGGGAGCAAGGTTCGGGTAAATAGAGTCAAATGAAAGGAAAATTTACCAATTCGCCCTCACGGGCGAGACATTAAAACACCGTCCACCATAGGCAGAACTGGACTTCCGTCCCAAGGATTGAATTCCCTGCGTTCTGCACCATGGTCGCTTCACAGAGCAAGGGTCAAGGTGACCTCCGATCCAAAGTTCCAGGCAAAGGAGCACAAGGCTCACTGCCTTCGACTCTTCCCCCTGGACCTGGAGAACTGTCGCTCTGGTCTAGAGGCAGTCTGGGTCGAGATGTGTACCAAGTGGTGACAACCAGGGAAGGACCTGGTACATACCATGGTGGGGGGAAACATAGCGAGAGTGATTGCGGCGCTTTGACTTAGTTGGAACCCACCTCACAGAGAGGTTCACGAGGGGACAGGTTGTGGAACGCCGGAGACCAGAGGCACCCAAGGGACAGAGAAAAACACTGAAGAGCAGTCGTCGATCGCAGAACCAGACGAGGTGAAGAACTAGTCGAGAAGAGTTCTTAGCAACCTTGCGGGCACCCCAACACGTCCATTCTATCAAATGAAAGCTTGTGGTGGGTCCTCGAAGCCCAAAACGTGATGGGGGACCTTGAGACCCCTTCCAGCGACGGACCAAAATAAAGTAGAACAAC